>OZ014466.1:8755282-8876130 GCA_963966035.1 Acleris laterana
CTATGTGCCTAGTGATTTCAATAAGGGGTTGGCACGGTTTTTTTTAAGCACGGGTGTGTTTTGCAGTGAAATGGTAACATGATCGAAAAAAAATAGCTTTCTCAACTGTCGTCGTTTTTGCACAAAGACAACAATTGCCAGTCATTAAGGCATTGTTCACACCAAACGTATTGTCGCCTGTTAAGATTTTTTTATATTAGCGACCCGCCCTCGCTTCTAATCGATTTACATGACGTTTCTGTAACACCCTTATAAAATACAGATCTTTTTAAACATGAATCACTCTATCTATTAAAAGTCACGTGATCTACCAGTGACGCCATTGGTTTAATTTAACGAATAGAAACGATAGTGCACCTTGGCTGGGGTCTCAGTTCTGAGGCAATGACAGTTGACTACGTGGCTTATACGTGGTTAACACACGTGACTATCATCACTACACTTTGACTGATAGAAACGAAAGCGTTTGAACCTTGGCTAGGCTAGAGCCCCGTGTAAGACGATGGTAAAATGCAGGCAAAATACTCCCGTCTTTGACTAGAACATATAGGAAAACTTTTATTTACAACCACAAAGCAATAACAACAGTGAACCACGATACAATTACTCCGCCCCGTGTTAAATAAGCTAAACAAAATGGCGGCCGGCGCCTCACTTCCGGCGGCGGCCATATTTATTGCTTCCGGCTTTGTCTGGCCAGCCGACGACAGATAAAGGTTCTAATTTGAATTCTAATAAATCTTCAGGGTGATAGTAACAAAATGCAGATTCTTAAGTATGCAAAGGAAAGGGCATGCTTCGATGGCTCGGTCATTTGGAAAGGATGGATGAAAGAAGATTGACGAAAGAGATATACAGATCGAAAGTGAGTGGAAGGGTTGGAAGGGTTCTAGGCGTACTTTTTCGAATCAAATCGGAGAAATACTGGAAAAGAGCCGAATCTTAAGTACCCGAAACCGACGTGCGTACATGGCTCGATGTATTAATGTGGGAGAAGCAAAAGAGATTTGTCTGGATCGTAGCAGGTGGAAAGAAGTGGTCTCTGCCTACCCGTCTGGGAAACAGGCATGATTTAATGATGTATGTATGGTAAGTATTGAACTAAATACAATATGGCGTCGATTAAAAAAAAACTGTAAATCTTCTCTCTCTTCTATTCAAATTGTTCTTAATCCAAACTCTAACCCAAAAAATATTGTCTGGTATAATATGTTACTCTTTCACGGTAAAACGGAAGGAACCATTTTGATAAAATTTACTATCGAGATAGTTTGAAACAAGGATATAGGACGTAACCAATGGACGTTACAAATAAAGTGGTATACTACTAATGTACCCGTGTGGTTGCCGGGTTAGAATAGTGACACTCCATATCTTCCCGTGGATGTCGTAAGAGACGGCTAAGGGAATAAAGGCGTATAGTAATGTTAGGCGATGGGCTTGCAACCTGTCACTAATACACTGGTAACATCTTAGCCTAAAAGTGCAAAATGTGGTTACAGAATTTATTAACAAATTTTTAGAGTTGTTGGTAATTCTGTAGCTCTGCCTACCCCACTCTGGGAATAAAGGCGTGAGTTTATGTATGTATGTATACTATCAGAGGGGCTACAATGGCTGCGGTTATCGCGTGCCAAGTTTGGATAAGGCATCCGTCACCTTCTGACACGTAAATAAATACGAAAGTGACGGATGCTTTATCCACATTTGACACGCGATAGAGACGCAGCCTACTAGGCCCGCCGTTCGCCAGACCTAACTTTACCGAATCGTTTTCTGGTTCACTACGATACGACGGAAACATAGAGATATTTAAATCAAATCAAAATCAAATCAAATCAATTTTATTTTTAGATATGTATTCTTTTCTTTTTCAGAACTTATATATAGAAAATGTTGTTTGTTGTTTGCTTTTATCAAGGCTGTGAGTTTGATGTCCAGAATTAAGCAACAAGATTTTCGGTGCACTTAACCTTGACACAACAAGTTTGGACATGTTAGTTTGGTCTCGATAAGATGATGACTGTGCAAATAAAAGTACCTATAGTCGGCAGCAAACCTCGTCTCTAAACATATATCTTTAACTTATTTCTGGTTGTTTTGCCAATCTAAATATATAAAAGGAGAAACTGACTGACTGACTGACTGACTGACTGACTGACATATCAACGCACAGCCTAAACGGCTAAACGTAGGCACTTGAAATTTGGAAGGGTAGCTTAGCTTAGGTACCGTAGAGATGCACTAAGAAAGGAATTCCCGAAATTCCCACGGGAACGGGAATTAGCGGGAAAATTATTAACTCAAAAAAAATGTTTTGCCCAACGAAGTGGACACGGGAACAGCTAGTGAGTTTATAATGGTTGTTACAGATGATGGACCGCGCTTCGTCTCCCGGGGACACTCGTTCAGGACTGTGGTGGGAGATACCTTGCTGCTGCCGTGTCAAGTCCAAAACTTGGGTAAGTTCAACAAGAATTCAAAAAGCCCTAGTCTGATATAGTACTCGTAGGTATCGGCACGATTACTGTCGTTTGCAAAGCCTCGTACTAACATTTTCACTCTCTTCTTATTCACTAAAGAAGTTGGATTGTGTGATTCAAAATTATTGGAATCTTTAACAACAACGTAGGTAATGATGTGGAACAGTACCAAAGATACTGACAGCACTTCCACGCTGAAAAGCAGTGCTCATACGTTGATCAAGGAAGAGATAAGATAGATTTGTGACGTAGTCAAGATCTTTCTTCTGCGACTTATAGACACAGCTACTATATATGACGCTAAATGGGTTATGTTATAATCTCCCACAGGATCCCTAGTGCTGCTATGGCGGCGTGGTCCCGCAGTCCTCACGGCTGCCAGCCTCATGGTCACGAGAGACGAACGGTTCCGTCTAGTCGACGGCTACAATCTGCAGATCACTGACGTCGGGCCTCAGGTAGGTGCTTATTCTGTAGATACTAAGAATCTCATACCCTGGGTAAAGCTAAGAACATTGGTACATGCTATTAGTATTTGAGCAGGTGATGGTTTCTCATGCAAAAGTGACTGCGCGTTATTAATGTACATTACAAACAAGAGAGGTCCAAGTAGTGAGCCTTGGGGTACTCCAATAGAGAAATCTACTTATTTTGTCACGTGGTCTTTTAAATACCATGGAAACAGTAGAAAATTCTTGAAAAGCTTTTCGTTGGTCTTTTTATTTCTAATGGAGTAAGTTAAAGCTAACTTAATTAACTTTCTTTGTAATTTTTAGAGAGTAATGAACTTAAACGTCATTAAAACGTTGAGTTACAGATTGACGAGTCTTACTACAGTTTAATGACGTTAGATCTCTATTGCATTACAAAGTTCCTACTAGGCAGATAAATAAATCCGTATAAATGGTTAGTGATAATAGCTTGCAGGGTCTATCCAAATCGCTTCCTCCATCTTATCCACTGACGCGCACTCATTACAGTGCTCTGAATAAGAATACTGTCATTCCATGTTGGTCATCATTGTTGCCAACGCTTTTGCCATCTTGAGATAGCACATTTCCATGGGCAGTAACCCCCACTTACCACCAGGGGCGCGTTTTATAAAGCTGCAAGTAACAATTTTACAGGTCTAAACTGGCAACACTGACTAAGTTAAAGTTCTTAGAACTTTAACTTAGTCAGTTTCGTCACGAAAATTGAACACAACTCACAAAACTGACAAAATCGAAGCTCATTAATTATTAGTCCTTTATTGGGGTACACGTTTTAGTGAAAACGCCCATTAATAAAGGTCAAAAACATTTTCATACTTGCTCAAAAGTCACGTAAAAACTTCAAACCCTCACTGACTCACCCTGTGGTAAGGTCATAACATTTGCGATATTACACGCCCTCCTTGTCACACAAATTGGTGCTACATATGTATGAGAGCGATGACAATTTTCTCCATCATTATCTCGGGACGAGGGCTTATTTAAATATTCTTTGAATAAAGGGGTGGATATATTGGACGTCAACGCTAATGGCTGAAAAGAAACACCTTTGCCTTGTTTTTAAAACTAAACGAGCTTGTTGTTTTGCATGAAGCTTAAATTTTGTTTATAGGAAATGTAGAGCAAAGTATAAAACCAATTATTATCAAACCTACGAGTAGCTAAACATCCTAGTTAATATTTTTTTTTTATATTTAGAAAAAAACCTTATCCGAATTGCTTTATCTGTTTCTGAACTACGATACCAAAAACATAAACACCTTTACACACTAAACTTATAATAAAGTATAGTCGAGTTCATAAAAATGTTTACACTTTACTACCTTGTCACTTTAATCGCTGTGACAATTCGTATATGGCAGTTTAAACATGACATTAAATAGACAAGGTACTAAAGTGTATACATATTTATAAACTCGTCTGTACCCTGTTACCAATTCATCCCTAATATGTCTGCGTTTATCGCCTGACAATGTATGAATAAGGCATCCGTCACTTTCTGACACGTAGAGAAGTACGAGAGTGACGGATATAGAGCAGCCTATAGGGTAAATCGTCAGTAACTGGCCACCCCCCGGTAACTGGCCACGTTGCAATAAAATGAGTTAAGAAAGATATTTGCTCACATTTTTGCGATTAAACTAGAATACCTAGATCTTGAGTTATTACCCGGAGTACTGTCCAAGTATCTTTACTAACAGCGTCAGTAAGAAATATGGTGGCTAGTAACTAAATGACACGTTCTGAAGTGGCCAGTTACTGACGATTTACCCTATACAGTATGTAAACTTACTAAAACCATCTCTTTCAACCAGTTGCTAGGCTAGTTGAGTTAAGTGTTTTACCACATTTTTTGCTAGTGTGTGTCGAATATTTTTAATTTTATCATTGCATAAAAATTATAACATCTCACCTTTTTCAAAGTCGGTTAACCCTAAAAGTATCATCCCATGTGTAATGTTTACTTCGTTGTTCAGTGCCCATTATAAGACCCGTATGTAATGTTTTCATCGTAACAGATTATTGAACTTGCGTTCAGTGCATTCTTTATTTAAATTTGAAAAAGTGTTAAGATTTCAATAATTTATATACCCCATCCTTATCTATCGCCTAGACATGCTCGGGTTCAAATAAATGGTTTTAGTAAGTTTACATACTGTATACCTATTCCATACTATTTTTGTCAAGGTTTAGGCAGTCAGATAAAGTCAGCCGTTTTTAAAAGAGCAAAAAGTCCTTGAATAAGTTAATTAAAACACTTCACTCCTGAACAAACTCCAACCACAATCTGCCCATAGACGATCAAACTCGCTTTTTTCCTCTAAAAATACAAACCCGTATTTTTTAAACGTAAAAAATGCAAAATAACCATCTAAACGGTAATTGACAGGGGAAAATATGATAATCGCCACATAAAAACCTTTGTGGTGGTTGCCGCTCGTTATTTTTTATGTGTGGCAACACTGAGGTACGATTTCCCGCGCAATTTTCGGCCGCCATCTTTGCGCGTTGGAATTGTCTTTTTATTTCTCTCTCCGATAATTTGCTGTTCTTGGCGTTTTATTGGGTTTATTTATTACTGGTTGAGTTTATGATGCCGTTGTTTAATATTTATGTTTAGGTATATATCAATATTTATAATTGGAATAAACCAAATCAATCTTGTACTTTTTAGGGTTCCGTAGTCAAACTAGGAACCCTTATAGTTTCGCCATGTCCGTCCGTCCGTCCGTCCGTCCCCAGTCTAGCTCAGAGACTCATAGTACTAGAAAGCTGTAATTTGGCATGAATATACATATTAGTCACGCCAACAAAGTGGTAAAATAAAATTTTGAAAATTTTTTTTTTTAATGCACCTCCCCTACACGTAACGTGGAAATGTTTTTTTTTTCTTGCCTACCCCATAGTGTGGGGTGTCGTTGGATAGGTCTTTCAAAAATATTGCGGGTTTATGAAAACAATTTTTCGATTAAGGGATCCGTTTATGAAATATTAAGCTTTAAAGCGCTATTTTTTGTTAGAGTCAAGTGTCCCCCCCCCCCCTACAGCCAAAACTACAAGTACTAAAAATCTGAAAAAAATCTTCAACGAAAGCGCATATAACGAATTTTAAAGGAAAACTATCACGGCTAAGTAGACATGATTAGTTTCTGAGATACAGGCGATTAACGGGTTTATACCTACTAAAAATCATCTAAGACAGCGCCAAATAACTTTAAATAGAAATATGTTTCATACATGTTGATTTTTGAGATAGTTTTTTGTGTTTGTCGTTACGGCTTCGGAACCCTACACTGAGCATGATCCGACATGCTCTTGCCCGGTTTACTTTTTAATCTGAAGTGACAAAATCTATACGTAGCTTAAGACTGCGCCGTGGAAACGTCGAGCGTCCAGTGGCGCCCTCATTACTATTATTGTGTTTTCTAATTAACTAAATAATTAACTTGCAATCAGACGATACGTTTTTGTAGCGCAAGTAGAAACACAATTTATGAGATACGTAACAAACTTTAATAACAATTACCCTTTGAGTAGTCAGCTTAACGGGAAAAGGTGGCCACTTTTTTCCGTTAAGTTGATAACTCGAAGGCGAATTGTTATTAAACTATGTGATATACCCTATAAGTTGTGTTTTTATTTGTAGTACAAAAACCTACCGACCAATTTCAAGAAAATACTTTAGTTTATTAGAAAACACAATAACAGTAATGAGGGCGCCACTGTACATCCTGCGTACGCTCGGCGCAGTCTTATCAATAAAATAAAACTCCATTTTAATTTTCATCGAAATCCAACCGGCCAAAATACAATATTTTTGCATTTATAATATTAGTAACATGTTTACATTTCGATGGTATTGCAACGTCATGAGAAAACAGAATGCGTGCATCAATATCTGCGAGAGGTGTGAGATAACAATCTAGTAATAGTTCCCCGTGTGGTAGCCGGATTAGAATAGTGCCACTCCGTATCTTCCCGTGGATGTCGTAAAAGCCGACTAAGGTAATAAAGGCGTGTAGTACTGTTAGGCGATGGGCTTGCAACCTGTCACTAATACACTGGTAAAGATCTTAGCCTAAGTGTGCAAAATGTGGTTACAGAATTATCAAAAAGTTTTTATACTTGTTGGAAATTCTGTAGCTCTGCCTACCCCACTCTGGGAATAAAGGCGTGAGTTTATGTATGTATGTATAGTCCTACGCGGACAAAGTCAGAGGTAGTCGTTAATTAGTGAAATGAGTATAAAACCTAATGGAAAGAAAATAGAACCTTTAAAGCAATTTAAACCCAAAATATAGAAGCTCAAAAGACATTTTAACCGAAGTAATCTCGATCTCATTTCAGATTGCAAAGCGATATTGAACGAATCATTTTTCAGTTTACGACCCCGATAGAACGTGGATCGATTTTGTTTCAGTTCGAGACAATTCTTAAAAGATATAAAATTATTTTCGACGAGAAATAAATAAATATACACAGAACAGACTCGGAAACAAATACTCGCACCTAAGAAACTGGTCTACCAGTTTTTAAAAAAGTTTCTATGAGACATAATTGGGTGTTTTTCAAAAAAAGTATACATGATCTTGTGTACAAGTAAGGAAAACCAAACAAAAACAAATTCTCGAAAAAAAGTTTAAGTACAATTTTTCGAAAAACGCCCAATGATTGCTAGGGTTGACACTTGACACTTTCTGTGACACTGATATGATATTATTATTATGAAACCGCGATTAGTTTGGGATTGGAATAGCTGTCAATTCATATGCACTTTGACGTAAGTATATGGTAAAACTGTCACCTCTAATCCCTTTCTAATCACGGCTGGATAATACAAGGGAACATCAAACTTTTTCCTTCTCTCTTGCTCTTCCACGAAACCCGTCCATTATGCAGAGTCTCCCTCACCAAACTTGACATTGGCGAAATCACTGCGGAACGCCATAAACAAAAAAAAGAAGAAGAACATCAAAGTTGTTATTATCATGCAGTGCAAAAGAACTTCAACCGTTCAATTTTTGGCCGATTGTACCAGGAATCGAACCCTGTGAGGCTAGACAAGTGGTTTTAACGGTAACGTAAAAGATTTTCGAAAACGAACAAAATGTATGAAATTGACTCGACGTTACCGTCTGACAGCTGACGTCAATCCTATGCATTTTGGATAGCGATAACGAACACCAAATGCAGCTTGTCTAGGGCCTCAGGACCTAACTAGGCTACATTTTTAGGGTTCCCTAACAAAATGGTACAAAATGAACCCTTATGGTGGGACTTCATTGTCTGTCTATCTGTATGTCACAGCAGGTTTTCTCAGCAACTACAAATACAGTCAACTTGAAATTTGGCATTATTGTACAACTTGCGTGCCCGCATCTGCTTTTGGTAAAAAAATAAAAATAAAAAGGGTTTAGAATGGCGGGTTGAAAAATTAAAGTGGTTTGACTAAGTATAGCAAATGCGGTGTCATATGAATCTGCACATTTCAAAACTATTTATATTTCTTTTCTTTCTATGTATCTCCAAAGTTTATTTATCAATTTTGAAAAAACCCTGGCATATATATAAACGTTTATATTTGTGTGAATTATTTACAGTTTTAAAAGTAAAAACTTTCGTAGGCAGGGTCCCTCCCAACTAGGCCAAGGCATCGTCAACTGTGCCATCAAAAAATAGGTTTTACAGTAAAACAACCGATATGCCTTACAATCAGCGTAGCGTGGTGGTATTCTGTGCTCAGCTATTATTGGTTATTAGTGACGCCATGTTGACGCGCGCGTGTCATTCAGTCAGCCGTCAAACGTGCCTGAGTGAGATGCAAAAAATAGATGCAATCAATTTGCACCTTATAACTATTACGTACAAGTCTGATCGTGGGTTTTAATCGTGCTTTCGGAAACCATCGGAATCGTTGTTCGTGTCTGCGCGAACGAAGGTTCACGACACGCCATATACATTGTGTTCTACTACTGTAGGTACGGTCACGAGCGTTAATTTGGGACCAATTTCAAGAAAAATATGCTTGTAGTCGTCAATGTCATTTAGTCAATTGTCCTTAGAGATGTCAAGTCATTTGTAACTTTTAGGAAACTCAACGTTATTGTTGTAGAATGTCAGATTGACTTTGGACCTAAGGACCTCATCAGTCTCGCTCGCACACTCAGCTGGCTAGCAGCGTATTCGTGCGCTCGCGCTAGTTTTATAGATAAAAGTGTCTTATAATGGCATCTAGTAACGACGACGCGATTTCCAAGGCTGTTAAAAGTGCCGTACTTCCATTGGAAAAGAAAATTGACCGTCTAACCGACATAATTTGTGAACTACAATGCGAAATACGATCCCTAAAATCCGTTAAGGCGGTTGTAACGAGCGCAGCCGCAGTGACGTGCGCGGCACCATCACAACAAAAGGAGGTAGGCGAGCAAAAAATCGATTACGCTACTACGCTGTCCCGCAGCGTAACTCCGTCGCCTACGACAAAACCAGCCCTGAAGAGCGTGACAAGCAGACCGCCTAGAGCTGCAGCAGCAAAGACAAAGGAGAAATTGGCCTCCCATCAAACAAAGCGGCAACCCAGCCACCAAACTACCCCAAAAGTACATACATCATCCAGCCATTCCAGTACTCCAGATGCACGGAACCAAACCAACAATAGTGAGTCCACACTACCACAATCAAACCCGGACATCCATAAAGATCAAATATGTGTCACGAATACCGCGAGACAAACAAAAAGAAGCGAGACAACCGAAAACGACCAACACAAAACAAACCGACGTACCAAAATGTCGAAGACAATTAGAGGAACCGCTAAGGACACAAACCTGGAAGGTATCGACTAGATAAAATACCTGCATGCATGCTACTTCAGAACTACCACAACAGAGGACGATATCCTGAAATATCTTAAAAATACAAACGGAGCCTACAGCTACACGGTCGAGCCGATACCGTCTAAACACGCAACCTACAACTCATACAAAGTTGGGATACCATCATCTGCCTTCGAAGAATTCCTAGAGACATCGGCGTGGCCGGTAAACATAAGCATATCACCATGGCAGCCCTTTTTGTTTAAGAAGGGACACAGGTTATCAGACGCCTAACCTGTATTCGACGGGTCCTCAAGTGACTGCACTAAGGGAACAAACGGACAACTTCATGATTGCACACCAAAACATTAACAGATTGAAAAACAAAACCGTCAAATTGGAATGCGAATTACAATTAAACGGCAAGATCGACGTCATGTGTTTATCTGAACATTGGCTTACGAAGAACCAGATCGAAGCAGTGAACATAATGAACTACAAGCTGAGTGCGAGCTTCAGCAGAACCTCAAAAATTGGTGGTGGAGTCTGCATTTACTCCAAGTCTTCACTACTCACCCTAGAACGTAAGGAGGTGTCTGACCTAAGCACGGAAGCGGTCCTCGAAGCATGTGCAACCGAGTACGTTGGTTTAGGTATGATAGTTGTTTGTATATACAAGCCCCCTCCCCAACCAGGTGAGAAAGATAACTTCCATTCATTTATCTCTAAATTAAACCAACTAACCGATCTCCCAATATTTAAGCAATATAGAGTGACCATATTGGGTGATGTCAACGTAGACTTACTTTCTAAAACAACGAAAAAAAAGGTCTTGTTAGATTGTTTGAAAACTGTTGGTATGCGATCTCTCGTTTTATTCCCAACTAGGGTCTGTAAAACAACAAAAACCTGCATCGATCATGCCTACACCAACGTCCCGAAGGAGTATGTACTATCTGTAGAACCATATGAAATGTTTCTGTCCGACCATAAGTGCATAATTGTCATAGTAGCAATTACAAAGGAAACCCAACAGAATAACGTAATCTGGAAACGCATTTTTTCAGAAGTAAATAAACACAATTTCCTTAATTCACTGCACTGCTACGACTGGGATAATTTGTTATGTAAACAAACATCCCCTGACCAATTATTTAATTCCATTGTTGACATTTTAACATATTACTAAGTATAATATTAATTTTCCGTTAAAAAAATATCCAGTTCGTAACATATCAAAAGCTTGGGTAAGCGAATCAGTAAGGAGTTTGCGAAACCAATTACATAAATTTAAAACGGCAGCAGCTAGTAATAATAATGATACACCTCAGATGCAGCCGTGTTGTAATTTGTTAGCGCTAGAGAGTAGGTACCAGGCCGAGATAAGTGCAACTCGTAAACTGTACATTAATAATATGATATCGAATAGCACAAATATCTGCCAAACATCGTGGCGGGTAACAGCATCCGAGACAGGTCAAGGTAATAAAAAAAGTGACGCGCTGGACGTATTGATATGCGAGTCAGCTGGCCGGTCAGCGGAGTCCCGCGCCGCCGCCACCGCCACGGCGCTAAACCGGTTCTACGTCGACGCTAACAGGAACACCGGAGCTCGCACTGATATCCCAGTTGCATTGTGCTATTTAAGTAAGTACGTAAACAGGCACTCAAACCTCATTAACATTGAACCCCTTGATTTGCAATGTGTTGAAAAAAGTATACAAAAGATAAAACGCAAGGAGTCGAAAGACATTAACGATATGTCGACCCGCTTACTAGACCTAATACCCAAGTTTGTCATTAACATACTATGTAATCTGTTTAATAAGTGTATAGACAGTGGTACATACCCTAGTAACTTAAAGAAAATTAAAGTTCAGCCAATCTTCAAAGGCAAAGGCGAGCCAAACATGTTAAAAAATTACAGGCCTATATCATTAATACCACTATTCTCTAAAGTTTTCGAGTGTCTTTTAAGCAGTAAATTAATGTCTCATTTCAATACCAATAATTTAATAAACAGGCAACAATACGCCTACCAACCTGGCAGATCCACGATCGACGCGGCGCGAGACGTCGTGACTAGGGTTTGCAATTCGAATATTCGAATATTCAAAATATTCGAATATCCGACCAAAATAAAATTCGAATTCGGCAATATGAACTATTCGAATAAATCGGATATTTTGAATAGTTCTAAAATAGGATTGAAATATTGACTTACCTTTAGTAAATCAATATTCTTCTTACTAATATTAGGTACAGGAATGTAAACGTGAGGTTTTAATTACTCTTTATTTACTATATTTCAAGTTTTGCTACCTATAACTTATTATCAGAACGAGTTACAAAGACGAGCAAGCAAGGGATAAAGTGAGGTCGTACGCTCGCGAAGTCGCTAGTGTCGCTACCTGCTCCAGGCCTAATTATTATTACTTTTAATAAACAAAAGCCCTAACCGGTCAGTCAACGGTTAGCAGTTCTAAGGGTTAGTCGTTTGTTGTATTGTGTGTGTTAGTGATCGTGCGTCTGACTAAAGTGCACGTGTTTATTTTTATGTGACAAACTGCGTTGCTGACGATACGACGTGAGTATTTTAAAATTTAATTTATTTTAATAATACGCTGTCAATATATATTTTTGAAATATTTACTGTCCAACAAAAACCATCACGGGGCAGTAAACTTAATGAAATTATAATCTATTAAGCGATTCAAGAAATATGATAAATACTATCAGGCTTGTGTTTTAAATGTGTAAGTGTAAAAGCTGAAACCCTATTTATTGTTGGTTTTAATATTTTTAATGCAAATAATAAAACCTTACTTATTCTTAATAATATTTTTTTGGCAGATTCACGTCACGTCACGTCACGTCCATACACTTATGAATTATGGAGCAAGAAGGATAGCTAGCCGAATAGATGTTGTAGCACTTGTAGCCAATAAGTGCAATTAGCTATAATGGATACAACTAGTGAGTTTATGGAATTTAAAAAATCTAATGAAGACAAAAACTCTGCCTGGCAGCATTTTTTAAGAAGCAATGATGGAACAAGATCCAAGTGCAAAATTTGCAATAAAGTATTAAAAAATTCTGCTTCCACAACGCCACTGCATAACCATTTAAAACAGATTCATTCTATAAATGTCAAAGAGCGAAAAGAAAATGTATCGTCAAATACCACAGCAACAGCAATCGCCTCAACTTCTCAAATGGCCAGAATAGGTGCAACAAATGAAGTGAATGAACCACCTAAGAAAAAAACCAAAGTTACCCAATATTTTAAATCGGATGACAGTAATGACAGTGTGGAAGGGCACATATCAAAGTTGGCTGCATTAGATGGGCTTTCCTTTAATGTAATCTCTACGTCCACTACGTTGCGAAAGCTTTTTAGAAGAAGTGGATATAATTTACCAAAATCACCTCACACCATCAAACAAATCGTACTAGCACATAGCGAGCAAATAAAATTAACTTTGGAACAAGAAATAAAACAACTGAAAACAGAGGACTGCAGTTTTTCATGTAGCCTGGATGAATGGACTTCCACCCAAAATATAAGATACATGAACATTAATATCCATTCCCCAAAACTGAAACAGAATGGTTTCAAAAACCTTGGGTTGCTTAGAATACATAATAAAGGAACGGCCCAGAATCTTCTCAAGATGCTTGAAGAAAAGTTAACTGATTTTGATCTGACCTTTAATGACGTCATTTGTCTTGTTACTGATGGAGCTAGCGTCATGAGTGCATTAGGACGACAAACTTCAGCATTCCACCAATTATGTTACGCACATGGGATTCAGCTTGCTGTTCTCGATATTATTTACAAAAAGAAATCACCTTTAATCCCAAATACAGCATCGTCTTATCCAGACCCAGACGTTGTAGTTGAAACTGATATTTCAGAAATTGATAGCGATTTGGATTTTGAAAACAATGTGGAGGTTGATGATGAAGAAGGTCTGAACATCGCACAAACCAGACCCTCAGCCTTGTAACTTGTGGATACTTACAAAGAACTGATACAAAAAGTGAGATCAGTCGTCAAACTATTTAAAAAATCACCGACTAAATCCGATCTTCTTTATAAAAACGCTGAAGAAGATAAAAAGAATATCCATTTAATATTGGATTGTTAAACAAGATGGAACAGCCTTGCTAACATGATATTAAGATTTATGCTATTAAAACAGCCTGTGTTAAAATCCTTAATTGATATCAAATCGCAAATTACATTTAGTGAAGGAGAGTTTCAGCAACTTGAAGAAATAGCAGACTCGTTATCCATCATTAAAACAGCAGTAGAAGCGTTATGTCAACGGGATGCAAATATACTAACGGCTGAAATAGCCATGAAGTTTATGATTCAAAAACTATATCATAAACAAAGTCAACTCTCGCTGAAACTTGTAGATGCACTCAAGGAAAGAATTGCACAGCGAAGATTGACAGAAGTAATTGGCACATTGAAATACGAGTATCTACATAATCCCACAATTTTTTATAAAGAGGGTTTATCTGAATTTCCTTTCGAGAACCCAACAAACGAACGCATAAACGATATAATAATGAAATTAAACGCTCGAGATGAATCTATAGAATCACAAGTTCTAAATCTAGAAAATCCAACTGAGACTGTTGATGTATCCGCTTCGTTAACCATGAAGTCCATGAAGGAACAACTGCAGGATGAGATTGAAAAAGCTTTCTCAGCTGACAAAGCTGGCTCCAACACTCAACAATCGTCATGCGATTTAGACTTGGAAACTCAAATCAAAGTTGAAAGGGCCTTGTTTGACAGTGGTGGTAAAAGATCTGACAAATTACAACGTGCGTATAACGCATTGCTTACAATACCGCCAACAAGTGTAGAATCAGAGAGAGTATTTTCTGCGGCAGGTTACCTATGTAACCATTTAAGATCAAGAATGAAGCAAGACTCTTTAGATGCCTTAAGTTTTCTCAGATCGCACTATCAGGCATGTAATGCAGAGTAAAAAAACACCTTGATATTGTCAGTAGGATCCTATCCTATTATGCATTTCAAATTGCAAATCCTGGGGAGAAAATGGTTACCTAACCTAATCAAGAAGAAATTTATACCTGGTATTCGGAAATGTTATTTGATATTTGTATTGGAAAAAGTTCTTATATTACTTTACTTTATTGTCATTTGTCATACATGATCTACTTTTGTCATATTATAATTTAAAATTTGCCATAGTTATAATCATAACTATGTACAGATTGTTATTAGCTTAATTATTTTTTATTGTTGATTATTAGGTAAATCAAAAATGTCCTATATTACTTTACTTTATTGCTTGATTATTTATTGTTGTTGATTATTGTTTAGATTAGGTACTTATTACTTTACTTTATTGTCAATTTTCCTACGTGAACGCGATCTCCTTTTGTAACCATTTATAATTTATCATTTATCATAAATATTTACAGATTGTTGATTTTTATAAAAATGTTTTATTATTACACAAAACTTATGTCTTTTTGCCAAACTATAGTACCTATTGTAAGATTGTAATACTCGTAGTAATGTTATTTTGATGTGCTGTGATTGGTCCTGTCTAATAACTAGATAAAAAGATAAAAAGATAAAAGATATTTATTCAGTAAGTAGGCCGCACGGGCACTTTTACACGTCATGAATCTACCAGCGCTTCCCAAGAGGAGACCACTGCCGAGAAGAAACGCCGCAAGAAACTCAGCAGTCAGTCATTTTTTAAACATGTTGATTTTAATTATTATTATTTTACTCCGAAAATATTGATTATTTTTAAATTTGATGTTTTTTATTCACAATATCTGTGATTACATGACTTGAAATTATGTTTTGTTTTACTGTATAAAATATCCGAATTATCCGAAAAATTCGAATATTCGAATTTCAGAAATCGAACTATTCATATTATTCGAATGTGAAAAATGATCGGATATTGCAAACCCTAGTCGTGACGTGACACGGGTGACCAGCCACCTCGACGACGGGCGACAGGTTGCCGCTATATTCTGCGACCTGTCGCGCGCCTTCGAGCTCTCATTATTTCTAAGTTAGACCACTATGGTATTACTGGTAACTTTAGAAATATAATCGCTTCCTTCCTAGATGGCCGTAAACAACTAACATCCGTTCGTGGTGCGAGATCTGACTTGTTGGAACTTGGTGACTGTGCCGTACCACAAGGTTCCGCTATCGGAAACAACCTGTTTCTAATACTTATGAACGATTTCACAACCGCCACCGACGACGCGGAATTTGTACTGTTCGCCGATGACGGTTGTGTCATCGTCTCTGCTAATAATCAGCAAGACCTCAAAATAAAACTGAACAAGGTAATGTCAGAAGTTGCATCTTGGTTCTCAGCTAACGGCATGTTATTGAACGTAGAAAAAACCAACATAATACAATTTTCATTACACGGCAGAAAAGAACACAACTTAAATATACCCTGTTATAATCAACTTGTTCCCCAGGTTGACGAAGTCAGGTATCTGGGTCTTATCATAGATTATGGACTAACATGGAGTTCCCATATTGACTCACTATGCGCTCGTCTGTCATCCGCTTGTTTCGCACTCAGCAGGCTGCGCCCCAGTCTACACCCTGACAGCGTAAGAAAAGCGTATTTCGGCTATTTCCACTCCCTCTTAATATATGGCATTGATCTATGGGCAAACTCAGCCAATCGTCAGAGACCTTTTAGGCTTCAAAAACGAGCAATCCGCTGCATATGTGGTGTCGCCTGGGATCACCCAGCTCGTGAATTGTTCAGGGAAACCAAAATTCTCACGCTCCCGAGCCTTTATATCCTAGAAGTAGCCAAATACGTGAGAGGTAACCTTGAACAATTCCCGACGCGCGGTGACTCGCACAACTACAACACCCGGCGGCGAGGCGAGCTGCGCCCACCCGCCACACGTCTCGCAAAGTCAAAAAAATGCCTCCACTCAATAGGCCCTATAATATACAACAAGATACCCTCAGAAATCAAAAATGTATTAAATATGAGGCGTTTTGTTAATAAATTAAAAGCTAAATTACTATCTGACGCATGTTATACCATTGACGACTTTCTCAACGGCTAAACTGACTAGTTACTGGTTCGCTGCCCAAACAATTGACTCCATAATATTGAATTACATATATTGACATACCTTGTAAAGATAATTTATTTTTATATTTATATAAATTAGTGTAGAATTGTTATGTAAACACTGAACTTTGGACATGTAAAACTCTGTTTTATCAAGGAATAAATAAATAAATAAATAAATAAATAAATAAATAAGGTGGGTACCAAATTAAATCTCGTGACTGTACTAATTCATTTCATTTCATTTATTTGCTTAGTAACATAATTTTACAAGGTGGTAAGGAACAATTATGTAAAACCAAAAATGGCATGCAAAATAATATTACACTTAAAGCTAGATAATCTATAAACAAGAAAAACTCTTGCAAAAATTGTAGGAAATAAAAATATGCGCATACATTTTGCAAAATATGCATATAACTAGTAATGACAAGCCTGATCAAACATTTTACCAAAGTATTCTTCCAATTTGTAAAACGGCATTTTCAATAATAGTTATTTGTTCAACAAGAGAGCAAAGTTGGTTTTTGCTGCGAGTGATGATTTTGAATCCCGAGTAAGCGAAGGATTCTATTATTGAATCACGAGCGTAGCGAGTGATTCTAGGTTAGAATCCTGAGCGTAGCGAGGGATTCAAAGATACGAGACGTAAAAAACTTTGGTCTCGTGTGAGACATACAACTTTTCACCTCAGCAGCGAGAACAACACAGCGTGAAGCTGGTAGGGCCAACGCAGGTCTTCCGTTGTGACCATTTGGTGAATACACGACTAAATAACGACACGATCGCATATGCATCAATCACAAGCATTTTTGCAAAATTCTAATAAAACAAAAAAGTGGAAAAAATAAACATGAAACAGATAAAACCTGTCACTCAACTTGATAATGCCGTAGTGCAAACACAACTTTATACAGCTTTATGTAGTCTGTGGCTTTAAAAAAAACCTAACTAGGCCTTGTCTATGGCTATTGGCTATGGCGGACAAATTAACAAAAATTACATCGTCATTTACATTACATTACTTTTTTTTTTTTAAGTACAATAATCCCGCTATTTTTGAAATGCGTTCTGAAACTGCCCCCGCGGTTTATGTCACGAAATTAAAGATTGTTAAAACGATAACAAAATTATGTAGATACATTACTTCTTATTTTTCATTAATTTTGTCTTCAAAACATTAAATAAAAAAAATTATTGTACCTACTGTATAAAATAGTTATAATAAACACATTTCAAAGTTTAACAGATAGTTTTATTTGCAATTTTACGGTTATGTGTGCATCCGAACGTGCGTTTCTTTTTGGGCCTACTATGTGTGGAATTTGAAAATCGAACTTCGAATCAAGTTGTTTCTATCTCTCGCTTTTTTCCTATCGAAGTGAAAGTGACAGAACAAAGTGAAGTTCAATTTTTTCGAATGTTGTGAGTAGCCCCAGCACTGCTCACGGCATTTAAAAAAAATAATTAAAAAGCTACTTTGCCTCTCGCTCGCAGCAAAATTGAATTTTGCTCACTGTTTCTAAGCAGCAAAACCTGCTTGTTTGAGCTGCTGAGGTGAAAAAATAATTTTCATCACACTTGCTCGGAAAGGGTTTTATAACACTCAGGCGTTTAGGGCAGTTATAGCCGACTTAGCTCCCACGGGAGTTATAGATTTTCATAACTCCCTAGGGAGTTATGAGTTTAGTTTTAAAATATAGAATCCACTTGTACATCATTTCAGACCAAGGAGGTGTAAAATCCGCCAAGGTTTTTTTTTACTTTTTTTTTTACTGTTTAATGAAACTTATACGGCACATTTGTCTGCATTATATTTCTATTTTACCATTATTTCAGAGACATTCGCAATTATTTTATTAAATTTCATTTTGAAAATTTGTACAATCTGGCAGAATGGCCTGTATTTGTCAAGTTTAAAAAAAAGCAATTCTAATCATTATCTGTGGAAGACTAAAAAAAAGTTGTCAAACTCTCTTAGCTTAGCGAATCGTGTTCGTTTAATTTTGTTTGGTTTTTATTTCCTCGCTAATGTGATGAAAATCATTGTGTGTATCATGGGCAGTAAGGAGATTGCAAACTCGAGTCATTAAAAGCCCTCCGCCTTCGGCGTCGGGCTTCTAATAGTCTCTCGTTAGCAATCCTCTTCTTACCGCCCTTGATGCACAATGTACTATTAACCTTTTTCGAAAATAATATAATATGTATGTTTCCCCATTCCAGGATGCAGGAGACTACGTCTGCCAGATATCGGACCGCGTGGCACGCGACCAGGTCCACACGGTGGAGGTGCTCGTGCCGCCGAGCGTGCGCGCTGCGCCGGAGTCGCGGCACGCGGCGGCGCGGCGGGGGGGGGCCGCGGTGCTCGAGTGTCGCGCGGCTGGCAACCCTGTGCCGGGGGTTACGTGGCATAAGCTGGTAAACCATAGTCCTATTAGATTTAATGTATATATGTATGTATGTGAGACTGTTTGCTTCTCTAATAATAATAAAAAAGAAAATATCTATCGACGCTTGAAAGGCGAAATGGGATAAGCGACCAAATAGTAACTTTACAGGAGAGCCCAAAAACGGCACAGATTTTTGAAAAAAAATCACTATTATTTATTTTGTAAGACGATTTTCAAAATTCAACTTTGTACATGATCATGATGGTGTTTTCTATATACTGTGCTCAATAAATTACCCACAAAGGTATTATTTTAGGATTTAGTGTAGCTTACGCAAATTGATCTCAAAAACTGCAGGAGGTAAAATCATCTAACCAAAAATTGTGGTGAAAAATGAATCAAGTAAAAATGTCTAACCGGAAAAAGATTTGAAAGATAATTAGGAAAAACTATCTAACCGCAAATAATTTCAAATTTAAGAACAATGTTAGATTATATAAAAGTCATTTTTAGCCAGAAATTAAATCAAGACAAATAATCTAACTGCTATGAGCGACAATTTTAAACTTCAAAATATTTTATCTAAGCTAAAATTTAACCCTCATAATTAATTCTTTACTAATACATCACCACCAAAATTCAAGATATTGATGAAAAAAGTAAATAAAACAACTGTTACGAATGTTAATGGGTCTTTAATAAAAATAAACTGAAAAAATCCTAATGACTAAACAAATATAGGTACTTCACCTATTTGAAATAAAAATAAACAAATAAAGTTACTAAACAATTATCAGAGATCAAAAAAAAGTTACAGTCAAACTATTTGTCGACAAATTTTTTTGTACTAAAAACTCTAATACTTAGAGTAACTTTAGAATAAGCACCTAAGTAGTAAGTAAGTACCTAGTTTAAAAATTTTTGCAGGTAAAAAAGGATAAGCGACATTACTCTCGAAACTCATATCAAGTAAAAGGCTATAACCTACAATAGTGCGGATAAAGACGTTTAGGTTATTTGATCTAAGCCATTTTTTGTATTTCTGTAGATATAGGTAAAATGATATAAAGGAAATTAAAATACATTTTACGATGAAGTAATAAAATATAACCGACACATAAAAAGAAAGTTGTTAAAAAGACAAACAGTCTAAGTAACATTTTGTAAAAAAACATTTTATCTAATCTCCAATATTCAAAAAACTGTAAAAAAGAAGTCGCTTAGTAACAAAAATAGATCGGTGTTTCTAAAAATCACCGATGGAATAAGCGACACAAAAGTCCTCATACGGGCACGAGACCCGGCTCATGCGACGCAGAAAAATCTGCTGATTTTAACGATGTATATAACTCATTATCACAAAAAATGTCGCTTATCCCATTTCGCCTTTCAAGCGTCGCTATACTAATATTATAAAGCTGAAGAGTTTGTTTGTTTGTTCTTTTGCTTTAACGCGCTAATCTCTGGAACTACTGGTCCGATTTGAAAAATTATTTCAGTGTTAGATAGCCCATTTATTGAGGAAGGCTATAGCCTGTATATTATACTCACATAAACCGAAGCGAAGCGAGGGCGGGTCGCTAGTAGTTATACAATATTCTTTGTGAAACATTTTGCGTCAGTTTGAAATCTTGACTAATAAAGTAGCTGGTTTTACTTGCGTACATACAAGTAGACAGGCACTCGTTCGCAATTCGACATATTACATACATACATCTAAATATATAAAAGGAGAAACTGACTGACTGACTGACATATCAACGCACAGCCTAAAAGTTCTAGTGAAATAAACCTTAGCATATTTTTTTTGTTTTTTTTTTTTATGGCATAGAGAAGACAAAAGAGCACACAGGCCACCTGATGGTAAGTGGAAAGTGTGACCCATAGACATTCGCATTCACAAGACTGCGATGCAATCCTAAGACTGCAAATGCGTTGCCAACCCTGAGGACTAAGATGGAATGCCTCTATGCTAGTCATTTCACCGGCTGTCTTATCCCCAAACCGGAACACAACGATGCGAACACTGCTGTTTGGCGGTAGGTTAATGGATAAGATGGTGGTAGCGATCCGGACGGACCCTGCACAAGGTCCTACCACCCGCATATATAATAATACCCGTAATGTGTACAATACTGGCATCTTGCAGCCATGCTGTGCCGCGCAGAACGCGAGTGCCCGGCTCGCGGAGGGCCCCCAGCTGCAGCTGGCGCGGCTGGAGCGGCGGCACTCGGGCCGGTACGCGTGCACCGTCGACAACGGCGTCGGGCCGGCCATCGTCACGGAGTTCCAGCTACAAGTGCTTTGTAAGTACTGAATTATAGCATTAATGTACACGTCCTTGGAGGCTCGGAGGAATATTTATTTAATTAAATATTTCTTCCAACTTATACGAGGTCGTTTAGCCAATCCGCAGCTTCTGTCGCAAATACGTATGCGGGTTCCTCGTGTTTCCACCCTGCGTGACCGCCGCCGCAGTTTTTTCGCCATCCCTCCGGCCAGGACGCGTGCTCTCGCTTCATCCCCCTTACACCAAGCCCTATCACTTCTCAATGCTATCCTGGATATTGATCGCCAGCTCGACATTTTCTTCACCCCAGAGATTTTTAACCGCATCATGTCGTTTTCTAGAGGCAAGAGTGACTCCGAGCTCAATTTAGGTAGTTAGCATAGCATAGTTTTAAGTACCTAGTTGTTTTTCTATATAGTAGTATTGTATAGCGTAAGCGGATATGTTCATAATTATACTATATTTTCTTAATTATTTTGCTATTGGGACATGTTAAATTGAATGATAGTATGTAAGTTGACGTAAATAGTATTGTGTTAATAATTAGTTTCATACCATGTTGACATAAATAGTGTAATTAAATGTGTAACAATTAGCACGTAAGGTTTAACTGTTAGTGCTAATTGGTAAATAAATAAATAAAATAAAAATAAATGTATTAAAGCTCAATATCTCAAAAACGGCTTAACCGATTTTGATAAAACATGTCTAAGAACATTCCCGACTAGTACACCTTTCAAACAAAAAAAACAAAATCAAAATCGGCTCATCCGTTCAGGAGCTACGATGCCACAGACAGACACAGACACGTCAAACTTATAACACCCCGTCGTTTTTGCGTTGGGGGTTAAAAACACAACTGATGTGGCTTACTGATGACAACATTTCGAAGCGCCAACCAATCAGCGTGATCCACGCGTTGCGCGGTTGTATTCTGTGCTATTATTGGTCATTAGTGACGCCATGTTGACGCGCGCCCGCGTGTCATTCAGTCAGCCGTCAAACGTGCGTGAGTTAGATGGAAAAAATAGATGCAATTTAATTTGCACCTTATAACTATGTACAAGTCTGGTCGTGGGTTTTAATCGTGCTTTCGGAAATCATCGGAATCGTTGTTCGTGTCTGCGCGAACGAAAATTCACGACACGCCATATAAGTTGTGTTCTGTACGAATAGTGTTGCCAGAAGTCACAAATTATGCTAGCTAGTCGTCTCGACTTGTACAGCGGTAGCTAGCAGGCGCTCGGCACTGTCTCTCACAAGACGCAAAACGTACTCAATAGGCACTTAAGTTACAATGGCCAATACGAAAATTATTAATAATGCTATTATTACACTCAGGAGCAAAAGTATCGGGTCAGAGTGCATTTTTCATACAAACGAGGCTATTTCGAAGCCTTGGTTCCTCGCCAGGGGATGCTTGTAGTGAAATCTGATGATGGATGCCCCGAGCATCAATACAGGACTTCCAGAGTGCCTAGGACACCCAACTGATTGAATTTGCGGTTAACGCCGGAATTGTGCATGTTCAGAAAAACATCTAAAATGACAATAAAATGTAAGGAAATCCAAATGCGAACCCAAACTCTCTCGCTGTGGTGTCAACTGATTGTGCGATCAGTTAGGTGTCTTAAGAACTTTTGACCTCCTCTATTGAACCTCGGAGTACCCACCTTTAAACCTCACTCAAAATAACCCCTGGCTAGGAACCAAGGCTTCAAAATAGCCTCGTTTGTATGAAAAATGCACTCTGACCCGATACTTTTGCTCCTGAGTGTAGAACATCTGCTAGTCTTTCAAGTTTCAAGACCACAACGTAAATATATATACTACATCATGACAGATATAACCTTTACAACTGATGATGATGCGAAAGGTCGCTGGCAAAAGACATGTAGGCTGCCGGAAGAAATCATGGCTGAGGAATCTCCAGGAGTGGACTGGTGTCACGAGTGCTGGCCATCTGTTTCACCTCATGAGAGCGAGAGAACCTTCGCTAGACAGAGAGGCACATTAAGGTGAAGAAGAATTACCCATAGTGTAGTTTGAACTTTTTGAACTGCGCTCTTTCACTTACCTGTAAACACAATGGTCATTGTATCTATACATTCTTGGTCGGGCGGTTGTAAAAGGCGAAAAAAAAACGTTTGCCATTATTCTATTAATTTTGTAGCCTACTGTCAAAAGAAATAGAGTCGATAATCTATGTTAACCTTCGAAGGCCGTTATTATCTGCTTTAACTGCGAGCTCGTTGTCATAATTTCTGGTTAACTACACAATCGCTTTGTATTCTTAAATGGATAAGCTCAGTTGAAAAAGTTTAAACTATACAAGCTACAAGCCTAGAGCTTAGTTTGGGACTAGGTCAATTTGAGTGACATGGTCTCCTGATTTGTTCATTTTAATTTTACTGCCAAAGTTGAACATTGTAAACCAAACTTTTTAAACATGGTTGTATCATTCCAGACCCTCCAGAGATCACCGTGGAGCGGTCCTGGGTGCACACCGGGGAAGGGTTCCGCGCCGAGCTGCTCTGCACTGTGCTGGCGGATCCTCCAGCTGAGGTGAGACCTTGGGTCACTGCCACCAGGCATGGTTTAGGGCTCCGTATCGAAGCGCGGGAACCAATCAGCATGAACCACGTGTTGCGCGGTTGTATTCTGTGCTATTATTGGTTATTAGTGACGCCATGTTGACGTGCATGAGTCTCATAACTGTTTCGTGGGTTTTAATCGTACTTTCGGAAATCATCGGAATCGTTGTTCGTGTCTGCGCGAACGAAGATTCACGACACGCCGTATAAATTGTGTTCTACTGCACCAGGAGTGTAGAACTTGTAAGGGCTGAAAAATTGGCTGGCCTTACAGTAAAACAGAAGTTAATTGAATGAATATGAAACTTGTTTGTCCAGGTGTCGTGGTACCAGAACTCGTTCCCGCTGAGCGCTTCAGAGCGAGTGACCATGGCGGCGCGCGGGAACAACCACACGCTGCTCATTGCCAACGTGCAGCCTGAGGACTTCGGCAACTACAGGTAACTTAGGATTGCCGCTTTTTTACTGCCATAGATAAGATAACCCAGTCCCGGATCTACGACTATTCTGAACCGCGGCAAAAACTTGATAACCGGATCACTTCGTTTACCCGAATTTAATTTGCCATAATTGTGTCACATTGTTCACGATTTCAGAAAAAATGCCTTTATGGCGAATGAATATTATGGCAAGTGATAGAATTATGGCAAATGACTTTCGGGCAAACGACAGAGAACCCTTGATAACATCATGTTTGAACCCTTGATAACATCATGTTTTATGAATCTCACCACTCAGGTAATTTAAAAAAAAACTATCCGTTAGTTTACGCAAACTTCTTACCGCAGACGCAATTAAAACGCCGCGTGAAGTCGCGACCAGTGGGGGGGTTATTATGACGTATCTGTGCAATTCATTTTACGCTGACAGAAAAGGACGCAGCTGCGTCCTTTACGCTCACCGTCAAATGAACCGCATAGCCATGTCATAATAACCCCCCCGTAGGGTTACTACATCCAAAATAAATAGAAAAAGTTATTTGTGCAACAAGAGAGCAAAGTTGGTTTTTGCTGCGAGTGTTGATTTTGAATCCCGAGTAAGCGAAGGATTGTATTATTGAATCACGAGCGTAGCGAGTGATTCTAGGTTAGAATCCTGAGTGTAGCGAGGGATTCAAAAACACGAGTTGTAAAAAAGCTTTGGTCTCGTGTGACACATACAACTTTTCACCTCAGCAGCGAGAACCACTCGGCGTGAAGCTGGCAGAGCCAGCCTCGGTCTTCTGTAGTGACCATTTGGTGAATACACGACGCAATGACGATACGATCGCATATGCATCAATCAAAAGCATTTATGCAAAATACTAATGAAATAAAAAGAGGAAAAAAGAAACAGATGAAACATGCCACGCAACTTGATAATGCCGTAGTGCAAACACAACTTTATACAGCTTTATGTAGACTGTGGATTTAAAAAAACAAACTAAACTAGGCCTTATCTATGGAGGACAAACATTTTTTTTAGTACAATACTCGTAATCCCGCTATTTTTGAAATGCGTTCTGAAACTGCCCCCGCGGTTTTTGTCACGAACTCACGAAATTTAAGATTGTTAAAACGATAACAAAATTATGTAGATACATGATAAACTTCTTATTTTTCATTAATTTTGTCTTCAAAACATTAAATAAAAAAAATGATTGTACCTACTGTATAAAATAGTTATAATAAACACATTTAAAACTTTAACAGATAGTTTTATTTGCAATTTTACGGTTATGTGTGCATCCGAACGTGCGTTTCATTTTGGGCCGATTATGTGTGTGTGTGTGTGTGTGTGTGGAATTTGAAAATCGAACTTCGAATCACGTTGTTTCTATCTCTCGCTTTTTTCCTATCGAAGTGAAAGTGACAGAACAAAGTGAAGTTAAATTTTTTCGAATGTTGTGCCCCAGCACTGCTCACGGCATTTAAAAAAATAATTAAAAAGCTACTTTGCCTCTCGCTCGCAGTAAAATTGAATTTTGCTCACTGTTTTTAAGCAGCAAAACCTGCTTGTTTGAGCTACTGATGTGAAATAGTATATTATGCAACTAGTGAATAAAAGACGGATTTAATGCGAGGGCCATAGATGACTCTCGAGCAAGTGAAGGATACTAACGACTGAATCACGACCGCAGGGAGTGATTCAGGATGATTGAATCACGAGCGTAGCGAGTGATTCAAGTGTTAGAATCCTGAGCGACGCGAGTGATACATGGCCCTCGATATAAATCCGTTTTATTCAAGAGTTGCATACTAAACTTTATACCATGTCTACGAGAAAAAGAAAGATTTAAGCGAAAATAGATATTTAATGACGAAAAATGGAAGGTAAAATTAATTAAAATGCACATTAAAATTGGAACAAATGTTTTATTTATTAAGAAACACTAAATTTTATGTTCGTACAACTTTCAGTATTCAAAATGGCGCCAATTTATTTTTCCTTGTATTTTTCACAGAGAGAAAGGCAAAAGACATCGATCCATACAGCCTATGGCGCCAATTTACCTACTAATGACAGCAAATAACACAAAACTTTTTTAATGCTAAACTCTTTGTGGTTAATGACGACCAATCAAATCTCGAGGAGGAGTTTGTATCGCGTATTTTATGTTCTAAATTCAAACACCAAAATAGTGAGTAAAAGTGCTTTTTATTCACTGTTTTGAGTGAATAAAATAAGCCTTTAATAGGGGGAATGGTATAATAGTTATTTGTTCAACAAGAGAGCAAAGTTGGTTTTTGCTGCGAGTGATGATTTTGAATCCCGAGTAAGCGAAGGATTATATTATTGAATCACGAGCGTAGCGAGTGATTCTAGGCTAGAATCCTGAGCGTAGCGAGGGATTCAAAGATACGAGACGTAAAAAACTTTGGTCTCGTGTGAGACATACAACTTTTCACCTCAGCAGCGAGAACAACACAGCGTGAAGCTGGTAGGGCCAACGCAGGTCTTCCGTTGTGACCATTTGATGAATACACGACTAAATAACGACACGATCGCATATGCATCAATCACAAGCATTTTTGCAAAATACTAATAAAATAAAAAGTGGAAAAAATAAACATGAAACAGATAAAACCTGTCACTCAACTTGATAATGCCGTAGTGCAAACACAACTTTATACAGCTTTATAAAGTCTGTGGCTTTAAAAAAAACCTAACTAGGCCTTGTCTATGGCTATTGGCTATGGCGGACAAATTAACAAAAATTACATCGTCATTTACATTACATTACTTTTTTTTTTTAAGTACAATAATCCCGCTATTTTTGAAATGCGTTCTGAAACTGCCCCCGCGGTTTATGTCACGAAATTAAAGATTGTTAAAACGATAACAAAATTATGTAGATACATAACTTCTTATTTTTCATTTATTTTGTCTTCAAAACATTAAATAAAAAAAATGATTGTACCTACTGTATAAAATAGTTATAATAAACACATTTCAAAGTTTAACAGATAGTTTTATTTGCAATTTTACGGTTATGTGTGCATCCGAACGTGCGTTTCTTTTTGGGCCTACTATGTGTGGAATTTGAAAATCGAACTTCGAATCAAGTTGTTTCTATCGCTTTTTTCCTATCGAAGTGAAAGTGACAGAACAAAGTGAAGTTCAATTTTTTCGAATGTTGTGAGTAGCCCCAGCACTGCTCACGGCATATAAAAAAAATAATTAAAAAGCTACTTTGCCTCTCGCTCGCAGCAAAATTGAATTTTGCTCACTGTTTTTAAGCAGCAAAACCTGCTTGTTTGAGCTGCTGAGGTGAAAAGTATATTGTTTCCGACCTTTTCATTACATGTTTGAGAACATGTTGCGTCTGGTTCCAGCTGCGTGGCGGACAACAGCCTGGGCCGCGCGCGGCAGCACGTGGAGGTGTCGGGGCGGCCGGGCCCCGCGCGGTTCACGTCGCCGCCGCTGGCGCGCGCGCCCCGCGCCTACACGCTCGCCTTCAGCGTCGACAGCTACCCGCCGCTCGACGAGCTCCGCCTGCTCTACCGGCAGCTTGCGGTCAGTACACTACGAGTATAAGTAGTCTAGTTATTTGTTCCGTAGATAAATGACATTTCATGACAATGTGTTGCCAGTTATTTACAATTCATAAAAAGTGATGTGATAAATTCAAATTCAAATTCATTTATTTGCAAGTACATACTCGGATCTTATAAATATACATGTCAGTAGTAGTAGGTACATGGATATGTTCTGCCACAATTTGGCATGCAAAAGTCTTAATCTACATTAGAAAAAAATGTTACTATTATCATATTAGGTATTATAATCTTATTATATAAATTCATTTTTTTTTATTGTATTAATCATATTATTATAATTGTCAATATATTACAACCGGTACTTACCGAAAACAATATAGACAGGTGCTTATGTTGATTAATATAAAAGTGTCTGGAACGCAATGAGCGGATAATTCGTGAAGTTCCAAATAAGACAATACTTTAGATAATAGGTAATGTCACCCTTTTGTAGATATTTAGATTTTTTGTATACACAGCTTTTTTTAATATTTACGTCACGTCAGTGTCAGTGTATTTTTTTTATGTTAACACTAATTGTCCAATATAATAGTAGGTTACAGGTTAAATACAGTGAAGATTTTATTTGTAATTAATTTGCGGTAAGTGGCTACAAATATTTTTTTAACGTAGGTACATAATATTTTTTACTGTATCGGATATTAATAATTACACAACGAACCGGAACAAAAAACAGCACTGTTCCTTAAAAGCTGGACACATTATTTTTACGTTTGACATTTGTAACTGTCATTTTAATGTACGGAATAGAAAAATGGACTTTAACATATTTAACGAGGCATTAGTGAGACCGATCGGGTGATCGTGCGGGTTAGATTCCGACCAGCGAGAGCATTTTTCTCAAATTCTTCATTTGGCAACAATTTTACTTATGAAACAAGCTGTCGCATTATGAGTACCGGTTTACGGTAAAAAGTCGCTGCGTACGTGTTAGCTAGTGATATTTTGAATTTGCCGTCTTTTTTGTGTCACCGCTGGTCGGACACTATCCTTCATGTAAGCGTTTAGATATCGACTTCAAAATAAGTACTCACGCGTGACAATCAACGAAGATTTTTTTTCATACATACATACATACATACATTAAATCACGCCTGTTTCTCAGAGGGGTAGGCAGAGACCACTTCTTTCCACTTGCTACGATCTTGACAAATTTCTTTCGCTTCTTCCACATTCATACATCGAGTAATTAGTTTTTTTTTTCAGAATACCTAATAATAAAGTTCCTGTTTTCAACAAATTAGTGGATAACTGTATGACTGGGTAAATTAATGAATGAAAACCGGGCAAGAGCATGTCGGACCATGCTCAGTGTAGGGTTCTGAAGCCGTAACGACAAACACAAAAAACTATCTCAAAAATGTGTATGAACCAATTTTCTATTTAGTTATTTGGCGCTGTCTTCGATGATTTTTAGTAGGTATAAACCCGTTAGTCGCCTGTATCTCAGGAACTAATTAAGTCTACTTATTGTTAGTAATGATTCTTTTTCTTATAAATTCGTATATAATATCTCAAACAAGAGCCAAGCTTTTAAGTGTGAGATCTGCAGTATACCTATGTAGGTAGTTAGGTATCTAAACTGCTTCAAACCGACTTTAAATTACAATAAAAGTTTAATCTTTTATAAAGTAATTAATAGAAATTGAAAAAAAAACAAGGGCCGGTAAATAGAATTTTAAGTTTTCCAAACGACACTCGACTCAAATCAATAATCTAATCGATTATTTGTAAACTTTCAGATCGCAAATCGCAAACTTGTAGGTAGCATTCCGGGGCACGTCCGAACAGCATCTAGGCGCTCGCGCTAATGAGCGCGGCTGTCGCTCGATTTGTTACTTGGACAGACTCCCCCCGCGCGTCCTGCACGCCCCGTTAACGAATTTTTCTATCAAAGTTATCATAGGCGATTTTGATAGGTATAAACACTTTAGTCGCCTGTATCTCAGGAACTAATCTTGTCTACTTAGCCGTGATAGTTTTCCTTTAAAATTCGTTATATGCGCTTTCGTTGAAGATTTTTTTCAGATTTTTAGTATTTGTAGTTTTGGCTGTAGGGGGGGGGGACACTTGACTCTAACAAAAAATAGCGCTTTAAAGCTTAATATTTCATAAACGGATCCCTTAATCGAAAAATTGTTTTCATAAACCCGCAATATTTTTGAAAGACCTATCCAACGACACCCCACACTATGGGGTAGGCAAGAAAAAAAAAAGGCATCCCCACGTTACGTGTAGGGGAGGTGCATTAAAAAAAAAAAATTTTCAAAATTTTATTTTACCACTTTGTTGACGTGACTAATATGTATATTCATGCCAAATTACAGCTTTCTAGTACTATGAGTCTCTGAGCTAGACTGGGGACGGACGGACGGACGGACATGGCGAAACTATAAGGGTTCCTAGTTTGACTACGGAACCCTAAAAAGCGAATCTCTAAGAGAATGAAACGGTGTATAAATCTAATTAGATGTGCCGCCGTTAAACTCTGCAGTTCTACATATACATACATACATACATAAACTCACGCCTTTATTCCCAGAGTGGGGTAGGCAGAGCTACAGAATTACCAACAACTCTAAAAACTTGTTGATAATTCTGTAACCACATTTTGCAATCAGGCTAAGATGTTTACCAGTGTATTAGTGACAGGTTGCAAGCCCATCGCCTAACAGTACTACACGCCTTTATTCCCTTAGCCGTCTATTATTCTATTATTATTCCTTTATTCCTTACATCCACGGGAAGATATGGAGTGGCACATAACTAATATTTAAAACCCTCCACAGATAAACGAGTCGTTCCAGCAGCCGGGCCGCTGGCACGACGTGGTGCTGCCTGCGCCCGCGCCGGCCGGCTCGCTCACGCACCGCGTCTCACACGAGTTGAAGTCGTTGCAGCCCGCCGCCGTATACGAAGCTATAGTTCAGGCGAAGAACAGATACGGGTGGAACGAGGTACGTAGCAGGGATAGAATGATGTCCGTAGATTGTAATTGGTTTTTTTTTTATGGCATCGAGTAGACAAACGAGCACACAGGCCACCTGATGGTAAGTGGAAACTGTGACCCATAGACATTCGCAATCACAAGACTGCAATGCAATCCTAAGACTGCAAATGCGTTGCCAACCCTGAGGCTAAGATGGAATGCCTCTATGCTAGTCATTTCACCGGCTGTCTTATCCCCAAACCGGAACACAACAATGCGAACACTGCTGTTTGGCGGTAGGTTAATGGGTAAGATGGTGGTAGCGATCCGGACGGACCCTGCACAAGGTCCTACCACCCGCAAAACTGTTTAGTGTCCAAAACTGGTGTCATCACTTAAATCGTGATCAATATAGCAGCCCGTATTACATAATACCTTTTCCTTTGCAGGTCAGCGATATATTCCAATTCCACACTCTGGGAGGGCCGCACACAGCTCACGCGGACGAGTTGACCCCACTCTTCTCCTCGGCAACCAAACACCGACTAACATTTATTACACTCGCTCTCTTATATACCCTCCACCAAGCCGCTTGATTGGCCAGCGCTCCACCAATCACAAGCCTATCCACTTGCGGGTACCATTTTTGAATTTGTAACCGATGTAAATTTCGGCGTGTTAGTGATAGGTTTTTACGTTTTTTAGTAGATTAAGACTATGGGGGTTCGTGCGTTTTGTAATAGTTAACGAATGTGCGGACAAACGTTAGTTATATAAATTATATGCCTACGTAGATATGTACCTACAGTAGAACACAATTTAAATGGGGTGTCGTGAATCTTCGTTCGCGCAGACACGAACAACGATTCCGATGATTTCCGAAAGCACGATTAAAACCCACGATCAGACTTGTACGTAATAGTTATAAGGTGCTAATTAAATTGCATCTCTTTTGTCCATCTCACGCACGCACGTTTGACGGCTGACTGAATGACACGCGGGCGCGCGTCAACATGGCGTCACTAATAACCAATAATAGCACAGAATACAACCGCGCAACGCGTGGATCATGCTGATTGGTTGGCGCTTCGAAATATTGTCTTCTGCGCAGGTACATCGGTTAGCCATATATTCAAAAGTGAGAACTAACCACTAGCCGAGTTTCTTTTTAACGTTTTTATTATGTCATACCAGGATTGTTCCGCCATTTTGTGTTGAATGACCATCGCGTCACGCCATCTGTTACCGAAAATGGTAAGCGAAATTCTTTCTAAAATATAACGTTAAAATACATTCGTTAACTATTATAAAAGGCTGTTTAAACTCTTTAGTAACTGGAATTGTCGTAAAACGATACTTATAGTACTTAACATTAACGTTGTGAATTACCGAGAGTTGTGTTTTTTTGGAAATTAAGCACAAATCCGCGTGAAACTCGCGTTGTAAAAGACATAATATTTAGTTGGACTAATTTATTTGAATTAAATAGGAAATGAGACTCTTGAGGTTTGTTTGTTTGACATAATGTTGGTTTGACCTAAATTTATTTACTCATAAAATCCGAATGCCATCATGTGAAATATACTGTTTTTACTAAAAATAAATAGGCTAAAATGATTATGTCAAAATCATATTATAACAACTAAATGTTATGTTTTACGTATACATACGCTAACCGTACAATTATTTATTTCAAGTAAGTGACTGCTTGTATTTATTTGCGCTTAAAACGACTGATTTTCTATTTAAACGAATACTCATATTTTACTTAAACAGGAATTGCTTACTTAATTATAAATGTATATTATATAAAAATGTCCCCTACTCATAAAATTAAATAAATCGGTTAATTTAGGAAAACAAAAACGGTACAGATAAGACACTTCGTAAAATGGTGAGGGAGAATTGACACTTCCTTAAATTCGTTTCACGTGCGATTTATGACAAAGAGGATCTCTAATAAAAATAACGTAATTTCTTCTATTTTTAATAGCGATTTTCTTACTACGTTACGTGGCACTACGAACGTAACGTTTTTTTTATCTATATTTATCCCTTGCAATTACAGGGTTATAATCTTTATTTTTGAACTGAGCCTATCCACTAAACAAAGCCATTGTTTATGTTCAATACTAGTCACGAGATTAAATTTGGCACCCACCTTAGGTCCAAAGTCAATCTGACATTCTACAACAATAACGTTGAGTTTCCTAAAAGTTACAAATGACTTGACATCTCTAAGGACAATTGACTAAATGACATTGACGACTTCATATTTATTTTTCTTGAAATGGGTCCCAAATTAACGCTCGTGACCGTACTATATTCTTTTGTATTCGTAACCATTAAAAAAAAATTTTAGAACGAGTACGAGCCTGGCGCTATACCTAGCGTAAAACGCGCGACGTGTTCTTTTCTTTTAAAGCAGACAAGTAAAGATCATAGAGTGGATAATCCATTGAAATTTCAAGGCACCTCATGGTCCTTTTTCTACGAAGTAGGTCGTTATGAAATATAATAATGATAAATATGCCATTTTCTCTTGGTACATTTTAAACCTGCTGCCTAAAAAGATAGGATTGATAATTCAATGTAAATTCAGTGTAGTTCGAACTTTTTTGTATGCTATTACGAAAACAAAAGAAGATAATATTGTATGACAACGGCTTTATATAGTGGATACGCTAAGTTAAAAAAATAAAGACTATACCATACGTTCATTGACTGGTATCAAGGTTAAATTAGAAACAAGTAAGATTTAACAACAATATACCTAAGTTATAATTTTTTATTCTAATTATTTTTGTATAATTTTAATACAGCTTGACAAAAGAGATTGGTAGAACTACAATATTTTCAAGTGGCAACACTTGAGGATCAGCGATTGGGTAAAAAATTGGTTAATGTTGCCAATTAACTGCAAACATTTCACATTTATATTCTTAACTCTTTTTTACCAAGCTATAGTTGAATACCTTAATACATATTAAGAGAATGTGGAAAAGCATATTTATTATTATTTAAGTAAGATACAAGTTTGTATGGCCTTTGATATGAATTATATATACTTACCAAATCTGTACAAAAAATAATGATTTTTATGGTATGTGGCATTCTGACATAATAACACCTTTTTAGGTGATGACGAATAATTAAAAAGTTTGTTTGAAACTACGACCGTACTGCGATAACACAAGACCATTTGCAAATAAAAAAAACAACGTCATTTTCGAAAATATTATTTTTAAGCCCGACTGCATAGCCCTGTTTTAGAAAGCTACAAATTTCAATTTACAGGTTACATGTTCCCATTTGACACAACCTCGACCAATGACGTCCAGCTATTTGAACAGTGTTGCCAGTTTAGACGTATCAAATTGTCACTTGTAGCTTTATAAAACGTGCCCATGACTATCAGAAATTGTCTTTTAGGAATAATCTGACTCTTTGTCTTTGCAAATATTTTATACTAGACCGCAGATTGTTAGAATTTTGGAGTCTCGATACCAAAGGCCCTACTTTAAAAAACGAAGTTCAAATTTACGTTTACTCCATCATTGTCAGTCGTCATTCAAGACTTAAGACTGCACCGAGCAAACGTCGAGCGTCCAGTGGCGCCCTCATTACTATTATTGTGTTTTCTAATTAACTAAAGAATTTCCTTGCAATCAGACGATACATTTTTGTAGCACAAGTAAAAGCACAATTTATGGGATACGTAACAAACTTTAATAACAATTACCCTTTGAGTAGTCAGCTTAACGGAAAAAGATGCCCACTTTTTTCTGTTAAGTTGATAACTCGAAGGTGAATTGTTATTAAACTATGTGATATACCCTATAAGTTGTGCTTTCATTTGTAGTACAAAAACCTACCGACCAATTTCAAGAAAATACTTTAGTTTGTCAGAAAACACAATAATAGTAATGAGGGCGCCACTGTACATCCGGCGTACGCTCGGCGCAGTCTTAATCGAGAGAGGGATCTTCAATTCTCAAAGCAGGGACTCTGTTTTCGACTCGCTGGCGAATTTTTATGTCCGAAATTTCTACAATGTGCGGCTGGTCTTAAGTCCCCAATACAAAGTTGCAAATGGCAACTAACACAGGAGCAGATTTTGGTAAAAAATGCTGGATCATTTTACCAATTTCACTCCAAGAACGGCCTCATTTTTTTTTATCCTATTTTTGACAAGCTATTAAGGAATTTTAAGAGTGCGTCATACTCACCAGTCGGGTTTTAATTTTTACCTTTAAAATGATTGATTTTTGCTACAACATCCATATAAATGAATTTATTAATATGTAGTGGTATTTATTAAGCAATAAACACGTGTTAGTGATAAACCTATTTAGTCATAAAGTGTATTTTAAAATTTCTAGTTTAAATCATTTTTAGGTGCAATAAATATTTTTAATGTGAAATCGTAAGCAATACTGGTACACATCATTAGGAGGTTAATTTAATAATTTATAAGGAATTAGCGGAATTTATTTAGGGGCAACGAGTTGTTTACCAATTTTTTCACTATGGCAACATTTATATTTAAAAAAACTCGTGTTACAGCAAAAGCTATGATGGAATGTCTATGTTTATCTTTCTGCTCTTCATTTCAACGGCTGCCATACTTATAGTCTATACTTTTAGGCATTTAAATTTTTTTAAACAAAACAACTACCTGATAATAGATCATTAGACGTCAAAGTCGTCGTACGTCAAAGTTTGATAAAACAGTTTTGATTGGCTGTATAACAATGTCACGTGATTTGGAATGTTTTCATTTTTTTAAATACCTTAAAGCATAGACTTATAGTTGAATCAACACCGAGATAGAACATTGCTAATACAGGGTGCTTGGCAGAAGTTTTACCTGGTTTGACGGAAATAACTATTACAATCTTTGTTTATATATACCCCCTACCATAAAGTAAAAAATCTAACCTTTGGACACTCTTTCCAATTCACTTTGAATTTATTTTATCATTATTGTGACGCAACCTATGCACTGCTAGGAGGGAATTATTGACAGGTAGATCTGTATGTACGTATATAACCTGTTGCTTTATTCAGTGTTACCAGCTGTTTTTTTGCCGCCATTTTTTGTGACTCGTTCGCTCTACCAAAAACTTTAAAATAACACTGCCGCTGTATTTAATTTAAAATTTATAGATTTAAATGTGGAATTACTAAATTCGGCCATTTGAAACTAGTTGTAATTTTTTCTAGAAATCGAAAAAGGTATATAAATTGTAAATTGTTAGGCATTGGCCTGTTTTGTAATATTTTCTTTTTCTTTGGGACGAAAGGATTCTGTGAGTAGTTAATAAACGCGTAAGTTTATTATAAAATGCCTTTTATTTCAACATTTTCCATAGATTATACAATTTTTTCAAGTGGCAACACCATTGATTAAAGTGTTGCCACTTAAAATATAAGTAAATACCTACCATAGATGTAGGAAAACATAAATCCCGTGTAGCCAAATGTCAAGCGTGCCACCTTTTTCTTCTGTGTACAACACAACTTGTAGCCAATATTATTGATAAACCACACATCACTAACTTAACCTTTTCCACGTCATTGACGGATATATCCGCACCACTGGTTCAACGCCAACGACGGAAATATCCGTCATGGTTGACAGCGCAAAATAGACTAGAGTGTCAATGAGGTAAGGTTGATGTTAGCTCTGGTGTTTAGCTGTCATTGGCGTGTGAGTTTAGACTTTATATCTGACATAGCGTCGAAAAGGTTAAAACTTACGGCACTCACGCACACTAATGCAGAGTCACACACACCTAAAAAGTAGTACACTTTTGAAATTCAATCGAAAGCCGTCATATATCGACTCTTTTTAACGAAGGGCGCTTGTAACAAGTGCGAAGTGTATCTATTCTATTAGCCTTTTTTATACTCCCTCTATGCTTTCCTACCTCTAACATTACATTGATCATAATGGTTTTGCCTCTTCAAAATATAAGTAAATACATACCTACATACCATTATCTCACTTTTTTTGCAAAACTATAAAGGTAGCCATATAATAAAGAATTACACGCGTAAAATCGATACTAATATTATAAATGAGAAAGTGTGTCTGTCTGTTACCTCTTTACGCTGAAATAACACATGAACAGCGGCGTAAATTTCAATCTCGCTTAAACGGATTTATCCGTCAATGCACTGTGAATCGTGACAGATTTATCCTTCAACTAGTTGTCCACTGACGGATTTATCGAATTGCGGAAGCAATATTTGTCCCTTCAGTCCACCAGCTCCTAGCGCTCCGCTGTAGCCCATTGAGCGCAGCTGCAGCAGTCTGGCCTCCTCTTCGCACGTCATTCGGCAGTATTTGCTTTTGTAAAATGCAGTGCTAACGTGGAGTTTCAATGAGTCGGATTGGAAAAGGTATTTTGTAGAAAACATCATTAAAAAAACAGATTTTTCTTAAAAAGTGTATTTCTATAATTAGTTACAATTACATCCTCCATTTACTAAAGAAAAGCGTTTTTTTTTAATCTCTAATAAGTGTCTCGCAGCGCAGCTTGCCCGTCAAATGAAAGACTACGGTACGGTATAAACGGTACAATAGCGTAATGTTTATAAATATTCCGGCTATTGACTATTCACACAAGCCTAATGTTATCCGTCAATCCTGTCAGCCGTGACGGATTAATCCGTCGATTGTCAATTTTGAAAGTCTTCTATCGCCGAGCCCCGCGGCAGCCCCTTGAGCGCGAGCTGCAGCGCCCTCGCTTCGCTCTTGCTGCGGCGGTTCTTGCTCTTGTACGGTGCGGGCAGTTTGAGGTGCACGGTGCTAACGTGGAGTTTCATTGAGTTGGATTGGGTGAAGTATTTGCCGCACTCAGGGCAAGGGTAGGGTTTGACTCCAGTGTGGACCTGTAGGGAATAAAATAATAATTATAACCTAACTTCTTCATAAACGCACTATAAATCTATTTTAGTTAAAAGTATTGTTGCTCATTTCTGTCAAATTAAACTGTCATTTTGACAGAAAAGGACAGCCTATTTCCAGCATACTTTAGTTATACCGGGTCTGTGAATAAGTAAGTGGTGTCTACAGGGTAAACAATCCTGTTCTTAGGAACCAAAGTCTCAATATTGCAAAAAACTAGTTTGCTTGCAAATATACAATAGCCGACGGATTAATCCGTCACTTCATTGCCAAGCGTGACGGATTAATCCTTCATTAATCAACTTCTCGGGTATCCATGGGTTCATACAATATAGCCACAAGGTGAATAATTATTGAAAGTCGACCACTCACCCGGTCGTGTCTGATAAGGGCAGCTTTGTTAGTGAAGGCTTTCGGACACTGCAAGCACTCGTACGGTTTCTCTCCAGTGTGCGTTCGGAGATGAATCTGGAATGTCAGAAAAGTATTATATGAAGGTTATCTATTACTAGCTTTTTTTCTACTCGCGCACTATAAACCGTTTATATTGATAGTGTTAACGGTATCAGAATACCACTACGTCGTAACCGAAGCGCGAAAACCAATAATACGCGTTGCCATGGTAATAACAGTTCTTTTATAATTATTATAACATTGTTATGGTGTTTAGTGACCAACCGACATCTAAATTTTTATACATGTTAAAAACGGCTTTTTTACAACATTTGGTAAATAAATATTTTTTTAACAAAAAATTTAATAAATGAAAATACGAAAACAATTTAATGAAGTAAATTGTTTTGGCTTATGAATCATCTAAATTATTTGTGTGCTGTTTGTTTCCAATAAAAAAAACGCTAGCTTCAATAAACTTTACTTAGTACACAAAAAACTGACGGATTAATCCGTCAATTCACTGTCAAACATGACGGATTTATCCTTCATTGATATTCTTGGTAATTTTTTTTAAATAAATTGTAATTATTATAAGAAATTGACCTAACAAATCTGTCAGCGCGTGCTTACCTGGAGGAACATGGGCATCGTGAACCGCTTAGGGCACATCGTGCAGGGATAGGGCTTCTCGCCGGTGTGGCGGCGCTGGTGGTAGCGGAGGGCCGCGTTCGACTGAAAGGATACAATAATTAGGTAACCTCTTAAAAAAAACCGGACATGGAGTCGAAGTTTTTTAATTCTTCGTCATAAATAAATATCGTGGGACAACGTCCCTTACCCTATAGACTCCGCATACAAAGGCGCCCCCGTAAGCCATGCTTATGCTCACAGAACACTAATTGGTTGCCATGGTTCTATTGGCGCGCACCTCGACGCGCACACTTGATTATTCGTTGACTTTGAACTAGCCAATCGCGGTGCACTTTCCGCCCCCCGCGCCCCGCCATTTTGGCTTAATGAGATACTAGACAAACTGTTCCGAAGCGGAGTCTATAGGGTAAGTGGTCTGTGTTCCAAACTAAGCTCTAGGCTTGCACTATGATTACTAGACAACGATATAAATACTTATATAGAGATATATATACTTAAATATATAGAAAATATCCTGCCCTTGCTGTAAATCACAACCGATATGGCTTAAAGATGTACCTGCGCAGATGACATTTGTTCGAAGCGCGGGAACCAATCAGCGTAGCGCGGTTGTATTCTGTGCTATTATTGGTTATTAGTGACGCCATGTTGACGCGCGCGTGTCATTCAGTCAGCCGTCAAACGAGCGCGAGTGAGATGGAAAAAATAGATGCAATTTAATTAGCACCTTATAACTATTACGTACAAGTCTGATCGTGGGTTTTAATCGTGCTTTCGGAAATCATCGGAATCGTTGTTCGTGTCTGCTCGAACGAAGATTCACGACACGCCATCGTATCGGTTGTGTTCTACTTGTACCCGGATTTGAACCCAGGCCCGCTAGCTACGTAGTCTTCGGTCAACAAGGTAGTGTTTTAGAGAGAGGACAATAGAGAGATCTCTCAGGAGGGTGTTATGACTGGGAACCGAAGTCCAATGGGATGAAGTTGGAAGTGGTATATATGTCAACTGACTGTAGAAACTTCGCTAGCGCGATGTAGACCACTTTAGTTCCGCTGTCTGACGCTGGTGGCGCTGGCGTTGGTTGACACATGTTGCCGCTAGGTGGCGCTAGGTCGCCAGTGTTGTATACTCACGTTGTACGCGCGGCCGCATATGTCGCACACTTTGCTCCTGTTGTTGTTCTTGCCAGGCTCACTGCCGTCATTTCCGGGAAGCTTGTCAACATGGACGCGCTTCCTGTGCACCTGGAGGGAGCGCTTCATGTTGAACGTTTTCGGGCACTGGAACAATAAAATAAAAAAAATAGACAATCTGTTTAAATAACAACTATTAAATAACTATGTTCTTATGTACATACATACACATATAGTAGAACATATCTAATATGGCGTGTCGTGGATCTCCGTTCGATTTCCGAAAGCACGATTAAAACCCACGACCAGACTTGTACGTAATAGTTATAAGGTGCAAATTAAATTGCATCCATTTTTTCCATCTCACACGCGCACGTTTGACGGCTGACTGAATGACACGCGCGCGTCAACATGGCGTCACTAATAACCAATAACAGCACAGAATACAACCGCGCAACGCGTGGATCATGCTGATTGGTTCCCGCGCTTCGGAAAATTGTCATCTGCGCAGGTACATCGGTAAGCCATATTGGTTGTGTTTTATTGTACAGTCAACGTCAAAAGTAAGTGATCAAAATCAACATTTCAAAATATCTATTGTCATGGCATCCCAAATATAACATGTTATATTAAAGTGCTAAATTAATTGATGTTTTAATTAGTCAAAAGAAAGTGATCATAACAGCTGTGCAAAACAGAAGCCTGACATGACATTTCTATCAAAAGCGTCAAACGTGAATTGAATACCAAAATAACGACATTCCAACAATATCGGCAAAAGAAGGATTTATGGCAAATAATTCCAAGATGTAATAAAAACTTATTTTAAATCTTGGCGTAAGGGAGATTGCTATTTTGTCACTTTGCATGTTTTTCGACGAACATAACCGATATTAACCGAAGTACTCCGAGGTTGTCCCAAAACCAAGATTTTATAACTAACTTTTTTTTTTTTTTTTTTTAACTTTAATTCGAAATGTTCAACGATGACTTAAACTGTCATTGAGTTTTCAAAAATCGAAATAATGGTGATCACTTATTATGACACGTTATTGAGCTCATTTACTTTTGATCAACTACAATAGTCCGTAGCATTTGACTTAATGTATTGTATAGATAATTTTGGGACCCTATTTCATCAGTTTCTTTTGCTGTTGACTGTACATACCTTCACGCGTTCATTTCCACACGCACACACAGACACCTACACACCTACACGTGAAACTTATATAACACCCCTCTTTTTTGCGTCGGGCGTTAAAAATAGCACTATATCAGTTCAGTTTATAGTGATGTACTCACGAACTCGCAGCAGAAAGTATCGATGCCCAACGGGCGCGGCGCGGGCGGGTAGTGCTGCGCGAGGTCCTGCTCGATGAACTTAAAGCCAGCGGGCGCGGCGCTGGCCTGCGCGCCGTGCTTCTTGTCGAAGTGGGTGTTGTACGCCTTCTCACTGGGGTACAGGATCTTACACTGGCGGGAAATACATCATGAGACATAGGAATCTGGAAGCAACACTTTGACAGGTAGGGAGTTGCTATATCGATAAACTCAATTATCGATGTTTGTTCTTTAGGTACTAGTGATCAATCCAAGTTTTTTTTAATAAAAACGTAATTCTCTTCTACTTTTCACTTCAATACTATCCCATCTACAATCGTTAAAATGATCAGACTTCGTTCCAAAATTACGGGCGTTAAGGCTGCGTTTCCACCAGAGATGTGCGAGGTAGCTGAACGGTGCGAGGATGCGTAGCGAGGATGTGTAGCGGGCTCTTTTTAAATAAGCGGGCGGTGCGGTGAGGCGGGAGCGGAGCCAGACGCCGCCTCGCAACTAGGGATGTTACGAACAGTCGAATTCGCATTCGCATATGCGAATGGTTCGCATCATTCTAGACATAAGACATTTTCTTATCGACATTCGCATTCGCAATAATTGATGAGAATATTTAGCGAATGCGAATGTGTGCACAAATCATGAAAAAAACGAGGCAAAATTACTTTTTCTGAAATATAATTATTAATAATAAATTTATTATATTTATCTATAAAAAAAAAATGATGTGATTGCTTAACATTCGCATTCGCGCATTCGCACTCTAAACATTCGCACTCGCAACACATTCCTCGCACACATCTTTCCCTTCTTTTGTATGTACGAAAACCTCGAGGTGAGCTGTTTCCACCAGAGCTAAGCTAAGGAGACGAGGATAGGTACTTAAATTAAATGTTTCTATTGATTCATGACAAACACATCCCTCGCACATCTCTGGTGGAAACGCAGCCAATGCAGGTGGCTAAATGACTTTTCAATTTCTGTGGAGGTATTAGGAACATAACATTCTTTTCAAACATGCTGTGTGAACTTACTCACCTTCAGAACAATACTTCCAAAAATACATTCAATGATGGGGGCGATCGCTAGTGCATGGAAAAAGCATCGATAATTAAGTTTATCGATACAGGACCTCCTTACCTGTCATAAAATTTCGCCTCCTGGATTCCTATGTATGACCATGATCATCACCGGCCTATATCAGTCCACTGCTGGACGTAGGCCATCCCTAATGTGCGTCATATCACTGTCCTCGGCTTGTCACATCCAACATATGCAGGCAGCGTTTCGCAAATCACCCCTCCTTTTTGCCGGAGGGGATCCTACACGTTTACGGAGTCGCGGTCTCCACTCAAGAACTCGTCTACCCCAAAGGTTATCGGTTCTTCTACAGATATGACCAGCTTGCTTATTCTCTGCGGTGACTTTGGTTCTCTGTCGGATAACATCGTTGCGGATTTTATCCTTCAGATACTTCGAGCATTGTATGCTCCATAGGACATGTATAACTAGTATAAAACAAAGTCGCTTGCCGCCGTCTGTCCCGCTGTATATACGCTTAGATCTTTCAGAGTACGCAACGGATTTTAATGCTGTTTTCATTAATAGTGTTATTTAAGAGGAAGGATTTCGACACATTCAAGCTGTCTCCTCACATCTTCATAGTCCCATATATGGGTCACGACAAAGTAGCTCCACAAGTCCGTACCCCGCTTATGTACGTGCTGGACTTGGAAGAAATTTAAACATATTGTATGGGACTGTTAACGTGTTAATGGAGGCAATTACTTGGAGTTTTTTCAAAATCTGCCTATCCTTTTGGAGGATTTGCCGCTTCCACTAAGGCAACTAATCCCGCAAATTACACAGCACGAGTGCGAGAGTACTTAACTGCTACATTTCCAGAACGATGGATTGGCCGCTTAGACGCAATTCTATGGCCTCCGCGTGCACCGGATCTGACCCCATTAGTTTTTTTTTTTTGTGAGATTGTTTCAAAGAGGAAATGTTAAGTAGTATTCTGATTACGAGAGCGAAGAGGAATCGCAGCTCAAGAAATAGGTATCTTATCTTATCTTACAGATGGACCCTTTCGGATACACTTCGACCCGTTAGAATCTTTTGTGTAATTACTCTCTTACACACTCAGCTGTTCAAATGTGCAGGTATCCTCATGAGGTTTTTCCTTCACCGTAAGAGCATCTGGTAATGCACTTAAGTTAGAAAAACTCATAGGTACATGGTGACCGCAGGGATTCGAACTCTGTTCCTTACGATCACGAGTCGACCCCGTAAGCCACTAGGCCACCTCTCATCAAGAAATAGGTAAGTCTGGATACACCAGTTTGGTCAGGCGTTCCTTTATCCAACGGTGTATGGGTTTAATTTATCAAAACCAAACATTGTATTTATTTCACTGTAAGAGCTGAAATTTTGGTACGGTCACGAGCGTTAATTTGGGACCCATTTCAAGAAAATTATGCTTGAAGTCGTCAATGTCATTAGAGCTGTCAAGTCATTTGTAACTTTTAGGAAACTCAACGTTATTGTTGTAGAATGTCAGATTGACTTTGGACCTAAGGTGGGTGCCAAATTAAATCTCGTGACTGTACATGTTCAATCAAAGATACAAAATTCAAGTTCGCGTTTTTTTTTTAATTTAAGACTGCACCGAGCAAACGCCGAGCGTCCAGTGGCGCCCTCATTACTATTATTGTGTTTTCTAATTAACTAAAGAATTTCCTTGCAATCAGACGATACGTTTTTGTAGCGCAAATAAAAACACAATTTATTGTATACGTAACAAACTTTAATAACAATTACCCTTTGAGTAGTGGGCACTTTTTTCCGTTAAGTTGATAACTCGAAGGTGAATTGTTATCAAACTATGTGATATACCCTATAAGTTGTGTTTTCATTTGTAGAACCAAAACCTATCGACCATTTTCAAGAAAATACTTTAGTTTATTACAAAGCACAATAATAGTAATGAGGGCACCACTGGACGTACAGTCACGAGATTTAATTTGGTACCCACCTTAGGTCCAAAGTCAATCTGACATTCTACAACAATAAGGTTGAGATTCCTAAAGTTACTGATGACTTGACATCTCTAATGACATTGACGACTTCAAGCATATTTTTCTTGAAATGGGTCCCAAATTAACACTCGTGACCTTACCGTGTTTGCCCGGTGCAGTCTTAAGCAGTGGGGGGTAGAATCAATGACTTACCAGATCACATTTGTAGTATATGACTTGCTCTGGCGCCTTGACCGGCACGGGCCCCTTGTACGTCTCTATCGTGAAGTTTTCGGCGGCTTGCTCTTCCGTCAAACACTCATCAGTCTCCTAATAGAGAGATAGCAGTTTGTTAACCTAGGGGTGAAAGTGATCAATTGCAGCCCGAGACATTTAGGCTGCATGACAGCGAGTGCGCCTATAGTTAGAGGGTGCAATTGATACTTTCACCCGAGTTAAACACTCTAGTTTTCATTTCGGGCCGGTGAAATGACTAGCGTAGAGGCATTCCATCTTAGTCCTCTTAGTCTTATCTCCAACCCGGAACACAACAATGCGAACACTGCTGTTTTACGGTAGGTTAATGGATAAGATGGTGGTAGCGATCCGGACGGACCCTGCACAAGGTCCTACCACCCGCAAGATAATTACATCATGGATGGTTTTTTCACAAAAGGGTGCATTTTGAGGTTATACAAATGTTTACCAAAAAAGACAAGTCTATTGGTATGGAGTTTAGTATAGGTTAGGTTTGATTTATAAGCGATATCGAAAAGTAAAAGTCTTCTATCAAAACATTGCATTTGGAATTATGATTCTCCCGAATAAATGTTCCAACGTACCTCAGCAATCATAATTTCTTCTTCAGTCTCCTCCGTAAGGGCGAGCAAGCCACCATGCACCTTATTATAATGAATGTTGAAGAATTCCTCACTCGCGAATATCTTGTGGCACTGCAAACAAAATTAATTATTTAATCTGTACATACATAAACTCACGCCTTTATTCCCAAAGGGTAGGCAGAGCTACAGAATTACCAACAACTCTAAAAACTTGTTGATAATTCTGTAACCACATTGTGCACACTTAGGCGAAGATGTTTACCAGTGTATTAGTGACAGGTTGCAAGCCCATCGCCTAACAGTACCACAAGCCTTTATTCCCTTAGTCGCCTCTTACGACATCCACGGAAAGACATGGAGTAGCGCTATTCTAACCCGGGAACCATACTATTATTATAAATGTGAAAGTGTGTCTGTCTGTCTATTACCTCTTCACGCTTAAACCGATTTAGGTGAAATTTGGTGCAAAGATAGTTTGAATCCTACAGGACATAGGATAGTTTTTTTCCCGAAATTCATCCCCTAAGGGGGTGAAATAGAGGGTGAAAATTTGTATAAAGCTACGATATAAACGAGTTCCACGCGAACGGAGTCGCAGGCAGAAGCTAGTGTGAAAATATGTTTATCTGTCTGTTTGTTTGTTAGGATTTTGGTATACCATAGTCTAAGAGGATTTTGAGGTTAAAAGTTTCCATACAAAATTCGATAACGTTTCTCTCCACTTAGCACCTATTAGGGCATGCATCCCGGTATTCCGGAATCTCGTAATTCCGGGATCTCGGACGATTTTTTCCGATATTTCAATTCCGGGATTGAGCGTTTCAATATCGTAATTCCGGGATTGATAGAAGACAAAAATGTATCTTTGTTTTATTTAAAATAAGCTTTTGCGTTGCCATACTTGCCATTTGAGACCTCGAGCAGGTAGTAAATTAGTTGTTAGACAAAGGAATGTGTTGTACCCGAGAACCTTCCTGTATTTACCTCTCTCTTTCTCTCTGTATTGTCCGGCTATGCCTGTCTTTGTCACTCGGATAAGGTATGCAAACTCACAGGTTCACCCTGCTACCCTGCGCAGTCGCTCAAATATCGTTATCGGGAGTGTTAGTGCACGACGCACGTGTAGTGTGTAGTGTAGACGCAAGCGACGCGGGGTGGGAACAATGTAAGTAAGTACTATTATAACTAATTTTGCATCATATTAAGATGTTCAGTGGTGGCAGATTATTAGGATCGCTCGCATTTTTCCTAATTTTCCCATACATTTGCCTACAAGTGGGGCCAATTCGGCGCAGCGTTCTTTAATTTTAACCTAAAATTATAATCGTCAAACTCAATTTTAACAGATCTAAAACTTATGTTATGCAGTACTTACTCCGTAATTCGGAACAAAATGTTTTCGAAGGAATTCCCGGATAACCACATACGTTTTAGACCTGTCAAAATTGAGTTTGACGATTATAATTTTAGGCTAAAATAAAAATAAAACAACTTAATTAAATTAAGACCGCTGCGCTTAATTGGCCCTAGTATCAATCAAATCTGTTACATTTTACCAATAAAACTTTTCTAAACCATACAAGTAGCGTCATAGGATAGGAGCAAAGATATATTTTATATTCCACCATAATATTTCACAAGTAAAATGTTTTTTTAAACGAAATGATATTTATAAAATATACTTTTTAGGTCTACTTCAAAAAAGAAAGAAGAGATGCAATACACAGAGTTCGCTAACAAAAGAACAGCTACAAAAATATGGAACCACTTTCTTCGTGCCGTCGATCGTTTCATATAAGAAAACGAGGAGTAATTGAAACTGTGATTAAAAGCCTATTTTTTATTTGTAATTAAAAACATGAATGGCAAATGTTGTTTTTTTTTTTTTACCTATTCAAAATCAGCATGCGTGGGGCATTTTATAACCTGAAATAATAAAAAACCCAATCCCGGAATTAATACCGGTATTCCGGTATTGGAATTTCAATATCGAAACTCAATACCGGGATTGAAAACCTTGCGATATTGCATGCCCTAGCACCTATGCTCACTGCGTTTATTTAAAACACCTTCGACGCGCGTTACGCAGCTAGTACCTACACCTCGCTGGAGAAAGCGTGAAAAAAAAAAAACCCCCGACTCCAAACAGTCTGTAAAGAAAACCTCTAAAAAGTAAAAAATAATAAGTATTTACCCTATAAGTGTAATTATAAGTAGGTATTAATATTTTTATTTAAGCGTCACCACGTCGAGGACCGCTAACTAAAATAAATAATAAAAAATCAAATCAAATCAAATCAAATTCTAATAAAAAAAATTTTTTTTTAATTTTTTTTTTTTTTTTTTAAAGATACAGGTCTTTAAAGTAAGAACAGATAGACACATTGATAGGGACAGTTGGACTCTTTTCGATCATAGACTTTAGAAATAGAAGTTAATAAAGCTTACCATTTCACACTCGTAGTAATAGGCCGCGTCGGCCTCGGCGCCGGCCTGCACGCCCGCGTCATCAATGTGGTCGGACACCAGGTGATCCTCCAGGATCTGTTCCGCAGAGGGCTCCACCTTCATCGCGTGCGTGGACTGGTAGTGGATGTCGAAGTCCTCCTCCGTGTAGAATATTGTGTTACACTGTAACAAAGTCAAATTATTAGTAGCGTTGTCCGAATACAAATAGTGAAAAAGATGCCGAATACGCCGAATACGATTCGAACATTCGGCGCATCTCTAGTTAACACACTTACCACATCACATTGATAGTATATCTCCTCATTGACATCCGCCATCTCGCTCTTCACAAACACTCCATCTTGCTCACTCAGTTCAATAGGTTCCGTTTCACATTCCGGTTCCGGTTCACAGATGGGTTCTGGTTCGCACACCGGTTCCAGTTTAGCTACGGTTTGCTGAATTTCAACAGCTGGTTCGAGTTTAATGAAACCGGTGAAGTTCCGCAAATTCTGTAATAAACTTATTGAATCAATCCGTTTCAGGTTTTGCAATTTGATCACTGGTGGTTGCCTTTTCTTAACTTCTGGTTTTGACTCCGGTTTCTCTGGTTTCGGCTCCGGTTTCTCTGGTTTTGGCTCCGGTTTCTCTAGCTTAGGCACCAGTTTCTCTAGCTTAGGCACCAGTTTCTCTAGCTTAGGCACCAGTTTCTGTAGTTTGGTGGGCGGTGGTGTCTTTTGCTTTCTTGAGTATGTTTTTATGGAGGTTTTTGGTTGATGTTGGATTTTTTCATGTTCAATGAGCACATTGGTACTGATTTCTGGATCAGGACTCTGCATAGAAAAAAAAATGTATCAAAAACTTGACCTTAACTGAACTTAAACTTGTTAGGGAATACAATAATTAAAAATGTGGAACAAATTACCCTCTAATGTTGTGAACTCTAAAAGTGTTAACCAGTTCAAAAATAAGTTTGACAAACATTCTAAATTAGTGTGACAATTCGTGCAGTGATCAAGGATTTATATTTATCAGTGCCAACTGCCTGTCTAAAATAAAATAATAATAACAATAATAAGAAAAATATATTTGACATTTGGCTTTTAAATAACCAGTTGGTCAAGTAGTAAAGTTAGTTTTAGGTTTCCTGAAGTCCGGATGGATCCTTCCAATAATAGTCAAAATTATTCTTTCAAAAAAATTCAAGCGTGTCTAATGTCAAGTTGTCATTGGCGTAATACATCTTACTACAATATATGTGAAAGCCACATTAAAAAAGAAAAGTCAAGTGATATTTTTGTAAACTCTGATTTATTTAAAGTATATTTAAGGCAATAAGTGAAGCTTTTAGCGCAGGGGAAGGCAATATAAGGACGTAGAATTATTTTGACCAAAAGTGAAAATTATACAGGAATTTTATTCGACACTAAAAAAGCATGTTTTATAGGAAAAATATTTCTCTAAAATCAAAAATGGCCGAAATATTGGATCTAACCTAACCTAAGTTTCTGGTAGCAGCTCGTTTTTAATGTCAATAGTGACTTTCCATATCTCCGGCTTTTGACTAATTCAGATACACCATTTCGATTTAGAGAATTGGTTTTCATCCCAATCTTCTCTAGACTTGATCAATGGGTAATAGACAAATAATAGTTCAGGAATGATTTGGCCATCTGTTATCTACTTAGCTATCTTTTTTCTGTGTTAAGACTTACCGACAAAAGACTCAAGTATCAAAACCTTTCAAACCAATATGCTGTTTGAAGAACGAGGGCAGGTTCACAATTACCTTTTTTTTGGTATTAACAAAAAGATCTTTAAAGTTTAATTAATGAAAAACAACAAAGAATACAACAACCATAACACAATAACTGAAAAAGAAAACTATTAATTTTAGTTTTCTTTTAACTAACTCTAAATATATAAATTAACTAAAACATTAAATCTAAGAATGGCCCCTGCGGCATTGTACCAAAGATGCTGGCAGTATTTCCTCGCTGGATGGTTAAACTTATATGTTGAGCGAGGAAACTGCCAGCTCTTCGGTTTCCCGTGACGTCAATGAGCCTCTTCGAAACTTCTTTGAAGAGGCTTCAAGCGCTAGGACCCCACGGACCAAGGGTCTCGACGCCGAATGGAATAAACAAAGATCTTAGTAAAGATTACAGATGGCCAATACATATTTCCTGAACTATAGATAATTACATAGAAAACATTGAATACTAGGGATCAATATTTGCATTTATCAGGAATCAACCCTAGGACCGCTAGCGTCGTAGGAAGGGTCACTGACCACTAAACTAACGCCATGCTCAGTTAAACCACTTTAGGATAAAATTTGGCACATTTTTAGAGTAGAAAATGACAGTAGAATATTAGAAATCTTTAACGTGCATCTAAAATACGAATGCTTTAGAACGGAAAGAAAGATACTAACATAAAGGCATCATGGCAAACCAAACTAGTAAAATGAATTGTAATTTTATAAAGTGAACAGCGACACAAAATTTTCCTACCGCTTACATCCATAACAAACGTATGTTTAACCTTAACCGGCATAACAATTTAAGATATTATGATATAAGAAACGATGTCCGGAGACATGGCGTATGGATCCGATACGTACTGGTTCCCGTAGAATATCAGTATCCACGTCCCCATGATCATTAGCTAGGTGTAAATTTAACAATTCTTCATTTGGAAAGTTATCACCACACTCACAGATAATGTACTGTGTTCCCACATTAGAGTTCCTAGCCATTATGATACAGATAAATAATTTAAAGATTTCATTTATATAATCTGTCCAAGCAAGAGCTCACTTTTCGTGGATCTGTCGTGTTGCTACAAAATGGCGGTGCGGTTTATTTGCGTTTGTCAACAATTTGCATTTAAAGACTTTAAATGAATATAGTCCTTAAACCCGTAGTGTAAGAACTACTCTTGGCATAAAATACGATTTGTCAAGTGCAAACTAATATGGTATTTCTAGAAAAGGAAATGACGTCATTGACTCGCTGTCTTAACCCCTTAATTGTTGCCAGGAAAATAATATAAATTCTACTATATGCTCGCTTGTGAAGCTGTACATATCTATAAAATTATTGACATGTTTTTACCAGGATTAGATGAAAGCAAGTAAGTTATACAACGATTCTTAGTTAAAACTGTTAAAAGTTGATTGCTTCTGTAGTTGCTGAAAAACTGCAGAGACATTCTGACAGACGGCTTACTGGCAGAAAGGTCCTGACTACATTGACAAGACGATTGCCATAAAAAAAAGTAAGAATCCAGACTAGCGTTTTTTTTATTTTTCCAATGTGAGTCGCGTAATTTCTGCTACATTCGGTTTCATTTCATACAAAACTCCTGTTTTGTTTGTTTCACACCGCACATGGCGATGCTACATCAGTTGGACTTGCGTAAACCGCAGAAATTACTGGACTCACAACTCTCAAAGTTACGCTCGTCTGGATTCACCTTAAAAATACTATTGATTATTGTGTGCGTCCCGCGCAATCGCTTCAAGACTATTGTATTGTATTGTATTGTTGTTGTATTGTTGTGATTGTTGTGTTGTTGTAGAGAGTCCATATATCCATATTATCCTGTTAATATCGCTATACCCTGACTGCGCTCACCATAATAAAACAAAAATATGGAAGATTCCGACGATGATGATAAATATTTGGATTATTCGGTTTACGACTCTGACCCTGAAGAGGAGGCGGATATTGCACGGATGGAGGCATTTATCCAGGAGGACGATGGTGTCGGGGAAGTGTTCGAGATACCGTACCTGAGAACCAGCACCAGCGTGCCCACTACGCACCAGTCTCCATCTTTACCCAACCCTGCTGCCGATAAAGCTGATGACGATACTCTTGAACTAAAAAAAATAGAGTCCGCTTTAGGCCTAAACAAAATGCTAGACGAAAAGTTAAAAAAACTTGAAAAGGTGCTTGTTGACCGCTTGCGCGAGTGCAGAAAAAGACTATCGGATCTGCACAAAGCGTCGACTTCAGAGGGGAAGCCCGTGCGCCGTGAAATCTTCCGCTATGTTAACTGCGGCAAGCCATATTTCAGAGATAAGTCGAATTTCCCAGCACCCCCAAACGAAGACACTATTATCATGGCTCAAAGTAAGATGTATGACTTCTCTGAAATCACTTCAGTATCAGGCTGGACAGTTAACGATAAGAAGAGCTTGAAAAAACTTCTTTTAGAAATGTCTATACAAATACGAAAAGGAAGGTTAACTTCTAAAATAGCACAGTTGAAACGCGAGGGCAAGCACAAAAACCCAAAAACATTGGAAAAGGAAATTGAAGTTGTCATCCAAGAGATCACTGCGTTGAGCCATAAATCATTGAAAGAAGTTGCATTGCCTATAGACGAGGAATATGACTGGGATTTGGTGGCCAGCACATTGAATAAACGGCACAACGCCACAGAATACCGTGCACTATGGAAAATGTTTTTGCACCCTAGCATCAAAAAAAGTAACTGGAATAAAGCAGAGTCTTCACGCTTGAACATGATTGCTGAAAAATATGATTTTCAAGACTGGGAATCGATTTCTAAGGAACTTAACACTGGCCGTACTGGATACCAGTGTTTTGTTTACTATAGAACAAACATAAGCAACACCTGTACTGGGAAGAAGTGGACAAAAGAAGAGGAGGAATTCCTAAGAAGACTGATTTTGTTTTACAAGGAGGATGATTATATTCCCTGGGGCAGTGTAGCATCTGCGATGGAAAACCGGACTAAGATACAGATTTACAACAAATACATTAGACTTCTTGAAAAGAGAAAAGGGAGGTTCATCGCGGAAGAAGACGGAGTTATCCTTGCATGTCTTGTAAAATTTGGTGTTAATTACAAAAAAATGGCGGAATATCTTCCAGGTCGTTCCGCTACTCAAATTCGTATACGATACGGAGTTCTCGCCAAGAAAAGGACCTCAGCTGTTTGGTCAAGTGAAGAAGACCGGCTGTTAGTAGAAGCAATGGCAAATGAAGACATGGATATCAAATATTGCACCATTTCAAAACTTTTCCCGGGGAAAACGCGTACACAAACGCGAACCAGGTACATGACTTTAATAAGGTGGATGAAAGGCCATCCGAACAGTTCCATTGAAAATGCTCCGAGACGGGCTGCTCGCTGTTTGAGCGGGGGCCTTCCTACTGAAAATCTCAACATTGCAATAGAAAAACTTAGAAAAAGAGCCGAATTGGATTTTGAAATCAAAACGAAGAAAAACGCTACAAATACATCATCTGCAATTGTTTTTGATCTAATGCTGAATTTTTTCAGAAAAGAAAGCATGAACGATGAGTCTAAAACAGAGATTACAGAGCAAGTGAAGATGTTGAATAGTATGGTGATACTAACACGGAAAATAAACATTGAAAACGTCAAAAATCTAATAGCTTTCTTAAAAGGAAATCTGGATCAGGATGCCCTCGCCAAAAGTTCATTTGCTCAAGAATATCCGGAAATTTTAAAAACCAAGTGGAAAATTAAATGTGACCAAATCAAGAGCTATTCTAAGAAATCGCCAAAGACAGTTGGAAAAGTAGACAGAAACGTTATGTGGTGGAACAATGACTCGGAGCCTTCGACTTGTGTCCTTCCCCCAAACAAAGCCACAGTTGCTGGCTGCATGATAGTCACTTCATACCTCAGGTCCAAGAGATACTGCGATGCCCCACCGTTGCATTTAGACCAGTTAATGAGGAACTATCCTGACGTAAAATCTCAAATGTTTCTATTGAAAGAAAGGTTCAACACATTGTTTATGTTTCCGATGCTACTTGCTAACGTAGGCCCGGAACAAGTGGGCACGTTACTTCCAAAAGAGAGAGAGAACGCTGAACGCTTAAAAATGCCTGAATGGGACAGAACTAAGAGTGTTGACTCCAACATTAACAGCCTTGGCTTCTTGATACCACAAATACCAAAAGTGCTGGCTGAAACCGGGTTGGATACCATCACCATAGACTTAGCGGAACCTAGTCTTGAAGAAGTGGAGGAAACTTGTGTGCCGAATATTGTTATAGGTGACGAGGTAATCTTTCTTGACCAAAAGACACGTAGAAGCATAAAGAAAAAGATTAAGAAATAAGCCTTGCGATAAACGGCCTTCAAAAGGGTTGAGGTCCTCATGTTAAGACTGAGCCGAGCGCACGCCGGATGTACAGTGGCGCCGTCATTACTATTATTGTGTTTTCTAATAAACTAAAGTATTTTCTTGAATTTGGTCGGTAGGTTTTTGTACTACACATGAAAACACAACTTATATCTTATCACATAGTTTAATAACAATTCACCTTTGAGTTATCAACTTAACGGAAAAAAGTGGTCACCTTTTCCGTTAAGCTGACTACTCAAAGGGTAATTGTTATTAAAGTTTGTTATGTATCCCATAAATTGTGTTTTTACTTGCGCTACATAAACTTATCGTCTGATTGCAAGAAAATTCTGTAGTTAATTAGAAAATAAAGGTAATGAGGGCGCCACTAGACGCTCGACGTTTGCTCGGTGCAGTCTTAAACCAAAAGCTGACTTCATTTCGCCTGAAAAAAATTAAAAAAACATATATTTTATACATTTTAGTAATCATAATAATATTATGCTATTATATGACATTAATCAGCAAATCGCCCCGCAAGCAACGCCGCGGGGATGTCAATGTGCTTGACCATAGTCTCTCAACTGTCTTACTCGAGATATCTTATCGCCACCCTTGAAATAGGTACCGTTGAGGAGTTCTGGTGGACATTTGTGGTCTACATCATCAGTTCCGTTCCACCAAATAGAGCTTTCCAAGAGTAACTGCACGAGTTATTATGAAAAATATTCAAATCGCTATAATATTGTAGGAGTTCCTTCAATTTCTCCAAGATCCCATCTTGACATGTTGATAATGGGACCAACTAGAAAGTATACCAAACAAAAAAATATTGGTTCAAATCGTTCCAGCGTTCTTTGAGTATTCCGGGAATATAACTTAAAAAGCCCGACGAATTAAGAACCTCTTGTGTATTACTAATATTATAATCTAGTTTGTATGCTAGTAGAATACCTATGGATATTTCCAGCATGTGCCGGTTATCCCATGGTTTTCCTTCAGTGTATAAACGGGTTACTAGTCAGGCCATGTACTTATTTTAGGAAACTTTGGTTCATGGCGATCGCTAGAGGTTCGTACCTACATTGTAGTTATATTTACAACATTCGGTTACCACACACACACATAAACTCACGCCTTTATTCCCAGAGTGGGGTAGGCAGAGCTACAGAATTTCCAACTATAAAAACTTTTTGATAATTCTGTAACCACATTTTGCACACTTACCGCCACCGCCGGTTACCACTATAGCGTAAAGACGAAAATAGGGCCTATTCCTTATAGATCCATATTCACATGTAGCAACAGAAAAAGCGATATTAATGGCAAGTTTTGTCACAACAATGTACAACAATTTTGGCAAATAAACTTTGACACAAATGTTAGGTTTTAGGTCCTTTCTTGTATCAGGCCCGGAGCACCAAAACAACCCAGAAATAGGGGCTCTGCGTGAGCGCAGCTCCGTCGACTGTTTCATTTGTTAATTTGATGGTGGGTTTAGTATAATACGAGTTGCCGGCGCGGCAGCGAATTAATTGCACAATAAGACAAAGGGTCACTAGTAGAATGAGGGGATCGTAAAATTACCTATACCTATATCTCGAAATGCTGGAGTCGCAAAATGGCCACAATGTTTTTTTCATTTTATCATTGTCTAAGTACAGTCGACGGAGCCCCGCAGCGCGGGGTTCCTATTTGTAAGTAATTTGCCCTTCGGGCATTTGAAGTAACCTGCCTAGTAACGCAAAGAAAGTAGTTCTTTTGCGACTCGAACATTTTAAGATGTAGGCTACAAGCGATGTGGTCATTTTGCGACCCAGTCATTCTACTAGGGACCGAATTACAAGGAAAGTGTACCTAAGTAAGAGGAATAATTCGAAAGAAGTCTGTTGCATTCGTGACAGCTTTAATCCGCCCTAAAATAGGGCAGTATTATTGTGTCAAATGGATAGAGTTGTAGCAGTACTACATATCCGATTAATATTACAACATAAGTACTTACCTCAGTGTAATGTTAAATATATTACATTAGCCCTAAAAATAATTATTTTACAAAAATGAATTTAGTTCTAAATTTTAATTTATTTGTTTTGTTTATCGTCTTGTTTGATATCTATAGATATTTTAAAACATTGTTATTCTTTTACTTTGGTCATGTTAGGGTTAACTTTATGGTCTTATTTTTTGTAGGTATCTACGAAATGAATTTTTAGATAGTAAGAGTATTTCTATTCATATAGATTTAAGTATTTATTCAATGTATTTCTTAGACATAAGCTGACGTGTAAAATGAAATTATCAATAAAGAAGTATTTGTGTATATATTTTGTTTTTTATTCTGTTTAAAGAAAGAAAAAAGAAACCCAGTTGTCCACACCCGCGCCGAGCGTACGCCGGATATACAGCGGCGCCCTCATTATTAATGAAATGACAAAGACAGCATTTGTCATTTGACACTAAACAATAAAGTTCCATTTTAATGGACATGAAAACGTCACTCATTTAATACAATCATTGATTGACAGTTCGGGTGCCATCGTATTCCGATTGAGATCCGAGTTTTCCCGAAGGAAAATCATTTTGCACTACATCTGTACGTACAAGTCTGATCGTGGGTTTTAATAGTGCTTTCGGAAATCATCGGAATCGTTCGTGTCTGCGAACGAAGATTCACGACACGCCATATCAATTGTGTTCTTCTTTTTCTAACATGAGTGAGGTTGAGGAAACCTATACATTCGAACAGCTGAGTGTAAAAGGGTAATTGCAAAAAACTAAAGGGTCAAAGTATATCCCAAAGGGCCTATCTGTAAGATAAGATAACATACCTACTTACCTAGACACCTAAAATCTTAAAATCATACCCTTTTTGCTTCGCCGTAGTCGGACATAAATAAAACACGAGATTTAAAAAGATTGACATTTATTAATACAAAAATGTATGTAAGGTAAAATTCAGTAGTAGCCGTTCATTTTACAAGCTTTTATTTAACTTGCAATGTATGTATGTATGTAAGGGTCAAATCTTGCATGTAAAATTTGACTCACTTCCCAGGTTTCGCTGAAGCTGAAAATTTGCGTACGTCTTTAGTTCTGATGACAATACAATAATATAGTACCATCGAGCTGGTCTGATGATGGAGACTCAGGGTGGCCATGGGAACTCCTAAATTACACATGATAAACCCGTCGTGTTAGGGCTTGTTAGAATCGTCTTGACGAGTAGATGACGACTGCAAAAAAAAGTACAGTCGGCAACAAAAGCTTGTCACCAAAATGAAATTTTTGACCGAAACTTATTATTATTATACTAAATGAAAACCTACTTTAACACGTTACTGTGACAAGGTTCTAAAATGTACGAGTACTGAGTTCCACTGTACATCAGTACAATTTTTTTTTTTTAGTTACCTATTAAAAAAGTAATTACTGTCTTTTGGTGAACGCTGTTGCACACCTGTAATTGGTATACAGGCTAGTCTAAAATCTTCTGTCACTTATTTCTAAAAAGTAAGCCATGTATATTGTTGGTGTGTCTATTTAAATAAATATATAAATAAATAAATAAGGGTACGGAACCCTTCGTGCGCGAAACCGACTCGCACTTGGCCGGTTTTTAATAGAAACTACATGAAAATTAGACGGAACGGAAATGATGTTTTAAATATATTAGCCCAATTAGTCACCAGTCACGCGTTCGGTTCCCCGTATGGGCGAATATTTGTGTGATAAGCGCGAGTATTAAACAAGTAGAAGGCAACGAGCACACAGGCCACCGGATTTGAGACTCATACATATTTGCATTCTTAAGACTGCAATCTTAAGACTGTAATCTTAAGAATGCAGTCTTAATACTGTATTATTCAGACTGTTATATTAAGACTATAATCTTCAGACTGTAATCTTAAGACTGCAACTTGACTGTAATCTTCAGACTGTAATCTTAAGACTGTAATCTTAAGACTGCAATCTTAAGACTGTAATCTTAAGACTGTAATCTTCAGACTGTAATCTTAAGACTGTAATCTTAAGACTGTAATCTTCAGACTGTAATCTTAAGACTGTAATCTTAAGACTGCAATCTTCAGACAGTTCAGACTGTAATGTTAAGGCTGTAATCTTCAGACTGTAATTTTAAGACTGTAATCTTCAGACTGTAATCTAAAGACTGTAATCTTCAGACTGTAATTTTAAGACTGCAATCTTAAGATCCCAAATGCGTTGCCAACCCTGAGGATTCAAATGGAATGTCTATGCATGCTCTATACTGCCTTTTGGTTGTTTATTTTTATATAAGTACTAGCGACCCGCCCTCGCTTCGCTTCGGTTTATTTGAGTTTTCTATAACACACGTACATAAAACAAAATTTATTATACATAAAAACCTTCCTCTTGAATCACTCTATCTACTAAAAAAACCGCATCAAAATCCGTTGCGTAGTTTTAAAGATCTAAGCATACATAGGGATAGACAGCGGGAAGCGACTTTGTTTTCTACTATGTAGTGATTTATATCGTTGTCTAGTACCCATAGTACAAGCCTAGAGCTTAGTTTGGGACTAGCTCAATTTGTGTGAAATTTTCCCTTGTCTTTTTATTCGTTTTTCCTCCTATGTCGGTACGGCGCTGGCATTTTCAGATGTACAGTCTTGACATGCATTTTCATGGAGTTTGATTGAGAGAATGATTTCCCGCAATGCTGGCAGGAGTACGGCTTCGCGCCTGTGTGTACCTGAAAAAAAAACAAGAAACAGTTGATAAAAAAACAAAGATAAAAGATATTTATTCAGTAAGTAGGCCGCACGGGCACTTTTACACGTCAAGAATCTACCGTAGTTGAATAATAGTTCATGTTTAAAAAAAAGTAAATCTATTCTTTCCCTTGCTTTCCCATGAAATAAATCCAAAGCTTATTCTAAATCGTTTTCGGTACACGCTGTGCGGTTGTGGAATCTATTGCCTCCTGAAATTAGCCAGTCTCAGTCTGTAGATTCTTTTAAATCTCCACTAAAGAAGTTCTGGCTTGACACTTCTATTTAAACTTTTTTTTTTCTGCTTATTTTGTATATTTATTTATTATATTGAATACATCAATATTAATATTATTATTTATTATATTGAAGACGCGCTGGCCTAGTTGGTAGTGACCCTGCCTACGAAGCTAGCGGTCCTGGGTTCAAATCCCGGTAAGGGCAGATATTAGTGTGATGAGTTCGAATATTTGTTCCTGAGTCATGGATGTTTTCTATATATTTACATACATACATACATACCTTCACGCCTGTCTCCCAATGGGGTAGGCAGAGATTATCGAACGCCAGGTGCACCGATCTAAACACACAATTTTCGCTTCCTCTACATTCATCAATTTCTTCTTCTTCTTCTATATATTTATTTAAGTATATATTTCTCTATATAAGTATTTATATCGTTGTCTAGTACCCATAATACAAGCCTTGAGCTTAGTTTGGGACTAGGTCAATTGGTGTGACATTGTCCCCTGATATTTATTTATTTATTTATTTATATATATATGTATATATATATAAGATTATGTTTATGTATTTTATCTATTGATATTTATAGAAATTACTTTTAGTGTTGTACTTATTTGGCTATTCGTTGTAATATAATTATTACTCAATCGCTCAAAGGTTAACTGGAAGAGATCCCTTACCCTTTTTACATCCCTGTTATAATTTTGTCTATTTTATAATTTTTATCTCTTGTTTGTACCATAAAGTGTTTACATACATATACATACTATTCGAAACACTTTTATATACGCTGTATTGTATACAGTGTAAAAGCCGTTCGATAAGGTTAACCTTTTTAGTCTATGACATTTAAAAAAGTAAAATAAACATGAACGAACTGTTTGGATTTTTGGAGTTAATTATCGTAGTCCAAGCATGGTTATAAAAAGTAAAAAACGTGGTCTCTAATAAAAAAAAGACCTGATATTTGAGTCATGAGAATACAAAAAAAAAACAGGTTTAAGTACAAAACTTAGGTGAACTTATAACTAGTGGCAATCTCTACCAGTTGACCTTTGGGCAAATCAGAAAACTGTTGTACGTGGTGCTATATTACAAGCTTTTATTTAACTTGCAATGTATGTAAAGGTCAAATCTTGCAAGTTAAATTCGACCCACTTCTCGGTTTCCGATGAAGCTGAAAATTTGCATACGCCTTTAGTTCTGATGACAATACAATAATATAGTACCATCGAGCTGATCTGATGATGGAGACTCAAGGTGGCCATAGGAACTCCTAAATTACACATGATAAACCCGTCGTGTTAGGGCTTGTTAGAATCGTCTTGACGAGTAGATGACGACTGTGCAAAAAAAAGTACAAAGTAGTAAGTTTGCGGGTGGTAGGACCTTGTGCAGGGTCCGTCCAGATCGCTACCACCGTCTTATCCATTAACCTACCGCCAAACAGCAGTGTTCGCATTGTTGTGTTCCGGTTTGGGGATAAGACAGCCGGTGAAATGACTAGCATAGAGGCATTCCATCTTAGTCCTCAGGGTTGGCAACGCATTTCCAGTCTTAGGATTGCATTGCAGTCTTGTGAATGCGAATGTCTATGGGTCACAGTTTCTACTTACCATCAGGCGGCCTGTGTGCTCGTTTGTCTTCTCTATGCCATAAAAAAAAAATCCTGTTCCAAAAATGTCATTTTTGACAGAAACTTTTGTACTGTATGAACTCACCCGGTCGTGCCTGTTGAGCGCCGCTTTGTGTTTGAACGCCTTGGGGCAGCGTGAGCATTTGAATGGTCGCTCGCCGGTGTGGGTGCGCAGGTGGATCTGGTACAAACACAACGCTTTACAACAAAATACTTGTAAAATTGGTAACACTGCATTATACGGGGTGGGACATTTTTGATCCGGTAAGTGTAAGCAAATCTGTAACTATACTATAAAATATATAAAGATCTATTCTTAGGAACAATCGATTTTAGTGAAAAAAAAAACTTGTACTTTGTTTGGGAATCAAACCCGGAATTGAAAAAAATATATTTAATATATTACTGATGCTTTATTCTGAAACTTGATAGTAAAACTTATAAAAGTAAGATTCGGTAGTTTTACCAAAGAGTGGCTGTATAAGATATTACCATGGCTCAGTACAAACTTTTTATTTTATAATCTTACTAAACTATAGACATGGTTCTTTTTTTAAATTACTTTTCTTCCCTAGGCTGGACATGTACCACTTTCAACCCGCTTCTAAGATAAACAATGGCCTACTTTCAAAGTATGAGGCACCATAAAAAGACGAGAACGCGGAGACATGATCGAAACTTTTAAAATTTTAAACGGCTTTTACGACTGTCCGGATCTTAGCGACCTGTTTGTTCGTAACACCAACACACGCACCAGAGGACATAACTTTAAACTTGCAACAAAAAAACACAACACAAATATCGGCAAAAACTTTTTAGGGAATACAATAATAAAAATGTGGAACAAATTACCCTCTAATGTTGTGAACTCTAAAAGTGTTAACCAGTTCAAAAATAAGTTTGACAAACATTCTAAATTAGTGTGACAATTCGTGCTGTAATCAAGGATTTAGACATATCAGTGCCAACTGCCTGTCTAAAATAAAATAATAATAATAATAATAATAATAATAAAAGCATTGTCAACAGCAGTGTTCGCATTGTTGTGCTCCGGTTTGGGGGTAAGACAGCCGGTGAAATGACTAGCATAGAAGCATTCCATCTTAGTCCTCAGGGTTGGCAACGCATTTGCAGTCTTAGGATTGCATTGCAGTCTTGTGAATGCGAATATCTATGGGTCACAGTTTCCACTTACCATCAGGTGGCCTGTGTGCTCGTTTGCCTTCTCTATGCCATAAAAAAAAATAAAAAATTGTCCTGTTGGTTACCTGTAACAGCTGGTACACGCTGAACCGCTTGGGGCACTGGCTGCACTGGTAGGGCTTCTCCCCAGTGTGGGTGCGCTGGTGGTACACCAGGGTAGCGTTCGACTGAAAATACATCGCAAATCAATAATAAAGTACATGGCGCTGTTTATATGATGACCAGTGATGTATCATGGTGTTGACTTTGCAATGTATAACGTAACCTGTCACGTGTCATTGGCAAGATGGTAAAATAGGGGGAAAAACGGGGACGTATAAAGAAAGGGCTAGGTCAGGTGATTCTAAACTGACCCACGTGTATGAAGAGACTTCAGTGTGGAAGCGAGGGAAGTTTGTTTGGATCGTAGCAAGTGGAAGGAAGTGGTGTCTGCCTACACGTCTGGGAAACTGGCGTGATCTAAGACTGCGCCGAGCGTACGCCGGATGTACAGTGGCGCCCTCATTACTTTTATTGTGTTTCCTAATACACAAAAGTATTTTCGTGAAATAGGACGGTAAGTTTTTGTACTACAAATGAAAACACACACAACTTATAGGGTATATCACATAGTTTAATAACAATTCACCTTCGAGTTATCAACTTAACGGAAAAAAAGTGGCCACCTTTACCCGTTAAGCTGACTACGTTAAGGGTAATTGTTATTAAAGTTTGTTACATATCCCATAAATTGTGTTTTTACTTGGGCTACAAAAACGTATCGTCTGATTGCAAGGAAATTCTTCAGTTAATTACAAAACATGATAATAGTAATGAGGGCGCCACTGGACGCTCTGCCTTTGCTAGGTGCAGTCTTAATGTATGTGTGTATGTAAATAATAAATTAACGTTCCAAGTAGGCACGAATGGGGACGTATTAAAAAAGGGCCAGGTCAGGAGACTCTAAACCGACGCACGAGTATAAAGAGACTTCAGTGTGGAGGAAGCGAGGGAAGTTTGTTAGGATCGTATCAATTGGAAAGAAGTTGTCTCTGACTACCGCTATGGGAACGAGGCGTGATTGTATGTATGTATGTATGTATGTATGTATGTATGTATGTATCATCTGCATTGCTGCTTTGTTATACTTACAATACATTTCTTCCCGCAGATCTCGCACACCACCCGGTCGGCGCGCGCGTCCCGCCGGTTGTTGGATTTTACTCTCAAATGAACCCTTTGATAGTGTATCGCGTACGACTTCTCGTGGGCGAAAGTTCTGTTGCACTAAAATAGACAAAACAATATTTTTTTTTGGATTGTACTTTTTTTAGCTTAGTAATCCGTCGAGAGTGGACGGGTCGGAAGGGGCCGCCCTAGGCGTACTTTTTCGAGTCAAATCAGTGAAATACTGGAAAAGGGCCGAATCTTAAGTACCCGAAACCGACGTGCGTGCATGACTCGATGTATGAATGTGGAAGAAGCGAAAGAAATTTGTCAAGATCGTAGCAAGTGGAAAGAAGTGGTCTCTGCCTACCCCTCTGGGAAACAGGCGTGATTTAATGTATGTATGTATGTAATCCGTCGAGCAAAAAAATCACGTTTGTTACAGCAGCAACAAAAATACATCATTTGTGAAAATTTCAACTGTCTAGCTATCACGGTTCATGAGATACAGCCTGGTGACAGACAGACTGACGGACAGACAGACGGACAGTGGAGTCTTAGCAATAGGGTCCCGTTTTTATCCTTTGGGTACGGAACCTTATCGTTTTACCGAGTACAAAAAAAAAAGGTTGAGTGGGGTGAAGAGAAGTGAGTGGTTCGCTTACCTCTTCGCACCGTACGTTGTCGTCTTTGGAATGAGTCTTCATGTGTTCCTCGAACGATTCTTCCGTTTCGAACCCCTCCCCGCAACTGAGGCACGGTCTGAAACAATACTTTTACAGATCAGCACTACAAAAAAGCAAGTTTACTTAGTTTAGTTTGCGGGTGGTAGGACCTTGTGCAAGGTCCGTCCGGATCGCTACCACCATCTTATCCATTAACCTACCGCCAAACAGCAGTGTTCGCATTGTTGTGTTCCGGTTTGGGGATAAGACAGCCGGTGAAATGACTAGCATAGAGGCATTCCATCTTAGCCTCAGGGTTGGCAACGCATTTGCAGTTTTAGGATTGCATTGCAGTCTTGTGAATGCAAATGTCTATGGGTCACAGTTTCCACTTACCATCAGGTGGCCTGTGTGCTCGTTTGTCTACTCGATGCCATAAAAAATAAAAAATAAAAAAGTTTTCCGGTTGACAGTGGGCAAAATTCGCGACAAACTAACTTTTGTGTAAATAACATACATACATACATTAAATCACGCCTGTTTCCCAGAGGGGTAGGCAGAGAACACTTCTTTCCACTTGCTACGATCTTGACAAATTTCTTTCGCTTCTTCCACATTCATACATCGAGTCATGCACGCACGTCGGTTTCGGGTACTTAAGATTCGGCCCTTTTCTAGTATTTCTCCGATTTGACTCGAAAAAGTACGCCTAGGCCCCTTACAATATTATAACCCGCTGGTTCACCGATGGCTATAATGACTTACTTTAGGTGTGGTTTGCATGATATAATAATTGCGCAATTTTGGGCATGTGGTGTGAAAACCCATTACTCTCCTTTGCATTGCGGAGTCGGATAAAAATGCAATTATGCTGTTACCTTGAGTTGGCATTACACGTGCTATCTTCCGCTGCGCTTATATGTCTGTTCAAAGCGTCTAAACTCCTGAACTGTACTCCACACAGCACGCAGAGAGACTGAGGCTTCAATTTAGTGTCCTAAAAAAAGCACAAGATGAATTGTGTTTTAAGACTGCGCCGAGCGTACACCGGATGTACAGTGGCGGCCTCACTACTTTAATTGGGTTTTTTTTAATAAACTAAAGTATTTTCTTGAAATTAAACAGTAGGTTTTTGTACTACAAATGAAAACACAGCTTATAGGGTATATCACATAATTTAATAACAATTCACCTTCGAGTTATCAACTTAACGGAAAAAAGTGGCCACCTTTTTCCGTTAAGCTGACTACTCCAAGGGTAATTGTTATTAAAGTTTGTTACGTATTCCATAAATTGTGTTTTTACTTGCGCTACAAAAAGCTATCGTCTGATTTCAAGGAAATTCTTTAGTTAATTAGAAACCATAATAATAGTGGTGAGGACCACTGGACGCTCGGCGTTTGCTCGGCGCAGTCTTAAAAAAAAACAGCATGAATTTAGTGTTATATCTAAAACTAGCTTCGTTTATATCGTAGCTCCATACAAATTTTCACCCTCTGTTTTTATTTTCGTATTATAAATTCTGTTTTATGTTTTTTTTTTATGGCATATAGATGACAAACGAGCACACAGGCCACCTGATGGTAAGTGGAAACTGTGACCCATAGACATTCGCATTCACAAGACTGCAGAGCAATCCTAAGACTGCAAATGCGTTGCCAACCCTGAGGACTAAGATGGAATGCCTCTATGCTAGTCATTTCACCGGCTGTCTTAAGTTGCATCACTTTTGAGAAGAATGCGAGGCAGCTCCAATAGGATCCTTGAAATGATTTCAAGGAGGTTCGATTGTCCTATAGTCTTAAGTATGTGTAATTTAGTTAAGTCGAATTTAGAGTTTAAGTTTTGAAGTTGTTCCTCAGTACTAACATTAGACAGTAAGATAATAGTGTACACTAACCAATATGGGTCATGTTACCCGAAATAAATGTTTTGAATTTGAATTTGAATTATCCCCAAACCGGAACACAACAATGCGAACACTGCTGTATGGCGGTAGGTTAATGGATAAGACGGTGGTAGCGATCCGGACGGACCCTGCACAAGGTCCTACCACCCGCAAACCCGCTACGGGTGTTACAGAAAACTCATATAAACCGAAGCGAAGCGAGGGCAGGTCGCTAGTTATTCTATAAGATGAAATAGGTTCCTATTTTTGTATGATGTGATGATTATTTTTGTAAAATACTTGAAAATCTAGAAAATATAATACTTGAAGTAAATATATTTTCATTACACGTCGTTTCTTCTCCGATCCTTGTTTTTTTCTTTTTTATAAAGTCAACTAGCGACCCGCCCTCGCTTCGCTTCGGTTTATTTGAGTTTTCTATAACACACGTACATAAAACAAAATTTATTATACATAAAAACCTTCCTCTTGAATCACTCTATCTACTAAAAAAAACCGTATCAAAATCCGTTGCGTAGTTTTAAAGATCTAAGCATACATAGGGACAGACAGCGGGGAGCGACTTTGTTTTATAAAGCTTGAACACGCCAAAACGTGGGCACACAAAATTAGAAATTAAAAACAATGTAAACAATAATTCAAAGATTTTTTTATTGCATTTGGATATAATATTATTGAACGTTTTTACCAATATATACTTTTTTTAATTGTGCTTCGAATATGCCATGTTGCGTACTTTACGTCGAATCCGGCTCATCAAGGTTTGCACAGAACTATCAGGGTATTTTTCGCAAGCCCAAGTCCATATTTTTTGCAATTCAGCTACTGATTTAACTTGTCCGCCTTACTTTTTTAAGATGCCTTTCATGATGAACCAGTATTCTTCGATCGGCCTAGTTCAGGACAGTTCGGAGGGTTGCACTGTGTAGGTACCACAGCAACAGCATTCTGCTCATACCATTCAGTCACTGCTTTAGAATAGTGGCAGCTCGCAAGATCAGCCCAAAACAATGGTTGTGAACCGTGACTGCGTAAAAAGGGTATTTAATAGACGCTTTTGCAAGCATTCTTTTTTGTAGATATCACCGTTTACAGTGCCTGTTGTGATGAATGACCGACTTCGTTTGCCACAACTACAAATAGCTTGCCATAACAGGAAGTTTTTTGGAAACTTCGATATTTTTTTAATCTTGCAATTTTCAGGGGCATCTTTACGATTCTTAGTAGTGTAAAATTCTTGCCCCGGTATCTGCTGGAAGTCTGCTTTTATGTACGTTTCATCATCCATTAAAAAGCATTGAAATTTTGTTAAAAATCATTGTACAATTTTCGTGCCCTTCGTTTTGCAGATAAGTTCTGCTTAGCATCGCGATTGGGTGCAGCTTGAGCCTTGAACGATTTCAATCCAGCTCTTGACTTGACTTTCTGTACATAAGACTGCGACATTTGTACCTTTTTTGCGACATCACGTGATGATAACTTCGGATTCGCTGTAAAAAGCTGCAAGATACGGGCTTCTTTTTTTTTGTCCTTTACTCCTTGTTTTCCACCACTACCCGACTTCCGTTTTACTGTCAAACGTTCTCGGAACTTTTTTAAAACCGAACATACGGTGGATTGTAGATATTTTTATAGTTTTGATAGTGCTCTATAGCTTAAATGGGGTTTTTCTGAATGTTTGAGCAAAATCAATTCACGTTGCTGGTGTTCGGAGCTCGCCATCGTGAAAACAAATGAATGAAGTGGTACACTGTCATAATATTTTTTGTTTATCATACCATAGAGTTTATAGTTATAGCACTAAATAATTTCTATACTATGTAAATAAAAAAATATAAATACTTATACATGCCCACGTTTTGGCGTATTCAAGCTTTACTATGTAGTGATACGTACCTCATCTCGATGCGCCTTCTTTCTGTGCATGGCCACACCATATTCTCCTATAAACGAGTCGCCGCAGAGGTCACAGCAGTTGTTCGAGGGATGCTGCAGCCGAATGTGAGTCAGGTGGCTAGTAGATTTGCTGGGATATAAAAATTACTTACTATAAGATACATACATACATTAAATCACGCCTGTTTCCCAGAGAAGTAGGCAGAGACCACTTCTTTCCACTTGCTGCGATCTTGACAAATTTCTTTCGCTTCTTCCACATTCATACATCGAGTCATGCACGCACGTCGGTTTCAGATACTTAAAATTCGACACTTTTCCAGTATTTCACCGATTTGACTCGAAATAGTACGCCTAGGGCGGCCCCTTCCGACCCGTCCACTCACTTTCGATCTGTATATCTCTTTCGTCAATCTTCTTTCATCCATCCTTTCCAAATGACCGAACCATCGAAGCATGCCCTTTTCGATCTTAGTCACTACATCTTCTTTTATTCCACATTTCTCTCTGACTTTTTCATTCCTCACTCTATCAATCAGTTTCACACCACACATACTACGCAAAGAGCGCACTTCAACTGCATTAACACGACTTTCATGCTTGTCCTGCCACACCCAACATTCACCACCATACATCAGGGTAGGGGCCAGCACTCCATTGTGAACAGCCAGTCGGGCTTTTTGTGAAACGCCCTGTCTGCCCACAAAGGAGTACAGGGCCCCATTTTGATTCCCCGCATTCACCCTCCTCTCAATATCTAGATATTAAAATCATACAAAAAAATATTCCGACGAACGTAGAATAAAAAAACTATGCGACTTACGTGAAAGAAGCACCGCATATTTTACAGACATATGTGAAACCTAGATGCCACTTGCTGTGCTCTTTTGCTCTATGGCTGAAACAAACAAAAAAAAAATCTTCATGATTAATAAATGTTACGACAGACCGACAGTCTCTCTGCCGAACAGGGACCGGCCCGCTATCCCATTCAAGGGGTTTCGAATGGGTTTTTATAAGGATTTATTTAGAAAAGCCGTATCGCTTGAAAGCCGGTCGATTTGCTTTTAAAAGTGCTATTTATAAGTTACCCTTACTAACTCCGTTTCGTGAACGTCTTGCTCGATTTTGCTTTTATAGCGCTATATTTTGAGTGATACAAATAACCCTTTAACTTAAAAAAGCCGTTCCATTGGCTTTTTAAGCACTATCTATAAGGGTAACCTTTACATTTGGTTATGCAATAAGAGGGATATCAATTTACTGCTGCTTTTTAGGTTTCCCTTATGTGATGGCTAGTTTAACACTGCACCGAGCAAACGCCGAGCGTCCAGTGGCGCCCTCGGTACTATTATTGTGTTTTCTAATTAACTAAAGAATTTCCTTGCAATCAGACGATACGTTTTTGTAGCGCAAGTAAAAACACAATTTATGGGATACGTAACAAACTTTAATAACAATTACCCTTTGAGTAGTCAGCTTAACGGGAAAAGGTGGCCACTTTTCCGTTAAGTTGATAACTCGAAGGTGAATTGTTATTAAACTATGTGATATACCCTATAAGTTTTTTTTTATTTGTACTACAAAAACATTTCGTCTGATTGCAAGGAAATTCTTTAGTTAATTAGAAAGCACAATAATAGTAATGAGGGCTCCACTGGACGCTTGGCGTTTGCTCGGCGCAGTCTTAATAAATGTTACGACAGAACGCCAGTCTCTCTGCCGGATACCCTGGCAGTTTTTGGATTGGCCTCTGCATATTTCTGGATGCTTTGGCTCTTCGGGCCTATTGTAAAACTAACATACCACCTATCTATTCCTACAAATTTCGACCTGATAAATGGGAAAAGTTGTTTTGCGGGTGGTAGGACCTGTGCAGGGTCCGTCCGGATCGCTACCACCATCTTATCCATTAACCTACCGCCAAACAGCAGTGTTCGCATTGTTGTGTTCCGGTTTGGGGATAAGACAGCCGGTGAAATGACTAGCATAGAGGCATTCCATCTTAGTCCTCAGGGTTGGCAACGCATTTGCAGTCTTAGGATTGCATTGCAGTCTTGTGAATGCGAATGTCTATGGGTCACAGTTTCCGCTTACCATCAGGTGGCCTGTGTGCTAGTTTGTCTTCAATATGCCATAAAAAAAAAATGGAAAAAATCAGTGTCGCAAAATACGCGACTAGAAAATTGTCTGATTAATACGAATGATTTAAAAAAAAATCGCATCATACAAGAAAATATCTTGGGATAAAATCTAACTCATCAAAGTACTAGGCTACCAGAACACGCTAGGTGCTTCACCCTCTTGAGGTTCCTTCGTCTGGGCACGTTCATATGGACATACTTGACGTGTGGAGGTAGTACAAGTTCTTACCTAGACTTCGATACGTGGTTGCACTTCCGGCAGACGTACTTCCGTTCGTGTGACGTCACGACGTGCGCGCGTAGTGATCTCGCGTTGGGCCAGCGTGTGTGGCATACGTCGCATGCGTGCGCGCCGCTTAACTGCGAACATCAAGTTATACTAGTATTATTTTATATAGTTTTTAAGACTGCGCCGAGCGTCCAGTGGCGCCCTCATTACTGTTATTAGGTTTTCCAATTAACTAACCAATTTCCTTGGAACCAAACAAAATGTGTTTGTAGCGCAAGTATAAACACAATTTATGGGATACGTAACAAACTTTAATAACAATTACCCTTTGAGTAGTCAGCTTAACGGGAAAAGGTGGTCACTTTTTTTCGTTAAGTTAATAACTCGAAGGTGAATTGTTATTAAACTATATGATATACCCTATAAGTTGTGTTTTCATTTGTAGTACAAACAAATTTCGTCCAATTTCAAGAAAATACTTTAGCTTATTACACTCGGATTTTTATTCTCACAGAAAAAATGTAAACAAAGTTACGTCACTGTCAAAGTGACATTTCAGGGGATCTTAAAGTTTGGGTCGGCAAGAAATATAATATTAAGTTATCATTTCGCTCGAACCGTGATATAAAAATAAATTTTAGATATAATTGAAATTAAAATCGCATTAAATGAGTCACTGGAAAGCGATTACGACGGGAGCACGAATCGTGAAGCGAAGCGAGTGAAGTAACGTCTCAAATCTTTCAAGCAGCCGTCAACTTGTTAACACGGGTGTATCGAGTCAATGATACCAGTGCAATAAATAAATTATGCGTAAAAAAACGGTTTTCACGTTTTAAATTAACACAACAAAGAGTTTATATAAAAATGAAGTTTTCCATCAACAGATTAAATTCTTTACTCTTAATTACAATATATAGTTTTTTTATAGACAGTCGATTTCTTATAATTGTGGAAAGTAAAAATATTTTGAATACTGCAAATGTTTTTCGTTAACGGCAACACCTTTGTTTACATTTTTTCTGTGAGAATAAAAATCCGAGATAGAAAACACAATAAAAGTAATGAGGGCGCCACTGGACGCTCGGCGCAGTCTTAATAGTACAGTCGACGTCAAAGATATGTTTAAATTTTTGGACCCTATATCAATAGAATAAGGTGGAAAAATATGAAGTACGACGGGTTAGATGGTTTTTAAGGTAAAAACTTGACGCTTAATTTACGTCAGTGCGTTTATGGTACGTCAGTGTATTTTAAGCACCATTGAACAAAGATAATATTAAAAAAAAACTCACATTGGCACATACAATAAATCATGCCTGTTTCCCACCACTACTGGTCTAACTATTGGTCATTTATTCAGACTACTAGAGAAAATAAGATAAGATGCAATAAAATACTGAGCTTTGGAACACTTACCACAGCATGCCTAGACATGTGATTTTTAAACGTAGAATCAGTTATAAATCCTTTGAAACATTTATCACATTTGTAAAACGAATTCAAATAATTAAATGAATTCTTTCTTAATACCACCTCATCAATTTGCTGTTCCTTACTCAAAACCAACACTTGTATATCATCTAGACCTTCCACATCATTTAATTCGTCAACAACTTGATCATTTTCATTTTCAAACGTTACATCATCTTCATTTTCAAATTTAACTTTTTTCTTTCGTTTCTTTTTCACTTTTCTTGACAAAGGCTCATCATCTGATTCGTATTTCATTTCTATGTTGTCTATATTGTCTATGGTGTCAAAAAAATCAACACTATCTATGGTTTCTTCTTTTATGTCTTGGGAAATCTCAATGGTTTGTGATGAGCTTGTTATTGTAAGAGGATGAGATAAAGTATGGAGATTTCTGTCTATGGTACTGATGTAGGAAGTAGTGAGCTATAAAAAAAAGAAAAATTTAATGTTTAATTGTCTGTTGAAGAAATTATTTGCCTAGTAGATACCCTCCCTATGCTGCGCTCCTTGGAAAAAAGGGTGTATGTCTCATAGAAGCGCATATTTATTATTGAGCTTATTTCTTAAAATGGAGGGTTAAATTTGCTTTAAGTATCAAATTGCATACATGCTTTTTATTTAGAAAGGCAGTGTGGAGCTATAGTCTATACCTTTAGGTATTAAAAAAAATGTAAACTAAACTACCATGTGATGTAGTTCATCAGCCATTAGAAGCAGAACACTGAAATGTCAAAGTGCAATAAAACAGTTTTGATTGGCTGTTTAACAATGTCATGTGGTTTGGATTGTTTACATTATTTTTAAATACCTAAAAGTATAGATAAAGATAAAGATAAAGATAAAGATATATTTATTGTAAAAACTGTGTAGGTACAATCGGTGTTATATATAATATATCAGACTCAACAGTTTGCCCATTTCGGACGTACAATAGTTTATAAGGTAACTTAACTTTAGGATCTAAAAAAAGTAAAAAGTAAGTAAGTAAAAATTTGTGTCAATCATTCATACACAAAAATATTCATTTAGGTTGTAGAAACATTTCGATATTAACCAATTTTTGAGTGTCATTTTAAAAAGTCTGCCATCTAATGACTTAATGTTATCTGGTAAATAATTATAAATATTTATTCCAGTGACAAAGGTGCTTTTCTTTAATATGTTGCTAGAGGACCTGACTGTACAAAGGTCATGTTTATATTGGGATCGCAAATATTTTTTACAATTACTTTTTTTACTAAAATGGTCATTACACTCTTTTACAAATACACAAATTTCTAGTATGTAAATACACGTCAGAGTTAAAATTTTGTTAATTCTAAATACATTTCTCAGGGATTCTATAGATTTAAGATTATAAATAATTCGTAAACATTTCTTTTGGAGAATAAACGTGGATTGAACATTTGTTGAGTTGCCCCAAAATATTACACCATATGTCAATAGAGGATAAACTTTTCCATAATATGCCTTTATAGCAACATCAACTGAGGTTATATTAGCCAACATTGATAGCGCATAAGCGCTCTTTGACAATTTTTTATTTATTTTCTCAATGTGCAATTTCCAGTTTAAGTGGCCATCTATTGTGACACCTAGGAAGTTTGTGTCATTTACTTGTTCAATTTTCTCATTATCAATAATTAAATTTATACATTGTTTTTGTTGCTTGTAATTTGTAAATTGAATAATTTTTGTCTTATCTAAATTAATTCTTAAATTTAAATTTAAGAATTAATTTAGATAAGACAAAAAATAATAATAATAAATAGCTCGGGTTTGATTCCTAATAAGGGCAAATATCTTTGTAATGTATTTGTTTCTGAGTCTTGGATGTTTTCTATGTATTTATTTATGTACCTATGTATTTCTATGTATATGGTTGGTGATACTACAATACTAAGTAACAAATTAAATAAGGTTAGAGTAAGGCACATTTTGAAACTTATTGAATTAGTTATGGGTTATATTGCCTTATTGCAGTATCACTGACAATATTATATACGTTTATCTTAGTCTAGTATGTACAGATTTGGTATATTTAAATTTAGATAATAATAAAAACATCACAAAAACTCAACAGAAAAATTAAAAATCCTCAAAAAACATGTTTTAAACCCCATATGGAAAAAGTCAGATTTATACGTTTCTGTCTATCTATATGTGACATCACAGTTTTGGAACCCACTGACAATTGAAGAAGACTTCAATCCTAAGACTGCAAATGCGTTGCTGACCCTGAGGACTAAGATGGAATAACTCTATGGTAATATTTTCACCAGTTGTCTTATTACCGCACCGGAACACAACAATGCAAACACTGCTGCTTGGTGCTACATAGTGGTAGCAAACTGGGCGGACCCTGCACAAGGTCCTATAACTTTTTACGTAAATAACAATAAATATACACTTACCAAGTGGTGTGTTAAAGCATATTTTAGTATTTGTTGTGAATTATCACATTTTTGCTTGAAAAATACACTTTTCTGAAGTAAGGCAGCGCAAATACTACAAATATAAGGTGGCAGGTTGTCAGCTGAAGTCTGTGGATAAACAAATACTCATATACATAAACAAAAAAAAAATGACAATCATTTAATATTTACATGGATTACAAGTGGTAATTTAGCGAAATAATCTTTATAAGATTTGTATTGAGTCAATTTACAGACGAAAAAGTGCAATAGAACTGTTATGATACAAAATAACAACATAATATTAACCTGGTATCCAGTAAGAACTTGATACGAATCAATTAACTTATATCTGTACATGTCGTATAACTTAGCATCTGTGATCAAGCACACACGACACGCGAGTATTTCTGCCATGTTTTTTACATAGGTTTCATACAAGAATCCTCGTTTTAATAATATTTTTATTCACGAAATCTTAGCGTTCGTGAAGTTAGGTAGAGGTAGACAAGAGCAGCTGGAGCAGCTCAGCAGCGATAATTACATTGACAGATAAACAATGTTGCCACTGCATAATTCAGATTTCTACTATTCTTTTACACCGCATAGCAATGCAATGCCATCTGGAGTTTTTACCCAACTTCAAACGAAACATTTTTTATCATAAACGGTAACTAGTATGGTAAATTTAATATTAACTCTACGTAATAATATAATTTGGGGTCAACATGGCGACAACGGATCCTCCTTACATGTTAATTATTCTTTCAATACCTATCGAATTTTAACGATCAATGGCTCTATACATAACACATTCTACGAACGTTACTACAGTTCCTTAAAATTCAAATTCAAATTAATTATTTATTTAAACTTGCATAGCAATGGTCCTAGGTTCAACAAGAGTCCAGCGCGTCTATTCTAGGTGGTAAAATCCAAATCGTATTTGACCTGTTATGGTATTGTTTTTAATTCGTGAGCAATATTTAAAAACAATTACTGACTGTTACGTTTCTTGCGACGTTTCTTCTCAGCAGTAACGTGGTCTCCTTTTGGTAAGCGCTGGTAGATGTTTGATGTGTGTGACCGTTTACATCAGCGTTATACAATAATTTTATGTTGGGCCCCCGATCGTTAACAATCTCGGAGATCATAAGCTAAAACGAATAAACACGTGAAGGCAATTAGACGCCTATTCAGACCAAGGATGTATAAGGGCGTCAATACAGATTATGCAATGTCAACAGTAATCGCACTATGCTTTTATTTAAACAACGACAACAGCCAACTTACTTAAAATAATGTGCATGTGGGCTTATTCGATTAAGATAACTAGTAAGTGGGTCGAACGTATATTTCAACTGTCGGGCTCAACCGCTTAGGAGTAAATAAGGTACTACATTTAACAATGATTTGTTAAACAACCTACTTACAAGATTTGGATTACGTAGAATAATTTATTCGTTACTAACTTCTCGCAACCCTATCCGTGTCTTTTTGAACGTGATCCCCAGTTAACTACTAATTTTAACAGGTTATAAAATCCTGCGTCGTAATTCAGGATTTGGAATACCTCTTTGCCAATTTACGTCCAAATCGGTTTGCTGGTTAACGCGTGATTAAATAAATAAATATCATGGACCAAAAATTTACCTAGTCGTCTAAGCTCTTCTATCCAAATATATAAAAATAATGTAAGTAGTAACTTTCGCTTCTCATATTGTATTACAATTTATTCTCCATAACTGAATGTAAACTTGTAAAGGTTTTTTAAATTTTGCAGCAACTCACATTGAAATGTAAAACTATGAGCATAAAATTATTAATTTATCTGTATAACTATTTTTATTAGGCCTAGTTCGGAGGTCAGGTCACCCCCTTAACATTTAAAAATTCTTTAATGTTTCCAAAATTATGTCTCTACGTGTTTGTTGGTGAACAAGTCAGTCTGGAATCACGTAGAGCTCGTCGATGAAAGGTTACGTAACAGAATAACACAACTGACAGGTGCATTACATATTACATCAATGGATTTGTGAAAGGTACGTTAAAGGCAATCGTAACCTACTTACTATCGTAGGTCAGACGGCGCGGCCGTGAGGAAAGGATAACTGGTTTGATTGTAGTGCTGCGATGTTTATCGATAACATTTTCGACGTATGTAAACGTATCTCTTTTGTGTATGATAAAATTATTCGTAACTATCAATTGAAGAACATGAAAGACTTATTTGTGGCAAGTTCAATAATTAAACATGGAATCACCACCAGCGAAATTTTTTGTGAAAATAACATTCTAGATTCTAGCTAAATCTTTTCCGTTTACTAATATTTTAAACATATTTGCCTCATACTGTTATTATTAAAAAAAAAAACATTGTTATATATATATATACTAGCTTTGCTCGCGACTTCGCCCGCGTAGATTTAGATTATCGTTATTCCCTTGGGAAATTTAATATTTTCTGGGATGAAAAATAGCCTATGTGTCAATCCAGGGTATGAACTATCTCCATTCCAAATTTCATCCAAATCTGAAGAAGTAACAAACACACACACACACTTTCGTATTCATAATATTAGTAGAATTACAAAATACAACTATATCTAGGATATAAAACACGGTCAAATCTAAAAATAGCCTCTGAGGAATGTGCCGAAAATGCTGGTAGCATTTCCTCGTTGAATTAATAAATTAATACAATAAACTAGATAACTGCCAGCTCTTTGGCCTTATTTGACATCTACGGAGCCTCCTCAAACTTGGTTTGAAGGCTTAAAGCTTAGGGCGCTGTTAATAACCAAGGATCTTGACGCAAAATGTTTTTAAAATTATTATTCTAAAATTAAACTTAGTCGTGTAAAACGAAAGCTCAGTCTCCATTATCATAATAACAGTTCGTGCCTGTCTTAGCTAACTGAAGATAAATAATACAACTCTATCGACACGAGCTTTAAGCGCAGCACTACCATGTCAAGACAAACTTTTTAACACGGACAGTTTGATTGTGTACGTGAATCTCAAAGCTCGTTCAATACGTGCTTAATTTAATCACGCAATTTTGGTTCAGTTTTTTATTTGAAAAGAAAAATTGGTAAATAAAAGAGGTGAATTTAGCATATTTTACTGTAGTTCCAAAATATATAGAGAAATTTATAATCTTATTCATTAACCACCGCCTAGCAGCAGTGTTCGCATTGTGTTCCGGTGTGGTGATAACACAACCGGTGAAATGATTAGCATAGAGGCATTCCATCTGAGTCCTCAGGGGTGGCAACGTATTTCAAGTCTTAGGATTGCAGTCTTGAGATAGTATTCTTGAGAATTCAAATGTCTATTGGTCTCGGATCCCACTTACCATCAGGTGGCCTGAGTTCTCATGTGCCTTCTCCTTGCCATTAAAAAGCAGTGATTTCACAAAATTTCAAAAAGTTTTCATGAATTTCATTATATTTTGTAAACTTTATGCGCAGATTAACATTGATAGCACATTATTATTTATGTTAATTTCAGTTGATTTATTAATTATTTTTTACAAGTACCTACTTACTTAGAAAACATACTTTTGTTAGTCAACAAAACAAATTTGAACACCATTCTATTTTTTATGCTCCTGGTTTTATCGCCAAAGTATAAAAAGCTCTAAAGATATCAGTTAATCCATTTGTGTAGGTAGGGAAAATAATGTTGCAAAAAAAATATTCCAAAAATATATACCAAAACTATTGTTTCCTATAGACGCGGGTTTAAAGATGGCGGACTCCCCAACCGGAAGCGGAAGCGAGGACAACGAAGGAGTACGACTGGTTGTTGTGAGTATTAAATACCGTGCCGTCACATGCGGAAACTTGATATCAAATACATCTTAACCCGGATAATATTTATAGCCAGTGAGGTCATCGGTTATGATCACAATAGAGGCTTATTTTTTATTCTATTACTAGTGCCACAGGTTATAATATAAGTATAAGATAAATTATATAGGGTCACGTAGTAACTGTTATTTAAACTGTGCATGCGGTAACCTTTTAGGACTACGTAGCCAAAATGGCAAAAAAATGTAACCCACCGGCATTTTACTCGAAAACTACAACAGCTATATTGATGATTTAATGCTACGATAGATTATAGATAAATGTATAAAGTATACACCGCCACTTAGTTTGGTACTTAACTATCAAAAATAAGTGTATCTAGCACTCCATACAATGAACAGAAGATTTAAAAGAAAATTCAGCTAATCTCAACGTGTGGCGCAAATTTCGACAGTTATTTTAGAAACAATTAAGTAATGTTTTTAAGCATTTTTTGATTTAGTAAATGTTTCCGGAAATAATCGCTCTGTAAGTAGCCAGAACCGAGCTTTCAGGCACTGACCCGAAACTGGGAATTTCCGATATTTCGGTAAAGATTTTTTCTAATCACGAACAACGGTTTAAATTTATGTAACACTAACGTTTCTTGCTAGGCGTCGCTCGAATGTTGTTTTTATACAAACCTTATCCTCACAGTATTAAGAACACAACTAAAAATAAGGTTCAAATCGGACCCATACTCGTGTTAGGGCCTGTTGTTTGATCAGTAGTTAAACTAACTAATTGTTAAAGTTTGAAAAAGGAATCGAAAATTTGAAGGAATCTCAAGGAAATGTGTCAAATTTTCAATTCCTTTTTCGAATATTAACGATTAGTTAGTTTAACTACTGATCAACAACAGGCCCAGTGAAACTAATGCAGATTTAAACGCAGTTTGGTTTCTTAATAACTTTTTGCCTGCGACTTCGTCTGCGGACGGTCAGAAAATCCGTTGAAACTGTTAAAAGTACAGACAGATGATATGGTTTACATAACCTTCAAAGGGTTTTTATATCTTTTGGGAGTTTCATGCGCATAATAGACACAGATTTGGTGAATACGGGGCCTTTAGAGCAATTAAAAACAAAATTAAGGAAGTCTTCATTAATGTTTTTGTATGTTTTTTATTTCCCAGCTCAACTTACCTGAAGATGAAGGCGAGGGTCTGGGTTTCCGCCTTACCAGGACATTGTGGGACCCGTATCCTTGGGTATGTTCTCGACTGGATTGACGTCTCTTGTATTAATTCACTTACAATACCGGCCATTTGTCGTCTTATGTTGAAAATATCTCTTGAACTAATAAAAACATGAATAACCAAATCCTGAAGTGGTTGACTCAATCATAATTCGTAGTTAGACGAGCTTTTCTCAAGAACTGCTCAATTTTCTAAGATTAAGATCATCTTATGTCCTTTTCCGGTATTCAAACGTTCTCCATACCAAATTTCATTGAAATTGGTTTAGTGGTTTAATCGTGAAAGCGAAGACAGACATGTTTGCTTTGACATTTAAAATATTTGATTATCTTTTAAGTACTTATAGTGTTTAGTTTAAAGAACTTTGATGCAACTTTGATGCTACATAAATATGTATACAATGTAATTACCTTTTACTTATTTTTTTTACCACATGAACTTGTTTAATTCACAGTATTAATTAGATTGAATTGTGTTTTTAGGTTCGTGAAGTAACACCCGAAGGAAGGGCAGATGTCGCAGGACTTAAAACAGGTGATTGCCTATTGCAGGCCGATGGGAAGGATTTACTTGGTTTACCAGTAAGTTAAACGCTTAATTTGATCATCTGATTTCTAATCTAGATCTCAGTTTTTCTTTCATTTGACCGATGTTTCAAAGATGCGAGGCAAATCAATTGTTTAGCATAATTATAAAATTATATGTGACAAAATTTGAGGTTTATTTTCTAAGCAGAACACAAGCTTTACTTCCTAAAATTGTTTGCTGAAAGTAGGTAGAAAGTAACGAAGAGTAAAATACGTGTTTATTTATTATTATGTTTTATTTATTAGGTGCACCAACAGATATAACACCATTAACTAATATATTAAAAATATATCAAGTCATTTAACTGGCATACAATGTGTATTTAAAAATCTAAGGCGTGTTGAAGATTTTTGACGTAAGACCGCTCGAATTTAGTCGCGGAGCGCATCATGACCTATACTTGAGTATATTTGCCTAAACTTGATGCATGTTCATTCAATAATGTATTCCCATCTCACTCACGCATGAATATGCGTCAAGTTTAGGCAAATAATACTCTGCCTATTCCGATCTCTGCACGTCACATATTAAACGAGTTTATGAAAAGTAACATTTGAATTGGAGTAGGACCTTTGAATTGGAATTGGAGTGGAGAAGTACCTATAGGTAGTTTGTACATACATTCCACACTGCTGGATCAAAACAGTGGTAACTCAAAATACAAGTGTATTTTAAAATCAACTTTAATACAACTTCTATGAACTTGAAATAAAACTAGCAAGGATTTTGAGTTCATACTGTTTTGATCTAGCAGAGCGATTTATTTTGTACTGAACTATATATTAACACAATAAAAACTTAAAAGTTAATTGTTATATTTTTTTATTTCTAGGTGGGACAAGTAGCCGGGTTGATCAGAGGAGATGGAGCTGGTCATGGAGTGACACTACTGGTTTGGAATTGTGGAGTAGACCCAAAGGATGACCCTGAGGTACTTTATACAAAGATATAAATCTAATTAAAATTTAACAATGAAATAACTAAATTGTTTTGAACAGCATTCATGTTTGGTAATTTTCTAATTATATTACGTAAGTCAGTTTTATTATACTAGCGACCCGCCCTCGCTTCGCTTCGGTTTATGTGAGTTTTCTGTAACACCCGTACATGAAACAGAATTTATTATACATATAAACCTTCCTCTTGAAACACTCTATCTATTAATAAAAACCGCATCAAAATCCGTTGCGTAGTTTTAAAGATCTAAGCATACATAGGGACAGACAGCGGAAAGCGACTTTGTTTTATACTATGTAGTGATCTTGACATAGTCACAGAATAAGTAATAGTTAAAGTACAAAACAAATCGTCGTCGTTGTGCCGTCTATCCCTCCCTCTGTATGTACACTTAAATTCAAACTACTTTTTCATCAATACATAAAAGTGATTGAAGAGCAAGGTTTTTATGTAACGACAGTCGGGCTAAAACACAAAACTTACCTTATATCCTCAAAAATATATGTATTTATCTGTATAAGCATGTTTATAGTACCCATAGTACCTACAAACCTAGGCTTCCTACGGGACTAGGTCAATTAGTGTTGTCCTGCGATATTTATACATAACATTTTAAAGTGGAAAGAAATGGCCTCTGCCTGCTTTTCTGGGAAACAGGCGTGATTTAATGTATGTATGTATTTACGAATTTCAAATTTTCAGTTACTATGGAGTTGTGGCGGTGGCTCCCGTGGCGAGAAGTCCCGGCGCGCGCTCGCAGGCGTCGTCAAGGCGCTGTCATGCTGCGTATGCGCAGCTACTGCGACAAAGGCGCTTAATTGTTCTCGGTCTCATTTGTACTGCGAAGGTATGAATACCAATATCACATCTTATCGACCTTATCCTTTACTTTCATAAAAATATTATAAAGAATAACATGTAAAATTGTTATTATACACTAAATGGCAAATTGTTGTTATGTAAGGAAATGCAAATAAGTAATAAAAATAAACCCTGTATTGCACGTTGCACGTCAGGTCTTTTTTTATAGTCGCCTTTAAAAACTAAAGAGATTTCAATAGTTCCAAGAAAGTTACACTAAGCTCAATGTTTGGATTTGTTAATGCCAAAAGATTTTTTATTTTATTATTTGACCATGAAGTAACGTGGTTTGTGTTTGTAATGATATGAATGGGACCAAGAGTAGTCCTTTTATTAGATGAATATTTCGCTTTGGTTTGTTGTCAAGATTCCATTAGATTCATACCATGATCACTGAAAAGAGTTAAAATTAATCATGATGTCAATATATATATTTTTTATGAAACATTTCTACAATTAAGTAAATAGTTAGTAAGTAAATTTAATTTGCATAAAACTCACAATCTTTTTATTTCAGCGTGTTGGAAGCGGTTAGAACGTTGCGCATTATGTCGAGAAACCTTACCTGCTAAAGATTCGCCGTATGCCCGTAACTTGGTAGCTGAACAGGTATAAAATAAGTATAAATTTGCCGTCACCGCTCTCAGGCTACCAATAAAATATGCTAAAAGTTTACGGATTTGTATCGTGTTTAATAAGGTTTGCTTTATTTTTTAGGTTTTTGAAGCGATTGCAATGGAATACGAAATTAAAGACGCAAAGAAACCAATCGATACAGCATCAGCCTGCGCTTCACCCAACCGTTCACCGAACTTGTCATCAGCAGCTTTCCGGAGGGGCCAATATCAGCTATCAGCAATGAACCGGAACAGAAAAACAGTTCAATTTTTAGATAAACACAAGCAGAATTATGCCTCAGATCCTAACATACACAGATCCCTCAATCAAGATACAAATAGGATGCCCGTTAATTTAAACATGGCTGCCAAGGAAAATGGCGGGAAAAGTTGTAGCTGTCAAAATATTGCAAACGCTGAAACTCAAATGCCGGAAATAAGAATAAATGATGAGGAGCAGAAATGTTGTCAAACTATGTTGCAGCGCAGTATATTAAGTCGAGCCAGACAAGCGTGCTCTTTGGCTGATTTGCAAAATGCTGCCGTGCAATCCTGCGTTTTGTCGAAGTCATTAAATAATATTAGTTTGGCTGAGCATTGGTGAGTAAATAAGCGGAAGTTCAATGTTTCTGTCGCCGTTATTGTTGTTATATTAATATTGACTTAGGTTCATTTTTTAAATAACTATTGCCATAAAATGTTGTTTCTCTTTCATTTCAGTAGTGAGCACGCAAATAACAGTGGTTCTCTTGACAACTTGAAGATTCATTGCAAAACTGCATCAGGTCTGTTAAAGAATATTTTTTTTAATCTTGAGTAAATACTCTCTCGTAAAATAATCTTAAATAAAATTCTCGAGCCTTATTAAGTACGACAAATTAGGATTTTGTGTGATTGATTATTCAAATTTGTAGCATATTTACTAGCTGAATTTGACCGCTCTTTTGCTCTAATTAAAGTTTTTTTTTATTTCAGAAATGCCAGTTTACGTGTTGTCTACGCCTCCGATATATTTAGTAACTTGTGATCATAGTCAAAAATAGAATTTCATTGTACAAATAAATGTGATTATAGATATAATACTTTATAGATTGCAAACATGTGTTTTTTTTTCGAGATACTATGTGCCAATTGTAGTCTTATTTTAGCATTTTAATAATAAATAAATGTTTTAAGCGAACACTTGATGTTATATTTTTTATACCATTTAGTAGATTATTTTTGGTCTACCAACACCATTAAATACGTTTTGATATTGCACGGAATTAAGAACGTCAAATATTGTCACAAAACATCTCTTATCAAAACTAAACGCTGTATCGCGTTATGCTTGACCTTAATTTCGCTATACATTTGCAGTGAGGTAATATAGACCATCACAGCTTATAATAAAGAATACTTTGGTTCAAACAAAACTGATTATATTAACCTTTTAGAATGTAAATTACTCAAACACAACGTATAAGTCAACGACGCCATGTTGTTTACAATTGACTAAACTAAACCTTGAGCTGAAAACATTTGACCAGAGATATTTAAATAAGTTATGAATTAAGTAGTTAATCATGGGCGACGCTGAATTTAAAGTTGACGATGAATATAAGCCTGAATTGGATCCGGTGAAAACCATCTGTAGATGTTGTTTGAGCACGGAAAAGCGAGTTTTGAGTATCTCTTTTTTCGAGTCACATTTTTTTGATTTAGCCGGTTTAAATGTAAGTTAATTTAATTTATTTTAAATACTTAGTGGTTCTTTTAAATAATACGCAACATTGAGGTTAGATGAAATTAAAAATTTGCCTTGCCTTTCTCTATTTTGATGGTTAAAACCTTTTGAATTAGTTGTACTGCTAGCAGTCTTGTGGTCACGGCTAGGCTAGTTGGTACGAAGCAAGTAGTTCCAGGTTCAGTGATAAGGACAATTAATTTATTATTATATTATTATTATTATTTAATCAGGTGGCAGTTGGGACAACTGATACGTGAGATTTTCCATTAATATTAATGTGTTTTGTTCCTAGGTATCTGAATCAGATGGCCTCCCCCCCTGGCTATGCTTTGAGTGCTCCGGTCTGCTGCAGAAGTCTCTCAGCTTCAAACACAAGCTGCTCAAAGCGAATAAAATGCTTTGTGATTATTTAATGAGATGTGCACCAGTAAGTTTTTATTTACGTATTATTTCTTTAACCTTTAGTATGCCTAGTTCCGGTTCCGTACCAACCCTGGTCCTATGCCTTGTTCCGTATCCGTGACTAAGGGGCTTAATGGGGTTATTTGAAATTGGATTGGAGCTTAAGCTCCCTTTCGAGCTAGGAGCTTTTAAACTTTTGACACTGATAACGTCATAGCCCAGCAGACAACGGGTACAAGTATGTGAGCCTCTCCGGCATACGGAAGGTTAATAGTGTGTATAGTTTAAAGAAAATATGAGGCTACAAGTTTTTACAGTTGTTAGTAATTCTGTAGCTCTGCTTACCCCACTCTGGGAATAAAGGTGTGAGCTTATGTATGAATGTATATGAGGCTACAAATTAAATTTAAGAGATTTAAGCTACCCACTTTTGTAAACTGTTTGATGATGCAGTTGGCATTGCTGTGAGCTTTATACATTTTTTTATATATTATTGACTTGAATGTTCCTGTTGTTAGGATGGGATTAATTGACTATATTTACGTCAAGCACATCATAAAAAAAAAAACAACGAGTCATGATTAAACCCCAGATTTTTGAGGCAATGACATCAAAATAGGGTAGTTTGGGTCGTAAATGGGTACCAAATAATAAAAAAAATGTGTAGAAAACCAATAGAGTACTAACACCGTTCCATTTACTCCCCAAATTACCCTATTGTGACATCATTACCACAAAGATTCGGTGTCTAGTCATGATGTTACATTAATTGCTTCATTTTCATTTTTCCAGTTCCCGATAGATGCTCAAGACCCAGAACTCAGCAAGTATACTACGCCGAATCTAAGAGAGTCAAAGTTACTGGTTTTTGACAACACTGGGAGGAGCAGGATGGGCTTCCAGAAAATATTGGAGGTTATTATCAGTACATATTATTAAACAAAGTCCCCTGTCAGATCTGTCTTGTCTGTATGTTCGAATTAATCTCAAAAACGAATGGATTTTCATACAGTTCTTACCATTAGATGGTTTTCATGTATAACATGGTGTGGTTACAGAAAATTCACATAAACCGAAGCGCAGCATCGCTAGTGGGATATGTTATTAAGTTTTGCCCGCAACTCGAGTTACACATGGCATAGTGTAAATAGAGAACAAGTCATCTTTGGTCCTTTAAGAGTTTCTATTACCTATTACTAGACCCCGTTATCAAGCGGGCAGTTTGGTGGCTACCTAACATTAGTGTTGTGTTGTGCGAGATAGATACAAACTATTCAAGTGTTACATTGTACCTATGTATGGGCAAGCCATTTTTTTTTTCTTTTGTTAAAGTTTCTGGTTAGATAGTCACCAAATTGCCTGCTGCAAATGGGGTCTACCTGGTGCCGGGTGCTAGGGTTGTCCAGAAAAGACATTTACTTGTTAACGTTTTTTGCGTGACGCTGATACGTGATACGCATGCAAACAAACGTGGTTACAAGGCGGAGAAGCTCCAAATATACCGGCTCGGTCCATCCTGTTTATTTTGCTTGTGGTCGCTGGCGGCCAACATTTGTGTGATGAACACGAGTAGTTGTTCTTGAATACTAGACTATTCCTCTATAGTATGTTTATCGTTATCTTGTAGACTAGTACCCACAGCCCACAGCTTAGTTTGGGACTAGAATAATTTGTGTTGGATTGTACCGTAATATTTATTTATTAAGCTATTTGTTTACAGCACGAAAAACTATTCATAGAATCCGCTTTAGACGAGATAGAGATACCACTACCGGAACCCAAGGTAGAGAGTGATGCAGAATCTGTCAAGATGGAACTCGAAACGCTTTCGGATTTTGAGGACAATATTACTTTAGAGGAAATTAGGTATGACTTTAACACATTATTCAATATAGCTATAAAAACGCTGCGATCGGTTGTAAGCTTAGCGAATGCGTTAAACGAGGTTAGTTAATTTAGAAAAGGGGCCTGTAGAGCTATTTTGCTAATACTTTCGTGTACAGGTCGATTCATAAGAGCTGGCACGAATGGATTGAATGAGTGAATGAAAGTATACTAAGGAGTGGTCCGGAAAAAAAGTAGCAGCACACAATATGGAATTTATTTTTATTTTGTGCTAATTTCTAAGCAGTGCATTTGTAATAGTAATCTGTAGATATCATACTATGTATTAAATAAAAATACAATCATTTTGAAATATATGAGATTCAAAAGTTTTCTCAATATTTATTGCAATGTACTTTATAACTTTTTGCACAACATAATTTGACAATCTTCGCTTGCCGTTTTCTACAATACCACAATTGAATTTCCATTTTCAGAACTTGTTTTATGCTGTTAAGAATATTATTATACGAATAAGTTATACCAATAAACTGGATTTCACGTTGGGTAGTAAGGAAGTTTCTCCAATCTAACCTCTGACAGGGGTTTTTTATGGGAGACAAATTTCCGTAAAAATGGCAAATACACAATTTTTGAAAATCCATGTAACTACCTCAAACTAAAGTCAAATCAAAAATATTAAATAATGATCAAAAGACAATTCAATAAGGTATTAACTAGCCCATCAAACTTAAAAAAAAACTATGTTTATGACAAACACCTCGAAAGTTTTAGGTGAGATTTAATGTAAAAGGCGAAAACTTGAAATCGCTCTTTAATTTTTACCATTCTTATTGTTTATTTTATTTAATAGTATCTAAAGATTACTATTAAAAATGCACTGCTTAGAAATTAGCACAAAATAAAAATACATTCCATATTATGTGCTGCTATTTTTTTTCCGGACCACTCTTTAGTGTGTAGACCATGGATCATACAAAACGGCACTTTTAGCGAAAAGTATATTTGGAATGGTGTCAAAGATCTATAATAAAATACCGAAAGCTATTTTAAAATTACAAGATATGGCACAATTTAAGAAAGGATTGTACCTATACGTTTTTAGTAAATAAGGCTTTTTATTCCATACACGAATATTTGAATGACGAGATGTAAAAAGAATATGATAAAAATTAGAATGTCAAAATGTATATTTAGTCTGTAAGATTGCTTGCTGCATGCATTTTGTAGCTATTTGTATGCCTAACGGCAAAACATAGTGATTCTTATTAAGTCGACGTTACATCAATGTTTACACCTATGTTTTACAAATAAAACTATTTTGTATTTTGTATTTTTGTATTTTTGTAAAATAGTAACAGGTTTTCGGTTTGAAATTCGAACATCGGTTCAAGGCACTCACACAATGATAGGTGACATTACTTTCGTTCAATCCATTCGTGCCAAGTCTTGTGAATCGACCTGTAACAAACTAAACCTTGTGACTATGCTAAAAAATAAAAACTGTGTCAGGCTTTGACGTCTCGAGTATTCACTTTCTATTGGCTGACGAAAAATATCACGTTTTTTTTTCATTTTTACGGTTCCGTACCTTAAACGAAAAAAAAAACGGAACCCGCTTTATCTCGCGTGTAGTATCGAGTTGAAATTTAAAACATGTACTCAACTCCACAGTCCCATGGAACTGAAAAAATCAAACTTCTAAGTTAACATAAAACATTTATTTCATCACTCTCAAGGTAATCAAAATTTCTGTTGACCTAGAACTATGAAAGGCAAGTAATACCGTCTTATACTACAAGCATAGAAAAATATCTGAAAGCTATACATTTTAAATTAAATGAAAAAAAACAGGGTCTGTATGCAAGGGACGGCAAAATTTTGAATTCAGTTAACCGTGTCATCAGTCAAGTGCCTCACCAAATGTAGTTATAGTATTTGATTCACATAGTTTATGTTAATTTCAGATCTAGTGCACCTAAAGTGTCAGAAAATGATCAATTGAATATATTAGAAGATGACGTCCTAGTCAAAGTAGAGGCCGAAGATACAATCGAGAAAAAGAAAAGGAAAACCAAAAAGAAAGAGGACAAAGTGAAGGAGAGGAAGAAAAAAAGGTATGTGCTTTATTTAAAAAAAAAATATGCATGTTTTATACAGTGGCTATCAGCTAAGGCAGGAACACTGGTTCACAGGCGGTTTGTGCGAAAAGAGTAGCTTTATTAGGATGGTTTTTTTCGGAAGCCCACGGCACACGAACACGAACGAACAAGTTTAGTCTGGTGGCGCCCGCGGCAGTCACGCCACAATGTGCAAGAGAATATATTAAAGTTTCAGTCGTGCAAAATACTTATTTAAGGTAAGATTTATTTTTGTTCCACTTAAGTGGACAATATTTCAGACTAAATTTTTGGCAACTTATTCTTATCTGGGAAGGTATTTTTTAAATTATGTCTTTGTATTCAAAATGACGGTGTAGCCTACAGTGGCACACCTCGCAAAGGTACACAGTGGATCATGACCCACTATGTTCTATTGTAAAACTTCAGCATGTGTGTTACGGGTGGTAGGACCTTGTGCAGGGTCCGTCCGGATCGCTACCACCATCTTATACATTAACCTAACAGCAGTGTTCGCATTGTTGTGTTCCGGTTTGGGGATGAGACAGCCGGTGAAATGACTAGCATAGAGGCATTCCATCTTAGTCCTCAGGGTTGGCAACGCATTTGCAGTCTTAGGGTCTCCCCAGACCTATCGACGCGGAATCGGCTTAAGCCGGTAAGAATAAGTTTTATGACCACGCAATAAGATCGAAAACGACGTCGTTCCGTTCGCAACGCCGAGCCGAACCGAGCGATACCTTTTTCACTCTTACTGCACGGACATAAAACTTTTTCCTACCGGCTCAAGCCGATTCCGAGTCGATAGGTCTGGGGAGACCCTTAGTATTGCATTGCAGTCTTGTGAATGCGGATGTCTATGGGTCACAGTTTCCACTTACCATCAGGTGGCCTGTGTGCTCGTTTGTCTTCTCTATGCCATTAAAAAAAAGGCATTACGCAACCGTCCCGTGAACGATTCCCCAACGTTAATAGTAGTTTATGCAATAGTTGTATAAGAGAGGTCAAAATATATGAGTGGCGTGAGTTACGATGTGAGCCGAAGGCGAACATCGTAAAGGAAAGCGCCACGAGTGTTTTTTGACTTAGTTATACACCGTTGCATACAATACTTTTTCTACGACTAGGTTTCAAATGAAATGCAAAATTAAGCGAAAAATCTTACAAACGAACGAACGAAGTAAAGAACAACAAACGAGCGGGAAACAAGAAAATGACAAAATATGTGTCTATGGTTTACTTTGTTTTTAAATTGACGGAATGGAAAAAAGAATTATTTACAATTCCAAAACATTTTAATTTGACCAATCAGAATACTTCACTAAATTAAATCCACCAATCACAATACACATCGACTGTCAAACGGAACGATAGGTTCTTTTAGGTACGTGTTTCTCTTTAACTAATTTAAATCTTTTAAAAAAACTTTGTAATTCGTATCAACCAATCAGAATACAGCTATTTTAAAATCGACCAATCAGATAACTGAAATCATTTCTCAAAACATTAGGTGTTTTATAGTCCCTATTTCACAATCGTTAAAATATGATTAACAGGCTACACTTAGTAATCTGTGGCGTATCGTTAGGGCGACTTTACGACACCGAGTGCTGTTATGGGGAATAGAGTTATAGACTTTTCTGAAGTCATATTATCTATGTTCTTATAATAGTGTTCGTGACTATGTAAAAGACTAATAAAATTACAGGAGTAGAAAAAAATCTTATCCTTTTACCTACCACCAAGCAACAGTGGTGGCATGGGTGTGGTGGTGTGGGGTTAAGGCAACCGATGAAATTACTAGCGTAAAGCCATTCCATCTTAGTCCTCAGCGTTGACAACGCGTAGTCTTAAGATTGTAATCTTAAGAACGCAATTGTCTATGGGTCTCAGATCCCACTTAGGTACACATGTGACCTGTGTCATAATTATCGTCAATATAGTGGCCAGTTGAACGTTGATTACTGACGCGTGTTCGGCAGGGCTAGGATGCTAGGGCATGCAGTATCGGACGATTTCCAGTATCGGAATTGAAAGTCGGTATTGAACCTCAATATCGGAATCTCGGAATTACGCAGGGCATACAATATTGACTATTTCCAATATCGGAATTGAAAGTCGGTATTGAACCTCAATATCGGAATTTCGGAATTACGCAGGGCATACAATATTGACTATTTCCAATATCGGAATTGAAAGTCGGTATTGAACCTCAATATCGGAATCTCGGAATTACGCAGGGCATACAATATTGACTATTTCCAATATCGGAATTGAAAGTCGGTATTGAACCTCAATATCGGAATCTCGGAATTACGCAGGGCATACAATATTGACTATTTCCAATATCGGAATCTCGGAATTACGCAGGGCATACAATATTGACTATTTCCAGTATCGGAATTGAAAGTCGGTATTGAACCTTAATACCGGAATCTCGGAATTACGCAGGGCATACAATATTGACTATTTCCGATATCGGAATTGAAAGTTGGTATTGAACCTCAATATCGGAATCTCGGAATTACGCAGGGCATACAATATTGACTATTTCCAGTATCGGAATTGAAATTCGGTATTGTGTCTCAATATCGGAATTGGGGATCTTTTAGAAAAACACACTTTTTAAGGTAAAAGAAAAAGTATTTATTGAAATAAGAATAAAGCCTCTAAATTATCAGCATAACTGAATAAACAAAATAATTCTTTCAAGTAAGGTTTTTTATACACTTATTACTTACTTCTACATTTTGTGTATTAGCAAAAGACAAAAATTAATTACCATTATTTTAAGTTAATAAAGAATGAAAAGAAAGGTTGAATTATAGAATCATCTTCTATACTTACATTATTAATAAAATGAGATCACTAATTTGCCTTAACAGAATAAATCTCAATTAAAGATCTACATAAAATTTAACTAATAATCTATGGGAGGATTAACATGTAATTATTGCATACTAGGTGCTGCCATCTGTGTGTTGGAGCTTGAAACTAAACCAGGCAACTCCACAGATAACTTCGAAATAATCGAAATACTACGTTTTGTTTCGGAATTAGAGTCCGAGTTTCCGAGATCTCGTAATTCATGCCCTACTAGAAGCATGTTTCGTGCAGTGTTAGAATTGCTACGTAATTACTAGTGGATCATGGTTTTGCGCGGGAGTTCGGAATTCTACTCGAATATGAGTGGAAAGATGATAGGACACTTGATACGGCATGATAGTTTCTTTTTGAACATTTTAGAGGGTAAAGTCAAAGGAAAAATAGGAAGAGGAAGACCTAGACTTACTTCAACCAAATAAGACAGAAGGCTAATGTCGTGTCGTATCAGGAGGTGAAAAAGCTAGCACAGAGTAGAGAAAAGTGGCAATTACTTCACCGACCAGAGCCTAGTTCTTAAATTTAATGATGATGATGAGTGTCATGTGTTTTGGTTGTATGTAATAGCCTGAAATGCAAGTTTTTTTTAGGAGGTCTCGCTCTCCAAAGCTTCGGTCTGTTGGTCACCATACCGAGGAAGACATGAAAAAAGCCCTGCAACTAATGAGCGAAGGGAGTAGCCTTAGAAAAACGTCACAGTTAACGCGAATACCAGTGTCAACTATCAGACGCTACAATATAAAATTAAAGAACTCTGGCACCATGGAAACTATGAGACTGGTACCAAATTATGGAGTCAACAGGATATTTAATGATGTACAGGAAAACTGTTTGAAGGAATACTATAAACAGTGCTCTGGGTCCTTTTATGGGCTCACAGAGAAAGAGACCAGAGTGGCCGCTTACAAAATGGCGGAAGAGTCCAATTTAAAAGTGCCAGAGAGCTGGCAGAAGAATAGAATGGCTGGGAAGGAGTGGTGGAGGAGCTTCAAAGGTAGACACCCCGAAGTTAGACTCGAAAAACCAAATCCAGGCATGCTTGAAGCGTACAGCCTTCCAAAAAGTGAATTCTAAATGTACCTTCATAAATACATTAAATCACGCCTGTTTCCCAGTCTGGTAGGCAGAGACCACTTCTTTCCACTTGCTACGATCTTGACAAATTTCTTTCGCTTCTTCCACATTCATACATCGAGTCATGCACGCATGCGTCATGCATTCTAAATATTTATACAGTAAATTGGCTACACAATGATTTTACACGTTCACGAGTGTATCCAGCGCAGTGTAACCAGCGCTTAGGACAAGACCATCATTGTGAAGCGCCGCAAGAAATTCCAGCAGATGGTCAAGAAAATGGTGAAAAAAGAGCCCTTATAAGCAGAGCCTGGAATTTTCGCGGTAAAACAAAAGACTGTCGCCATCTAGCTAGTGTTAGAAATATTTTTTTATCGATATCGAGAATTATTATATTTGCATTACTTTCGCGACAGTGTTTTATATGTGTTATTCCCGGATCCCTTTGACTGCCATACTTATCGTTGGTCATAATGTATTGTTAGTCATACTTTTTTTTGTCATAACTTCTTTCAGGCTGAAGTTACAGTTTTTAATAAACGGTTATCGTGTAGACTAGTTAGGTTAGGTTAGGTTAGGTTAGTTTTATAAAAATCCTGACAAAATAACTGTGTCCTGAGAAAAATGCATTATGACTTGCGAAAATTATGACTTAACACACATTATGACTAAAAATAATTATGGCAGTCAATAGAGACCCGTGTTATTCCATCTAAATTTGAACTCCTACTTTTTCTTATCAAGTAATAAAATAACCTGTCGGGTAACTAAGAGGTAAAACTTTGAATGAAGTGACTTTAGTAGTCATGCAAAATACTTCAGAAATTGTCTACCCCCACAGAATGTTGAGAAATTAATGATTATCTACTCCTATCACTATCACAAACCAAATAAAATGTCACGTGCTGCTGTGTCTGTTGACGTGGATATCGAAAAAGGAATTGCGTATGTTTCTATAGAATTTTATACAAAACTTACGTAAAATGTTTCATTTTTTTTTTCGTGGACCTTCTATTAGGCACTGGTCCCACCGCGGGCGAGTGAGATATGAACTATCGACTTTTTTCTAGCCCAAGAAACGAACAAAAGATAATCGCTTCCGTGTAAATAAAAGAGAGAGATATATATTTATAGTTCATCGCTCGCTGTTCACACTGCCGGCGAGGACACTCTCCCAACGCCCGGCGAGTAAGATATAATTCCATAGATTTTTTACTAGCCTCCCGCCGATTGTCAACTGTTTCTAGTACATAATTGTACTAGTTGCTCGCCGAGCTTGCCGATATCTGGCGGTGGGACCGCTGGTTACTAGTTGACCGCGGCGATAAAAGCTATCGACTATAAAACTACACTCGCGTTCAAATAATTCGGGTCAGAGTGCGTTTTTCATACAAACGAGGCTATTTCGAAGCCTTGGTCCCTAGCCTGGGGTTGTTTTGAGTGAGGTTTAATGGTGGATACTCCAAGGTTCAATAGAGGAGTTCAAAAGTTCTTAAGATACCTAACTGATAGCACAATCAGTTGACACCACAGCGAGAGAGTTTGGGTCAGCATTTGGATTTCCTTACATTTTATTGTCATTTTAGATGTTTTTCTGAAGAAACATTATTCCGGCGTTAGCCGCAGATTCAATCAGTTGGGTGTCCTAGGCACTCTGAAAGTCCTGTATCGATGCTCGGGGTATCCATCATCAGATTTCACTACAAGCATCCCCTGGCGAGGAACCAAGGCTTCGAAATAGCCTCGTTTGTATGAAAAACGCACTCTGACCCGAATTATTTGACCGCGAGTGTAGCTCGCCCGTCGTCCGCGAACACTCGCTTTATAGCCGAGAGTAAAAACTATCACAACTTTAACTTCTCGCCTTACACAATAATATTTTTAACACTAGCTTCATTGCGACAGTTTTTTGCTTTGCCCACGAAAAATCCAGGCTCTGTTTATGAGACTTCTTTGTCTGTCTGCCTGTGCCTTAGCAGTTCTTCTCAGCAACTTACAAATGCTATCAACTTGAAATTTGGCAGAGTTGTACAACTTGCTTGCCCGCATCTGTTTTTGGTATAAAAATATGAAATTAATCTTATAAAATCTCATAATGCGTGCATGACTCGATGTATGAATGTGGAAGAAGCGAAAGAAATTTGTCAAGGTCGTAGCAAGTGGAATGAAGTGGTCTCTGCCTACCCCTCTGGGAAACAGGCGTGATTTAATGTATGTATGTATGTATGTAAATAATTGAAAAAGGGGGGTTGGAAAATGAAAGTGATTTGATATTAACAAACGGGGTGTCATATGAAAGGGCTCAAACTGCCTATTTCAAAACTAAATGTTTTTTTTCTGTGACGTAATTTTTATAGCCAAAAATGTACAAAAAATTACCGCCCCCCCCACTTATCTCCAAAGATTATGGGCCAAAAAGTCTGAAAAATTCCTGACCTATATAGGTAGTTACTTAACTGACTTCTTCATGAGCATTTTTTGTCGCAGTCATAATTGTACTGTCTTTCTCTGTCGTGTAGCTGTCTTTTTTATTGTTTTCCCTGTTGTGGATGTATTGATATTCATTTATGTATTTATATACAGGGTGTTCGGCACATGGACCGTCAATTTTTTTTGGGATATTGTTGTGGTTATTTGTTATCTTTTCGCCCTTGGACTTAGGGTCATAAGGGTCACGGTTTTGGAGATATGATTTGTTAAATGTTTTTTCTCAAATTTTCCGAAATTCCTCCTTTAAACGTTCGTAACTTTTTTATTAATGCGTGTTACAGAAAAATATGTTGTATTTAAAACTTGTTAATACATGCTAGTTCAAATACTAATAGTCTTTATTCTAATTGATAGTCTCAAAGGGACGTACGAGGTTTTTTATTTCACAAATTTACTATTTGTGTAAAAAAAAAACCAACTTCAAAATTCAATTATTAAAAACCTAAATACAATTTTGGGGTTCATTTTATTTTAAAAACTTCTCTAACTAATTACCTTTCTAACGATGTGCTACACATTAATAAAAAGTAAACGAGAATATCCACATTTTCAAAAAAAAGTTCGAGAGCACCTAGATAACTCGTTTCCTAACTCGTGGATAGGCAGAAGTGGCCCGTTATCTTGGCCCGCAAGATCTCTAGACCTAACGCCCTTAGACTTTTGTCTGGGGACGGGCAAAAGAACTAGTTTATGTAACGGAAGTGCCTAAACAATTTCTCAAGTATTTTTTAAATAAAACTACATTTCAATACTTTACAAGTACTGAAGCGAAGTTTTATTTAACAAATAAGGCGCTAGGTCTGGAGATCTTGCGGGCCAAGGAATCGGGCCGCTTCTGCCTATCCACCAGTTAGGTAACGAGTTATCTAGGTGCTCTCTAACTTTTCTTTGAAAATGTGGATATTCCCGTTTACTTTTTATTAATGTGTAGCACATCGTTAGAAAGGTAATTAGCTAGAGAAGTTTTTAAAACAAAATAAACCCCAAATTTGTATTTAGGTTTTTAATAATTGAATTTTGAAGTTGGATTTTTTTCACACAAACAGTAAATTTGTGAAATAAAATACCTCGTACGTCCCTTTGAGACTATCAATTAGAATAAAGACTATTAGTATTTGAACTAGCATGTATTAACAAGTTTTAAATACAACATATTTTTCTGTAACACGCATTAATAAAAAAGTTACGAACGTTTAAAGGAGGAATTTCGGAAAATTTGAGAAAAAACATTTAACAAATCATATCTCCAAAACCGTGACCCTTATGACCCTAAGTCCAAGGGCGAAAAGATAACAAATAACCCCAACAATATCCCAAAAAAAATTGACGGTCCATGTGCCGAACACCCTGTATATTTATCTGTTTATTTATGTAAGTCATATATATATATTGTATTTATTTGTTTATTTATTTATTTTCTTATCTATTTATTAGTATAGTGAGCGTATATTTATCACTTTTTCTATTTATTTTTTTTTAATACTTATGTTTAATAACTTACATAGTTTCTTGTTATTGCTCGCGTGAAGTCTGTACCACCTACCTCTTAAAATATTTTAATTTGACACCTTATCCCTAGTAAGGTTGTCTGAAAGAGATCGCTAATCAGCGATAAGACCGCCTGTTGTTTACCTGTGTTGTTTTTAATTGTGCTGTTTCTCTGTAATGTTTTTGTTTGGTGTACAATAAAGTGTTTTGTATTGTATTGTAGTTAACTATTTATATTTTATGGGGAAATTAAAAAACAAAACTATTAAAATTTAGTCTAGTTAAAATAGACCTTATTGCATAGGAAATAAAGTTCTTAAATCTGGAACCTTCGGTTAGCACTTGACCGGACTTTTCAATCATAAAAAAGGTACAAAAATAAGTAAGTCACAAGTTAGTTATCATAAGATGATAAAGTAATCTCTACATAGTATAAAACAAAGTCGCTTCCCGCCGTCTGTCGCTCTGTATGTACGCTTATATCTTTCAAACTACTCAACGGATTTTAATGCGGTTTACATTAAAAGATAGAGTGATTCACGAGGAAAGGTTTGATGTACATGTTTGCGGGTGGTAGGACCTTGTGCAGGGTCCGTCCGGATCGCTACCACCATCTTATCCATTAACCTACCGCCAAACAGCAGTGTTCGCATTGTGTTCCGGTTTGGGGATAAGACAGCCGGTGAAATGACTAGCATAGAGGCATTCCATCTTAGTCCTCAGGGTTGGCAACGCATTTGCAGTCTTAGGATTGCATTGCAGTCTTATGAATGCGAATGTCTATGGGTCAGTTTCCACTTACCATCAGGTGGCCTGTGTGCTCGTTTGTCTTCTCTATGCCATAAAAAAAAGTACCCTGCGCGCGTTGCTACGTCGTACCAACTCAGAAACCTTCATAGACTCATGCACAACACTTTGCTGAAGATCATGACATGATCAAATGCATAGTTTGCGATTCTATAAAGGACATACAGACAAACATTCATTTTTATATACAGGGTGTATACGGAGGGGTGGATCAAACGAAGGTCAAAGGTAGGGGACCTCAAGGGGCATCTGAATCACCCCCATGTATGTTCAGCAATTGTTATTAGTTTCGGAGATATTGATCATTTTAATCGGATTTTTTGTCACTTTTCCTTATGTCCGTGATACGAAAAACCCCTAAATTCATGTATTTATACCTTTTTTTTTCAGTGTTTTCTTGCATGATTAGAATCACTGTGAAATAAGGAAGTTTCTAAAGCTACATAACATATTTTTTTTCATTACAACTTTTTGAGTAAACACACAAAGTTTGTTTTTCCATACTTGGTGAAAATCAAACGCGGGGTTTCCTTAGTATGGAGAAAGTAACTCTGTGCGATTACTCAAAAAGTTGTAATGAACAAAAAATGGCATTTAGCTTTAAAAACTTCCTTATTTCACAGTGATTCTAATCATGTAAGAAAACACTGGAAAAAAAAAGTATAAATACATGAATTTAGGGGTTTTTCGTATCACGGACATAAGGAAAAGTGACAAAAAATCCGATTAAAATGATCAATATCTCCGAAACTACTAACAATTGCTGATCATACATGGGGGTGATTCAGATGCCCCTTGAGGTCCCCTACCTTTGACCTTCGTTTGATCCACCCCTCCGTATACACCCTGTATAGATTCTGTATTTTGTACGGGTGTTACAGAAGACTGGCATTTTCCGAAGCAAAGCGAGGGCGGGTCTATAGTAAAAAGTTTTTTTTTTTCCGGGATTTTACCAATGGTAATAACTTACATATAATATGTTCAGAAACGATAAACAAATTGCCTATATTAGGACACCTGTATCTGGGGTTGAATTTTAATGTTCACATTAAATTATTACATGTCATTAAAGTACCGGTTACCGATTTAGTTGCATCTTAATGTTCACATTAAAGTATCGTTGACCTCTCATTATGCGCTAGTCACATAATAGTAGTTTATGTGGCTGATGCTTAATATCTTAAGTATTCTACAATTTGTGAGAAACGTGAATCTGTGTTTTCCCTGTATTTTAAAGTATTGGTCACCGATACTTTAATGTGAGATAAGGATGCAATCTCCATCTGTTACCAGTGGTAACAGATTGGTGGTTTCAATGTGGTAATGTTTTTTTACGTATGTCAGAATATATACGAAATTGTGCTGTGTTCTTAATATAATTTTTGAAAGTTGTAAGTTGTAAATAATAGATTTAAATTGAAAATAAAAACAAACTGTCAAATAAGTGTTGTTACCTCATTTTTGCATTGCCTGACTTTACATAAATTCCTATGGAGTACATACATTACATTAAATCACGCCTGTTTCCCAGAGGGGTAGGCAGAGACCAAGCGGACCCCACTGTGTCACGCCAACATTCCCAGAGCTACAGAATTACCCACAACTCTAAAACTTGTTGTTATTTTAACTTTTTGTGTAATCACACAAAGTTACTATCTCTATACTGAAATGAGTGAACTCCATGTTTGTATTTCATCTAGTATGGAAAAACAAACTTTGTGTGATTAAAAAGTTGGCATGAAAAAAAAAATTCTATCCATGTAAGAAAATATTGAAATAATACATCAACATTACTGATGCGCCAAATATTCGTTTCGTATTCGGTATTCGGCGTATCCGGCATCTTTTTCACTATTTGTATTCGGCCGAATTATTCGGTTTAGGTGCCGAATATATTCGGTTTGAGTTTTTCTATTTTCTTGGTTATAATACACGGTTTAGAACTAAAAGACATAACTTCTTATGTCACATTCATGTTTAATTATAAGTCAAAGAAATCCGATGAAAAATATATTGAATAAAGCTAATAAAATAAAGCAATCGTGTGGTGGTGGCGAGGTACGGCTCGCTCGTCATCTAGCCAGCAGCGACACGTAGCGTACATGTTATATCCTGTTTACGCGGCAAAACAATGAATTGATAAACCGAATAATTCGGCCGAATATCCGGTTCGGTAAAGGTTAAACCGAATAGTATTCGGGTATTCGGTGAAACATCTATTCGGCGCATCTCTAATCAACATGATGATTTGTAACATGGGCATAAGGGGAAATGATCAATATCTTCGAAAGCACTAAACATCGCTGAACTAGTGCGTATCTACTCACATAACTTTTTAAGTCTTGAAAATGTTTCTCATACCATTTCACATCATAATGATCACTCTTCATACTCTTCTCAAACATTTTTAGTACTAACGATCGGAACTCATAATCATCTGAATTCATAACGCAAATATTAATGAAGCCGTACACTTTTCTCAATTTCTTAAATATCTTACGTGTAATAAGGTTAGGTTAGGTTAGGTTAGATTTATAAACAATTTCAAAAAGTGAAAGTTTCTTAAGAAAAATGCGTTATGAATTGCGATAATTATGACTTAAAAAGTATGAGGAAAAAAGTATGAGGAAAAAAAATATGAAGAGTGATTATTATGAATACAAATCGGTAGGAGAACAAAAAATAGGAATAAGAATTTTATGTGAGTCAATATGGACCCATCGCTGAACATACATAGGGGTGTTTTTGGTAGCCCTGGGTGACCTATTTATTTTATTCATTTGGACCACTAGTAAGCCGACATCTTGTATAGGCTCATAAACACATTACCTACCTCAATTTATAACAGCTAAAACAAATAAGTTTTTACATACATACATAAACTCACGCCTTCATTCCTAGAGTGGGGTAGGCAGAGCTACAGAATTACCAACAACTTTAATAACCAGTTGTTCATTCAATAACCACATTTTGCACACTTAGGCTAAGATGTTTACCATGTGTATATTAGTGACAGGTTGCAAGCCCATCGCCTAACAGTACTATACGCCTTTATTCCCTTAGCCGTCTCTTACGACATCCACGGGAAGACATGGAGTGGCACTATTCTAACCCGGCAACCGGGTCAGTTAACTTTTCTAGCTCGTTGCCATGGTGACGTCTCCTGGGTCACTCTTTATAACTATGATTTCAATGGATAAAGTCCACTAAAAATAAGTTAATTTGGTAATTACAAACCCATTTTTAATGCCCTTTGTTCTGAGTGTGCTAGGAGTATACAGGGTGGAGTTTTTTTATTTAATTTAATTTATTTAATTAAAAAATGATCTTACGAGACTTCACCCAACTTTTTGAGTGATGACAATCGACTTACACAGATTTTTGATAAAAGGTACAGTCAGCGAGAAAATCGTCAGAAAGTAGTAAGTGTTCTCAGTTATTATATTACCCTACTAAATGTATGGAAAACGTTTTCTTTGTTTTGTGAGTGTTCTAGTACTCTAACCTCAGTTGGTCTCAAAGAATGTTTTAATCCTTATGAGAAATGGGCATGGGATTGGCATTAAAAAAAAAACTAATATCTGACGATTTTCTCGCTGACTGTACCTTTTATCAAAAATCGGTGAATGTCGATTGTCATAACTCAACAAGTTGGGTGAGGTCTCCTAAGATCATTTTCGCGTGGCAGCAATGGGTCTGGTAGCTGCCCTTATTGCCCCATGTCAACTTTCCACCCTGTATATTATTAAAAAAAAACTAAGAAATACTTTCGCTGTTGTCCAGGAGACACGGGACCGAATAACAACAACAAAAAGTTGACCCACCCGACCACATTCTGTACACCATTTTGCAAAAATAAATAAGTCGGTTTTGTTACTTGTTTCCAGCAAGGACCCTAGTGATAAACCGGACACTCCAAAGACGTCAATAAGAAAAGCTGTAGAATTAGATCCCACCAAAATTAGGATAGTTACACTGAACCCTGAAGAGCAGTTCAAGCAAAACGAGGTGAGTCCGTATGTACCTATTTCTTTATCAACACGTTCGGCCTCGGTGACACAACGTACATACTCGTACATACATACATTAAATCACGCCTGTTTCCCAGAGGGGTAGGCAGAGACCACTTCTTTCCATTTGCTACGATCTTGACAAATTTCTTTCGCTCCTTCCACATTCATACATCGAGTCATGCACGCACGTCGGTTTCGGGTACTTAAGGTTCGGCCCTTTTCCAGTATTTCTCCGATTTGACTCGAAAAAGTACGCCTAGGGCGGCCCCTTCCGACCCGTCCACTCACTTTCGATCTGTATATCTCTTTCGTCAATCTTCTTTCATCCATCCTTTCCAAATGACCGAACCATCGAAGCATGCCCTTTTCAATCTTAGTCACTACATACTTTATTCCACATTCTCTCTGACTTTTTCATTCCTTACTCTATCAATCAGTTTCACACCACATATACTACGCAAAGAGCGCATTTCAACTTTACACGACTTTCATGCTTGTCCTGCCGCACCCAACATTCACTACCATACATCAGGGTAGGGGCCAGCACTCCATTGTGAACAGCCAGTCGGGCTTTTTGTGAAACGTGTGTGCAAAAATTCTTAATCCTATACCGGGGACCAGTGTTCGGAATTTTCACGGCAAAACAAAAGACTGTCGCAAATTTACTAGGGTAAGAAATAATTTTTCATCGATATCGATAGTAAAATAAATAATGGTCCACCAAATAAATATAAATATATTATAAAATACATTAGGTTTGTGTAAAGTTATATCGAAACAGATTCAATTTCTTCTTCAAAATCCACATCAGTACACACAGCAGCACATGCCATTTTATTTGGTTTCTGATAGTGATAAGAGTAGATAGTCATTAATTTTTCGACGTTCTCTGGGAGTAAACGGTTCCGTTTATCACTATAAAGCCATTTATGTACACTGAATGATCTGTGAATTACTGTTTTTTTTTTTTGCATATTATTTTAAATTATAAAATATTCCATAGTAATTCTCGATATAGATGAATAATTATTTCTTACCCTAGTAAATTTGCGACAGTCTTTTGTTTTGCCGTGTAAATTCCGAACACTGCCGGGGACACAACATGTGTTAACCTTTTCGACGCTATGTCAGATATAAAGTCTAAACTCACACGCCACTGACAGCTAAACACCAGAGCTAACATCAACCTCACCTCATTGACACTCCAGTCTATTTTGCGCTGTCAACCATGACGGATATTTCCGTCGTTGGCGTTGAACCAGTGGTGCGGATATATCCGTCAATGGCGTGGAAAAGGTTAAGAGCGTCGGTGTCCTAGTGGGTTAGGAGGTCGACGCGTGATCGTAAGGTCCCGAGGTCGAACCCCTGCGATCACCATGTACCGGCGCGACCCGTTAGTCAAATTGACGTTGCACGCTCGCGTTAATATATGAGTAATGAAGTAGTGGGGATCTTGAATTGAAGACATTATAATGAAAGCGTGTGTGTTTTTACAGGAAGAAAGTAAAGCGAAGTTCCCATTTCAATGCAGTTTGTGCTTCAAAGGATTTAATTTCGACACAAAGTTAGATAATCACATGCGGAAACATAGTCCGGTAAGTTTATTTATTATCTCACACTCACAAACCGCTAATATTGATACCGTTAATGGTATAGCGTAGCCGAAGTTAGAAAACCATTCTATAATGAGCGTTAACATGGTAACAACAGTTCTTTTATAATTATTATAGCATTGTTATTGCCATGCTTACGCTAAGGGAGTCAGTGATTGTGTTTGGTGATCAATTGTAATCTCATTTTTTTTTACATTATGCTTGTCAAAAATTGTTTTACAACAAATTCAATGTGTAAAAAAAAATATCATTAAAATTACTTGGTTTGGCTAATTTAAAATGTGGCATACATACCTACATACATTAAATCACGCCGGTTTCCCAGAGGGGTAGGCAGAGACCACTTCTTTCTACTTGCTACGATCTTGACAAATCTCTTTCGCTTCTTCCAAATTAATATATCGAGTCATGCACGCACGTCGGTTTTGGGTACTTAAGATTCAGCCCTCTTCCAGTATTTCTCCGATTTGACTCGAAAAAGTATGCCTAGGGCGGCCCCTTCCGACCCGTTCACTCACTTTCGATCTGTATATCTCTTTCGTCAATCTTCTTTCATCCGTCCTTTCCAAATGACCGAACCATCGAAGCATGCCCTTTTCAATCTTAGTCACTACATCTTTTATTCCACAATATGGCAATTTTTTATTAACTTCGTTATATCAATGATATTTGAATTATATCCATGATAATAAATAAATTGATTGAAACTTTACACAAAACTATCACGTATGATTTTGTATTAAGCATGTTTTATCTGTTGGACCGTATTCCACAACTATAGATATAGATAAAAAATATCTTTTGTAGCAAAAATAACGCGGTCATATATAATTTTTCGCTCGCCGGTGTATTTATAATTGTATATTTCGAGTCAAATCGGAGAAATACTGCAAAAGGGCCGAATCTTAAGTACCCGAAACCGACGTGCGTGCATGACTCGATGTATTAATGTGGAAGAAGCGAAAGAAATTTGTCAAGATCGTAGCAGGTGGAAAGAAATGGTATCTGCCTACCCCTCTGGGAAACAGGCGTGATTTAATGTATGTATGTATGTATGTATTTCCAGTCCCGTGGCTCCTTCTCGTGCAAGCTGTGCTCGATGTACTTCCCCTCGTCGTACAGCCACAGCGTGCACGCGCTGATCCACACGCGCCGCTTCGAGTGCTGCGCGTGCGGCCGGCGCATGATCGACCGCGCCTCCATACTGGACCACTACAGGTTAGAGGTTACTTATTGCGTATTACAATAGTGCATTGTGCATCAAGGGTAGTAAGAAGGGAATTACTAACGAGAGTGTTAGAAGCCCGACGCCGAAGGCGGAGGGCTTTTAATGACTCGAGTTAGTAATCCCCTTACTGCCTGTGATACACACAATGGTTTTCATCACATTTGCGAGGAAAAAACACTTTAACTCTGCAAAATATAAAGAAATTAGTTTTGTCGAACGGGAACGTAAATGGAAACGATATTTTTTTTGTGACCTCTACCACAGATAGTAACCGCGTTTAGTTTCGACCTGGATTCGAGCCAGATTTAGCCAATTTGATAAAAATGTATAATTACTAAAATTAATGATAAATGTTGATATAAACTTGAAATAGGTATAAAAATAATGAAGTTTAATGAAGCGTATAGGTTTTGTGTAATGTAAGTTAGTCTATAGCTAATTTTTAAAGATGAAATTAGAAACCGATTTAATTTTTGGCTGAAAATTAAACCTCCTTAGTCAGAAATGATGTACGAAAGAGTTGCAAATTTTAAAAAGAAAGTCATTACTCCCTAGGGGTGACAAACTCGCCATAATTCCCGCGGGAACAATTTAGGCCATTGTCCTTCTGTATACAGGCATGGAATAACACCATTTACGAGCAAGTGTGATGAAAAAAATATTGTGTGTTTTGTCTGGAAAAACGTGTCGGGTATCGCTCGCCTATGAGTAAGTATGACGATGTTCACACTGGTTGCAACGTTCGCACCTCTTGTTCCGCCCGACATATACTGGGGCCATTTGCGGTCGTGGCTGACAACCGACTAGTGTGAACAGGTACGATTAAAATACGGGCCCGACGTGGGTTAGGGCGGACGACGGATGCAAAATGGTGACGAAAGCACAAGATGGATAAGACTTTTACTAAATTCATAGTACTATTTATGTGTGAAAATGTATGCATTTTTTGTATGTTGGGTGAATCAACTCTTTGTTGTTATTCTGGCCCGTAAGCCAGGAGACAACAATGATATAGTTTCCTAGAAAAATGGTTTTAACATACACTACTAATATGCTTGGAAGAAAACCCATAAGAGAATGGGCTTGTAACTGACACAAAAACTGATGTTTGCCGGATTTATATACATTAAAATCGTGGTTTTTTTTCAAGAGTGACCTAGGAGACGTAACCATGGCAACGACCTACAAAGAAAAGTTGATTGACTCTTCACGAAAGTACTGAAATATACGTCTCTACTCATACGTCTATAGATGAGGAAAGGTAATTTTCCCTATACATATAAGTAGACAGTAAACTATACGAGGAATCTACTGAAAATACCGAATAAAGAAAAAAAAAGATTATTTACTTCAACAATAAAATTCTATAACTTTTTTGGCAGTGATGTTCTCTTTTTGAAATCAATAAAAGATAAGATGTTTATTCAGTAAGTAGGCCGCACGGGCACTTTTACACGTCAAAATCTACCAATTGGAGTGATATCCATGTTACGGATATCGTTTGACATTATTTTGACGTAATTTGCATCCGTCGTCCGCCCATTAGTGGGAATAGAGGCGCCGACTCCCGACTAAAATCGGAATCCGACTACAGGTCTCTGGTTGACCACTGGCGACTTTACACTACTATTCAAATTTTAATCTTCGTATTTGCCTACATTATTTTTTTTGTCTTTCCAGAACCGTGCACGAAGGAATGGTTTCCCATTTCACTTGTCCATTATGTGGGAAAGTGTCTACGTGAGTGATGTTTTAATACTTTTTTATTACACGCCGACGCAAAGTTAGTTTACCTAGGTTTCATATAAATTGGTTGAGCTGTTTGTGAGAACTCTGAAAGAAGGGGTCTCCGTTTTTCGAAGGTTTTCTATCTATCTAATTACCAGACCTAGGAATATACGGGGCAAAACTAAATGACAGCTAGGGATTGCCTGTATCGATAAACTTAATTATCGATGCTTTTCCCATATACTAGTGATCGCTCCAAGTTTTGGTTGTAAAAATAGTTTATTTTTTAAAGTATGCGAATTAAACAAAACGTCAACATAATTCTGGTCATTCTTTATTTTAAAAGGATTTATAATATAACCTTCACTCATCATCGTCATATTGTTTTTACGCCTAACAAATTCTAGTCGTTTATTTTAACAATAGTAAATGGGACAGTCATTCTGAAATTCACAATACGGAAAAAATATATGATGATGGTGAGTGAAGGTTATAAAATCCTTTTAAAATAAACAATAACCAGAATTATTTTGCTATTTTGTTTCATCGCATACTTTCAATCAAATTTTATTTTTACAAACACAACTTGGAGCGATCACTAATATATGGGAAAAGCATCGATAATTGAGTTTATCGATATAGGCAATCCCTAGCTGTCATTTAACTTTGCCCCGCATATTCCTAGGTCTGCTGATTACTATCGTAGGGTATGTATATTTCTTAGATTTTTAGGGTGCCGTACAAAAAATGATAAACGGAAACCTTAAGCTGCGTTTCCACCAGAGATGTACGAGGATGCGTTGCGAGGGATGTGTTTGTCATGAGCCAATAGAAACACTTCATTTACCTATCCTCGCTTAGCTTAGCTCTGGTGGAAACAGCTCAGCGGAGCGAGGTTTTTGTACATACAAAAGAAGGGAGAGATGTGTTGCGTGGAATGTGTTGCGAGGGATGTGTTGCGAGGGATGTGTTGCAGGGGATGTGTTGCGTGGAATGTGTTGTGAGGAATGTGTTGCGAGCAGTGTTCGGAATTTTCACGGCAAAACAAAAGACTGTCGCAAATTTACTAGGGTAAGAAATAATTTTTCATCGATATCGAGAATTACTATGGAATATTTTATAATTTAAAATAATATGCAAAACAAAAACAGTAATTCACATATTATTATTAAAACTTACTAAACCTGAACAACAAACCGCCTATAATTAATTTTACAAATTTGCCCCTTTGACGTCGAGTGAAGTGGAACGACACGCTGGCCTAGTGGGTAGTGACCCTGCCTACGAAGCTAGTGGTCCTGGGTTCGAATCCCGGTAAGGGCAGATATTTGTGTGATCAGCTCGAATATTTGTTCCTGAGTCATGGATGTTTTCTATGTATTTAAGTATATATTTCTCTATATAAGTATTTATTTCGTTGTCTAGTACCCATAGTACAAGCCTAGAGCTTAGTTTGGGACTAGGTCAATTGGTGTGAGATTGTCCCCTTATATTATTATTATTATTATTATTCAGTGTACATAAATGGTTTTAACGGAACCGTTTACTCCCAGAGAACGTCGAAAAATTAATGACTATCTACTCTTATCACTATCAGAAACCAAATAAAATGGCATGTGCTGCTGTGTGTACTGATGTGGATTTTGAAGAAGAAATTGAATCTGTTCCGATATAACTTTACACATACCTAACGTATTTTATAATATATTTATATTTATTTGGTGGACCATTATTTATTTTACTATAGATATCGATGAAAAATTATTTCTTACCCTAGTAAATTTGTGACAGTCTTTTGTTTTGCCGTGAAAATTCCGAACACTGGTTGCGAGGAATATGTTGCGAGGGATGTGTTGCGAGGCGGCGTCTGGCTCCGCTACACATCCTCGCACCGCTCAGCTACCTCGCACATCTTTGGTGGAAACATTCACACCGTTACACCTCGTCGTTACACATCCTCGCACCGCTCAGCTACCTCGCACATCTTTGGTGGAAACATTCACACCGTTACACCTCGTCGTTACACATCCTCGCACCGCTCAGCTACCTCGCACATCTTTGGTGGAAACATTCACACCGTTACACCTCCTCGTTACACAGCCTCGCACCGCTTAGCTACCTTGCACATCTCTGGTGGAAACTCAGCCTTATAGGATCACTCGTGCATCTGTCTGTCCGTCCGTCCGTCACAGCCAATTTGCTCAGAATCTACCGTACCAAATCTGGCGAAATTTGGTAGGATGGTTTGATCCTATGACCCAAAGATAAAACGTTGCCAAAAAAAAGTACAGTCTGCAGCAAAAGCTTAACCCAAAAATGTTTTTTGACAGAACTTTTTTTTTCAGCAATACGAAAACACATCGTGGCCATATGAGGAACCACCACAGCGGGCAGAGGCCCGAATGCGAACAATGTGGCAAGACCTTTGTTAATAAGGACTCTCTAGAAGAACATAGGCAGTAAGTGTCGTCCTACTAATATTATAAATGCGAAAGTGTGTGTGTGTCCTTCACGCTGCTGGATTTGGATGAAATTTGGAATGGAGATAGCTTATACACTGGATTAACACATAGGCTACTTTTTATCCCAGAAAATTTAAAAGATCCCGAGGGAATAACGATAATCGAAATCTACGCGGACGAAGTCGCGGGTAGAACCTAGTAAATAAATAAATATCAACGGGACAATGTCACACCTATTGATCAAAATACAAATTTTCAAAATCAAAATATTTATTCAGTAAATAGGCCACATGAGGGCTCTTTTACACGTCGGTAATATAGGGCGAGTCTACCAGCGCTTCGGACAACATCATTGCGGAGAAGAAGCGCCGCAAGAAACTCCAGCAGAAGGTTATCTAGTATCATCTAGCATCTAGATCTAGTCCCAAACTAGGTTCTAGGCTTGTACTATGGGTACTAGACAATGATATAAATGCTTACACACACAAGCTCACGTCTTTATTCCCAGAGTGGGGTAGGCAGAGCTACGGAATTGCCAACAACTCTAAAAACTTATTGATAATTCTGTAACCACATTTTGCACTAAGGCTAAGATATACTATTTCATTGCTTAAATACTAAAGGGCCTCAAATCAAAATGTGTCTGTGTTGCATTTAAATTTGGAATGCTATATACTTTAAGTGGGTCCATATTGACTCACATAAAATTCTTATTCCTATTTTTTGTTTTCCTACCGATTTGTATTCATAATAATAACTCTTTATAAATTTTTTCCTCATACTTTTTTCCTCATACATTTTAAATCATAATTATCGCAATTCATAATGCATTTTTTTTAAAGAAGTTATTACTTTTTGAGATTTTTTATAAATCTAACCTAACCTAACCTAACCTTATTACACGTAAGATATTTAAGAAATTGTGAAAAGTGTACGGCTTCATTAATATTGGCGTTATGAATTCAGATGATTATGAGTTCCGATGGTTAGTACTAAAAAAATTTATGAAGAGTATGAAGAGTGATCATTATGATGTAAAATGGTATGAGAAACATTTTCGGACTTCCGATAATAGGACTTAAAAAGTTATGTGAGTAGATACGCACCCACTTTAAGTTTTAAATCTAACTAAATCTGTTTTTGTTCTGTGGCGCTATTGCATTTAAGCAGCGATTTGTGGTATTTTATGTTTTTCTTCAGCGTTTGGTTAGAACCATACATACCAAATTTGACGCTTTTTTTTTACAAGACAAAATAAAAATATTTTAAAAAAATGTTATCTTGTATGGGGACCGCGTTTATCGTTTTTTTTTTGTTTTTACGTTTAAAAGACCACTCTTTAAAGTTGGACGAACGGATTAACAAAAAAAAATGAAATAATAATTAAGATGTACATACCCTCACGCCAGCATTCACAGAGTGGTAGCCAGAGCTACAGAATTACCAACAACTCTTTAAACTTGTTGATAATTCTGTAACCACATTGTGCACAATCAGGCTAAGATGTTTACCAGTGTATTAGTGACAGGTTGCAAGCCCATCGCCTAACAGTACTACGAGCCTTTATTCCCTTAGCCGTCTCTTACGACATCCACGGGAAGACATGGAGTGGCACTATTCTACGTCGGCAACCACAGAAATGAACATGTAAAAGTTTTTTTTTTCAGGATTCATCAAGGCATCAAAAATTATTCTTGCGCGGAATGCGGCAAGAGGTTCAGGACTCGGACCCAGATAAAGCATCACCAGTTGAAGCATACCGATGTCAAGGAGTACTACTGCGTGGAGTGCGACGTCAGGTCAGTTCCTGTAGTGAGGTCACCAATGTAACAGCTGATACCTGGGTCATTCTACTTTTTAGCGCATAATAATCATTGGTGAAATTAAAGGCATTTTTAGACAAATTTTCACGTAAATTTGACTTATATTGAAACTGGAACAACTAAATTTAATAGTTCAAAACAAAACACTTTAAATTTATTGATATTTTATCAGGAAAAGTTGGTAACACAGCGGTAAATACACTTTTTCCATACAAATGGCGGGGACATGCGTGACCACTATGTTACCTACTTTAAAGTTAATTATAGTGACTTTTTAAATGTAAGCTAAGTTGTGTAACTATTCCAATATTAAATTACAAAACCGAGCACTTTAACGTTTTTATAAAAATATTATTTGAAGAGCACTTAGTCTTGTCAAAAAATCGACCTGCGCTTAAAAGTAGAATGACCCACCTACCTCTTCTCTAATTATTAGTTTAACGATGCTATAAATAAATACCAATAAATACCAGGGGACAATGTCACATCAATTGACCTAGTCCCAAACTAAGCTCAAGGCTTGTATTACGGGTACTAGACAACGATATAAATACTTATATAGAGAAATACATACTTAAATACATAGAAAACATCCATGACTCAGGGACAAATATTCGCGCTCATCACACAAATATCTGCCCTTACCGGGATTTGAACCCAGGACCGCTAGCTTCATAGGCAGGGTCACTACCCACTAGACCAGCGCGTCGTCAGCTTTTATAGTCACTACGGCCTGTAGTCCTACCAGTAGTACTATTGTTTTATACTCATTCAGACCCAAGTACTTAGAAGGGGTGCGTATCTATTCACATACCTTTTTAAGTCCTATTATCGGAAGTCCGAAAATGTTTGTCATACCATTTTACATCATAATGATCACTCTTCATACTCTTCATAATTGTTTTTAGTATAAATAACTCATAATCATCTGAATTCATAACGCCAATATTAATGAAGCCGTACACTTTACACCATTTCTTAAATATCTTACGTGTAATAAGATTAGGTTAGGTTAGGTTAGATTTATAAAAAATCTCAAAAAGTAACGATTCCTAAAAAAAATGCATTATGAATTGCGATAATTATGACTTAAAAAGTATGAAGATAAAAGTATGAGGAAAAAAATTATGAAGAGTGATTATTATGAATACAAATCGGTAAGAAAACAAAACATAGGAATAAGTATTTTATGTTAGTCAATATGGACCCACTTAGAAGACTTACTTAGAGGACACGCCAAATTCGTTTAGCGCGATACTTGAAAACAAAATGGCGGGTTTTATATTAAGTCCTACTGGTAGGACCGTGGGACGCTATGACTACACAACTGTCGAAGGAGCTGGGTCTGAATGACAAAGTTAATAAGTACAGAAGCGGAACGTAAAGGTTGACCAGTTTTCAAATAAATTCATTTACGCGTTGCAAGCACATGTTACCTTTTTAAACTGTGTAACAGACGAGAGAAATAATATTGAACCAATAGTGGCTGTTGTTTATACGTGACCATAGCCACCCTTATGTAACGACCAATAAAGACTGAGTTCAGTTAACCAATAGTGGATGTTGTTTATACGTGACCATAGCCACCCTTATGTAGCGACCAATAAAGACTGGGTTGAGTTAACCAATAGTGGCTGTTGTTTATACGTGACCATAGCCACCCTAATGTAACGACCTATAAAGACCAAGTTCAGTTAACCAATAGTGGCTGCTGTTTATACGTGACCATAGCCACCCTTATGTAACGACCAATAAAGACTAAGTTCAGTTTGAACCAATAGTGGCTGTTGTTTATACGTGACCATAGCCACCCTAATGTAACGACCAATAAAGACTGAGTTGAGTTAACCAATAGTGCCTGTTGTTTATACGTGACCATAGTAACCATGTCTCTGTGGGCCATGTAGTGAAATGACATTAATTATGACGGAATGTGTCATACTCGGTCGATAAGCAGATACTGATAGCTTATACTGAGCAAGCAAAATCAGATCTTAAGGTGGTCAACCTTTTCATTCCGCGACTGTACTACCTTGGGCCAGGAGGATAGATTAGATAGATATAAACCACCGATATAATGGTCTCCTCCTTGCAGAGCTGATGTCTCGGGATGGGTTCGCCTTTGTGCATAATTTGTATTCATATGAGTGTATTTTAGTAAAACGTTTTCTTTCTATGTAATAAAGAGTTAATTACTTACTAACTTATATCTATTAAACAGCCTAACCGCTTGTCATGAAACCTAGCAAATATACACCGCTAGAAAACCTGCATTGCCTGCTGCAAAAAAACCGCGGCCAATCGGTTCACCTGTTTAAAAGGGTTGTACGTTATTTTACAGAATGAAGTTGTTTAGAATTTCATTTCATAGAAAAAAATTCTCGTGTTATCATTTCATAGAATAATCAATATGTAGAAGAATTACTTTGAAGACTTTTAAATCATCGTTTTTTATTTTAAATAAAATTAAATGTTTCTTTTTTCATATCATAGAATAGCAAATTAAATATTCTTTGTTCACATAGATATAAAAAAAATAACTTCTAACCTAACCTATTCAAGTCGGTTCTGCCCAGAGAGGTCTTACTCGCTCGCTTCGCTCGCTCGCTCAGTCATATTTATATCATAATATAGTATTTATCAAAAAATAATTATATTGTTTGATTAGTTTGTGTAATGAAAAAATAAAATTACAAAATTCATTGAATTGTTTTTCTGTCGAATTTGTTTCTTTCTAGTAAATAGTTAAAATAATAATATACGAAGCAAAAATACAAGGACCAAATAGTATATGAAACATTTTCTGTTAAACAAAATTCTGTAATTTTTCAGTCTGTAAAACAAGGGGACACCGTTTAAAAGCTACAGACACACACACACACACACACACACACACACTCTAACACACTCAAACGCGCACTTACACGCTCGCGTAAACACGCACTAACGTACTTACGCACAGGCACACCAACACACTCACGCACGCGCACTAAAATACTCACCCACTATCACACTTACGCACAACACACACACACAGTTTTTACGGTCGCGTTCTTCTCCCGACGCGTGAATCCCTGTAATATTCTACCCTGTTTCCTAAATCAATGTCATAGTGATAGAGGCTCAACTTTTGCGGAGCTCCTATTCCTGTGTGCTTTGGCCCTTCGGGCCTGTTGCAAAACTAACCAAAAATTTTTATTTTTTTTCCTTATCAGGTTCAAATCGGCTCACAGTTTGCGGCAGCACTTAGTTAAAAGTTTGAAACATAAAGACAGACAGAGTTTCAAGTAAGTATAGACATTATAATATTATTCTAGTAAAAATCAAGCAGCATTGTTGTGTTCCGGTGTGGTGATAACACAACCGGGGACATTACTAGCGTAGAGGCATTCCATCTTGGTCCTCAGGGTTGGCAACGCATTTGCAGTCTTAGGATTGCAGTCTTGAAATTCGAATGTTCTCTTTTTCAGACCCCAGTTTCTTTCAGGTGGGCAGTGTGCTCGTGTGCTTTCTCACTGCCATATTCATAAAGAGAATGCCACTAGGCATTCATCTTTTGAAGTAATTTTTATGGTATACCTAAACCTTGATGAAAAACAACAAATGGGTGTATCAACTTTTTGTTGTTGATATTCTGTCCCGTAAGCCAGGAGACAACAGTGATAGAGTTTAAAAAAAAATGGTTATAATATACACTACTAATACATTTGGAAGAAAACCCCTAAGAGAATGGGCTTGTAATTGCCACAATCCCTGATGTTTGCCGGATTTATATGCTTTAGAATCGTGGTTTTCAAAAGTGACCCAGGAGACGTAACCATGGCAACAAGCTACAAAGAAAAGTTGATTGACTATTTATACTAAACATTGGAAAGTGTGAGTTGGGTAAGCGCTGATTCGATTCGAAATTCAGATCGGAATATAATATTGCCTACTGATAGACGGTACGGAACCCTCGGTGTGCGATTCCGACGCGCACTTGACCGGTTTTCTACCTTTTACATTAACAATTAGTTTCACAGTATAAAAGATAAGATAAAAAAGATAAAAGATATTTATTCAGTAAGTAGGCCGCACGGGCACTTTTACACGTCAAGAATCTACCAGCGCTTACCAAGAGGACTCACTGCCGAGAAGAAACGCCGTAAGAAACTCAGCGGTCATTCGTTTTTAACCATATTTAATATTACAATGATACTACTTAGTCTAGCATTATTATAAAGCTATAAATATTAAATTAAATATAATATCAAATATCATGCAGTTCAGAAGGAATACATGTCAAAAATATTACGAGAGAGACAAAGGGAGAAAAAGGAAAAAAAAAGGAGGAGAAATAAAAACACAGGACAACCAAATAAAAGTTAGATATGCTTTCCCACATCAACGGTGTCCCCTGACAAACAACTTTGCAATTTTACAAATTATGAATGACTAAGTTTCGGGTTTAGGCCAAGCATTTTTATCTGTTAGATAGTCCTCGACCCTATAGTACGCTTTAGATATTAACGACTTTTTTAAGTATTTTTTAAGTGCTGGAAAGGGTAATGTTAAAGCTTCGTCAGGTAATTTGTTATAGAAATGAATGCATTGACCAACAAATGATTTATATACTTTACGGACGCGGAATTTTCGGATTTTATTTTTTATTTTTATTTCTTGTATTTAGATTATGTACATCGGAATTTTTGGTAAAAGAATTTGAATAATATTCTCATAAATAAATTGAGGCGCTACAGTTAAGATGTGAATTTCTTTAAAAAGTTCTATTAAGGAGTCACGGGAATTTAAGTTATAAATAGAAAGAATAGCCCTTTTTTAGAAAGAAAGAAGAAAGAAAGAAAGAAAAAATGTATTCTAAGAAAATTTGTAAGACAAATATACTTTGTATTAAAAAAATTGTATTAGAAAATTTGTAAGACAAATATACTTTGTATTTCAGCTGCCTTACCCCAAACCAGAATACCGTACCACATGACACTATGGAAATACTATGCGAGCTGTCTCAACATTAGTTTGTTGTCTAGTTTTCCTAACCGCGTAAGCTGCCGAACTTAGTTTACCTGCCAGTACCGCTATATTATATGGGGACTCCATTGCAAATTTTTACCTATGTTTATGCCTAGAAAAACTGTCTTATCTACCATTTGCAGACACTCGTCATTTAGAAAAATACAAGAATCTACTGGTTTAACATTAGGCAAAGCGAACCTAACACATTTAGTTTTTTTAGCATTTAGTAGTAAATTGTTACTAGTAAACCAATTAAGTACTTTAACTAGTGTGGCGTTTATCCTACTGTAGTCAATGGACTTTCTATCTACTTTGAAAATTAATGAAGTATCATCAGCAAAAAGTATAATCTCACAAATTTTATCTACTGTCGGTGGTAAGTCATGTATATAAACCAGAAATAAAAAAGGGCCTAAAATAGAGCCTTGCGGCACACCTAATTTCACTGTAGCTCCAACAGATTGCGTTTTGTTTACAACAACTGTTTGAGTTCTATCACTTAGATAAGAAGACATAAGACTTGAAGCTTTATTGGACAATCCATGATGTTTTAATTTTAAAATAAGGGTCGAATGATCCACGCAATCAAAAGCTTTAGAAAGATAACAAAATATTCCTACTGCATCACAAGATTTCTCCCAACTGTTATATATATATTTAATGAGCACAGAAGCCGCATCAATTGTTGATCGACCTCTGGTAAAACTGGTTACTGTTAAGTATTTTATTTCTATTAAAGTGACCTAACATATCAATCAATTAAAGTGACCTAACATATCATATAAACTCATTAATCGTGGAATTAAAAGCCCAGGCAGACAGCCTGAGGGCAGAGTTATCTAGCGCACACTGCGAAATAGAAAAATTAAATATTGAAAATGGAAATCAACAAAAACAAATAGAGAGTCTCAAGAAAAAAATCAACGTTTACACCCACTTGCTGAACGATAATTCTTCGAAGAACACGTTAACGAATAGTTCAATATCAAAACACATAAGTATAGAGGAGAGTATGAGCACATCAAACTATGAAAATAAAATAAAAATGTTAGAGAATGAAATTTCCACATTAAATAATAAAATAAAAAATCTTCAAATAAAACTTAGTAGGACCCTTACCGCTAACATAGAACAAAAACGTAAATCAGCTGTGCTCAGTAGCAAAGAAGTGAGTCTTTCTATGATTCAACGCTCTACTAGGACACTGCAAAATACCGTAAGACAAATGGAAAAGTGTATAACACAATCATTTACAGAAAACAGCCACAATTTGACGAGTAATCCTATTGGACATAAAGAAGCTTTATCTACACCTATCAGAACTTCACAGAACAAGCCGAATACAAGTAAACCAAGGTTGCTGCTACTATCCGATTTTCATGGTGCAGGTATATTATTACCACTGTCGAAAATCCGCAGGAATGACTATGATTTCACTGCGGACATTATTCAAGGGGGTACTACCCAGCGAGTCCTTGATGATGTTCAAATGAAAATAGCTGACTTTAATAATAGTGACTGTGTGGTTGTTATGTGTGGCGGGTCTGACTATAATGTTACCCCAATAAGTCAGGTCATGGGTACTTTAGGGAAATTTATAGAATGTTGTAGCCACACGAATATAGTCATTTGTGATATCCCTTACAGTTTAAATAAGTTTTCAGAAATGTACAATAAGTATGTACATAAATTTAATTTAGAATTACACAAAAAATTTGGAAATGTCTCGCACGTATGGCTGCAGGCCCCTAACAGTGTTCATTTTGATAATGGAGATTTCTTCACAAATGGCTATAAATTTAATCAAAAAGGAAAGCACAAGTTGGCTCAATGTATAAATAATGTTTTAATAAAAGTAAATGAGTCGTTTTATAATAGTTCTAGTAATTTTTTAGGAATATTGAATCCCGTAAGTCATGTAGTTCGCTAAAAACGGAACGAAAGGATCTTATTGTATATAAAAATATTCATGTGCTTCATCAAAATATTAATGGTATGATATCTAAATCTAAATTACTAAGTGTGCATTTACAAGAGATGGAGGAATTAGGAAAGAGAGTCGATGTTATCTGTATCACGGAACATAACATGAAATCTGGCGATGAGACACATTTAATTGTTCCTAATTTTAGGTTGGCTTCATTGTATTCACGAAATAATAGAAACGGTGGATCTTGTATTCTCGTTAGACATAATCACAAATTTAATATTTTAAGCGACATAAACCATGTGTCTGTATCGAATGTAATTGAATGCACAGGTATAGAGATAATTGAACATAAAATGATTATTATTTGTATATACAGAGTTCCAAAAAACGGCAGCCATAGCTTTAGTACCTTTTTTGAGAAATTAAATGTAATATTAAGTAGAATTTGTTACAGAGGAAAAAAGATCGTAATTTGTGGAGATTTTAATATCGATGTACTGAAGAGAACACCACAATCAACAGAATTAAAAAACTTGATTCTAAGTTATAATTTAAAGCTGGCGATATCTGTTCCTACACGGTTGTCCAGCAATACATGCATCGATAACATTATACACAATGTACGAGGGAGCGCAGCTGAAGTGTTTGAATTTGCGCTATCCGACCACACAGCCCAACTGCTGAAGTGCCCGATTAAAAAGACATGTACTTTATCCTGCTGGTACAAAAAACAAAGAGACTTAAGTCATGATAACATAAATAAATTTGTGAAATATTTAAAAGGTTTTAGTTTCAATGGGGTATACATGGCGAATAACGTCAATGAAGCTTTTGATATTTTTGCTGATTTATTTGGATTGTTGTACAACTTGTGCTTTCCGATCAAAAAGATAAAAGTAACATCAATAATGAGACCAAAGTGGATAAGCGTAGGAATTAAAAGATGCTGTAAGCGAAAGCGTGAATTACTCTGGAAATATAGATTACATGCAGAAAACAAAGTTGAAAACAAAATAGCGTTTAAAAAGTATTCTAAATTATTAAATAAGATAATAAAGTCAACTCAAAAATCTCAAAATGATAACTACATTAGAAAATCAAATAATAAAGCAAAAGCGTCATGGAGAATTATTAGTAATAATAAATCACATCTACCAAAAGAGACCATATCACAAATAGTATACAACGGAAAAAATATACACAACCCTAAAGATATTGCAGAAGCATTTAATCATTATTTTATAGATCAATTAGATGCAAAATCAATTAATGAAAATGATAATAATATTTCCCATGTTCACATTAATAATAAAGCAAATAACAAAAATACTTATAAAACTACAATGACATCCAATTTTATCAATTCCGCATTTATGAAACCTACAACTGCTAATGACATTAAAATAATTATTCAATCATTAAAAAATAAGTTAAGTACTGGCTATGATGGCATAAGCACAAGAGTGGTGAAAAATACTTCAGAAATTATTTCACCTTTAATGAGTCATATAGTAAACATGTGTATTGAACATGGCGAGTTCCCAGAAAGGTTAAAAATCAGTATAGTAAAGCCGCTATTTAAAAAGGGGAATAAAGAAGATATGGGGAGTTATAGACCAATAGCGCTAGTATCAATTTTCTCAAAAGTCATAGAAAAAGTAATCCATAATTGTATTTATAATTATTTCGAGATTAATAATTTATTTGCGCAGGAACAAAAAGGGTTCCGCAAAGACAAATCCATAAATATGGCTATCTATGATTTAATACATATAATAGTAACTAACATTAATAAGCGAAACTCCAGTATCAGCACTATACATGGACATGACAAAAGCTTTTGATTTTGTCGACCACAATATACTTTTAGATAAACTATACAGGTATGGGATAAGAGGTAATATACATAATTTAATTAAATCTTTCCTCACTAATAGAAGGCAAATTATACAAATAGATAGATTATGTGTTAAAACTAAAACTGAGTTAACTCACTCATCCAAAATCAGACGAGTTCACTGTGGAGTGCCACAGGGAAGTGTTTTGGGTCCGTTATTATTTATAGCGTACATAAATGATTTGCCAAAAGCTATCAAGCATCCCATGGTTCTATTTGCTGACGATAGCACTATAATTTTTAGCGGTAATTGTCCAGCAATATATGAAGATAATATAAATAAGTCATTAGAAAATATAATAGAATGGCTAAACAACAATAATTTAAAAATAAATCTAACAAAAACTAAGATTATGTCATTTAAACAAAGAACAAATAATATACGACAGTTAAATATTGCATATAATGGACACCAAATTGATGAAACGGACACTACAAGGTTTTTAGGATTAAATTTAGATAATAAGTTGACTTGGAAGAATCAAACTGACTCTATATGTAAGAAATTATATCAATATTCATTTGCCTTGTATAATTTGCGAAAGGTGGTTAACGAGTCAGTTGTGTTAACCGCTTATCATGCCTATGTGACATCATCTCTTCGTTACGGGGTCATATTCTGGGCTAACTCAGTAGATAGGGAAATGGTATTTAGAGCACAGAAAAGGTGCATCAGATCAATGTGCGGCATCTACTATCTCGACTCCTGTAAACCATATTTTCGAAAATTACGCATCTTAACCCTACCAAGTTTATACATATATGAAACAGTGCTTTTTGTTAGGATGAATCCTCAATTGTTTAAAAATTTTAACAGCCTACGCCTAAGAAATAAAGTTACTGCAATGCCATCTAAAACGGCTTTATTACGGAAAAGTATTCTTGGGATGGCTCCCAGAATTTATAATAAGGTACCAAATAATATAATGAATATAGAAACGATCACTGAATTTAAATGCAAATTATATAACTTTTTAGTAAATAAGGCCTATTATACAACAAATGAATATTTGTCAGACTACACTATTTAGTTGATACCTGTGCATGTATAGTGTGCTGAGTCATTAACTACATGTTAAATTTGTGTGCCTGAGGGCGTAACATGGTGATACTTTACACTATTTAAGACCTTATGTAATTTACCTGTGTTATACAAATAAACGATTTTGATTTTGATTTGATTTGATATCATTCAGCATTAGTTTCTAAAAGACTTTACTTAAAACTGGTAGTATGGAAATGGGACGGAAGTTCGTTATATCACTCATCTCGCCCGATTTAAAAAGAGGTATGACTTTACTATATTTCATGAGATCTGGAAAGATCCCCTCTGATAAACAATTATTGTAAATTAATGATAAATGGGGTGCAATTACATCTATGATATGAAACAGTACTTTAACTGATGTGCCCCACAAATCCTCAGTCTTTTTTAAACTAAGCTATTTAAATACCTTGACTATTGAATCTGAATTTACAGGGCTGAATTCAAAGTTTATATTACATTTACTGACATTAGTGCAAAGTAATGATTGAGCTTTAACCGCAGATGATTTAAGACATTTCGTAGTATTTATGGCTATGTTGGAAAAATAATCTTCAAAAGCTATGGCCACGTCTTTATTTGACGTGATTAGTTTGTCACCTGTTTTTAGGGTGATTTTATTATCGCAAGTTTTTGATTTTCCCGTTTCTCAATTATTGTCAGGTGGGCTAGTGTGCCTTCTCATGGCTATATTCAAAAAGAGAATGCAACTAGGCGTTACATTTTCAAGCATTGAAAAAATCTTTTCTTTTAAGTAATTCGATAGCACATTTTTTTGTCTACACCCTGTAAAAACAGTCAAAAAATGGTTGACATTAATACTTCGGAATGTAAAAAAAAATATTAAGGTCAAATTTGCTTAATGTTATAGCTTACGAGCTCGTCTATCAGTTCTTTTAGTTTTGGAGTTCGTTATTCGGACATACTGATCGTAACTGAGGCATGTTTGAGGTTATATTTCATACTGCGTTGACAGCTGTCAAATCGGGCCTTTAGAACTGCGCAAGTATAGTGGTTTGGGTTTCTCCACGTTCGGAGTTCAAAGCGAACCCGAAGTACAGTAAAACACGACTGATATGGCTTACCGATGTACCTGCGCAGATGACGCTTTTCCGAAGCGCGGGAACCAATCAGCGTGAGCCACGCGTTGCGCGGTTGTATTCTGTGCTATTATTGGTTATTAGTGACGCCATGTTGACGCGCGCGTGTCATTCAGTCAGCCGTCAACCGTGCGTGAGTGAGATGGAAAAATTACGTACAAGTCTGATCGTGGGTTTTAATAGTGCTTTCGGAATCGTTGTTCGTGTCTGCGCGAACGAAGATTCACGAGACGCCATATGAATAGTGTTGTACCGTGCCTGCAACTTCACGAATATCTTTTAGATTCCCGTGCGGGCGCTGCGACAAGCGCTTCGAGACTGCG
>OZ014466.1:8876330-9120334 GCA_963966035.1 Acleris laterana
CTCACCACCACCAACACACTAACACCACTAACACACGCTGCCCCGCCTGCCCCGCCGCGCTCGCCAGCCGCACCAGCCTCGCCAAGCACACGCAGCGCGTGCACGGCGGGCAGCGAGCGCCGCCCCGCCACGTCTGCACGCCCCCCCGCCTGCGGCCGCGCCTTCCGGGTAACTCACTATAACACTCTCACCACCACCAACACACTAACACACTAACACACGCTGCCCCGCCTGCCCCGCCGCGCTCGCCAGCCGCACCAGCCTCGCCAAGCACACGCAGCGCGTGCACGGCGGGCAGCGAGCGCCGCCCCGCCACGTCTGCCACGCCTGCGGCCGCGCCTTCCGGGTAACTCACTATAACACTCTCACCACCACCAACACACTAACACACTAACACACGCTGCCCCGCCTGCCCCGCCGCGCTCGCCAGCCGCACCAGCCTCGCCAAGCACACGCAGCGCGTGCACGGCGGGCAGCGAGCGCCGCCCCGCCACGTCTGCCACGCCTGCGGCCGCGCCTTCCGGGTAACTCACTATAACACTCTCACCACCACCAACACACTAACACACTAACACACGCTGCCCCGCCTGCCCCGCCGCGCTCGCCAGCCGCACCAGCCTCGCCAAGCACACGCAGCGCGTGCACGGCGGGCAGCGAGCGCCGCCCCGCCACGTCTGCCACGCCTGCGGCCGCGCCTTCCGGGTAACTCACTATAACACTCTCACCACCACCAACACACTAACACACTAACACACGCTGCCCCGCCTGCCCCGCCGCGCTCGCCAGCCGCACCAGCCTCGCCAAGCACACGCAGCGCGTGCACGGCGGGCAGCGAGCGCCGCCCCGCCACGTCTGCCACGCCTGCGGCCGCGCCTTCCGGGTAACTCACTATAACACTCTCACCACCACCAACACACTAACACACTAACACACAGTCACACACGAGCACTAACACACTCACGAACACGCACTAACACGCATACCCACACATTCACTACCATACTCATGCACACACACACTAACATACTATCTCACTGTCACACTTACTCACACACGCACTAACATGCTCACGAACAGACACACTTACGCACATACACCCATGCGTACTAACATACTCACGCACAGGCACACTAAAACACTCTCACGCATGCGCACTAACATACTCACCCACTATCACCCTTACACACGCACGCACTAACACACTCACGCACACATGCACACTTACACACTCACCCACTTTCGCACTTACACACTCACTCACTAATACACTCTCGCATACACACAGTAACTCACGTACAGTGCATAAAACTAGCTATAACCCCCCTTAACATTCGTCTCTAGGGCAAGTCGGTGCTGATCAACCACGTGCGCACCCACACCGGCGAGAAGCCGTTCTCGTGCCCCACGTGCGGCCGCACCTTCTCGCAGCGCACCGCCATGCGCACCCACGTGGACCTGGTGCACCTGAAGAAGCGCCGCGGGAAGGTAGGCAGTCTCCACCATTATTAGGGTTCCGAAGTCAAACTAGGAACCCTTAATAGGTTCGCCTGGTGTAGCTCAGAGACTTTTGATACTAGCTACAAAGTGCTCAAGTTCACTTTGTCCTCCCATCTCGTCCACATTCCCTTTTCGTCCATATTCCCATTACGTCCACATTCCCATCTCGTCCATAATCCCATCTCGTCTCCATTCCCATTTCGTTCATATTCCCAACAACTAGTGAACAACCGAGTGATCAAATTGACATCGAGGTAAGAATGAAGACGAGTTGGGAATGCGGACAAGTTGGAAGTATGGACGAGATGGCACCCGTGAACCCGTGATGTAAAATCAGGAAAATGGTGTGCAAAATGTGGTCTCTAGTTGCTTTATTCAGCAGATAACGGCCGTTTTAGCCAAAAATTATGCATTTTCAGGTTATAGAATTGATTACTAAATAATAGAGATGCGCCGAATACTTAGTGGTTTCACCGAATACCCGAATACCGAATCGGATATTCGGCCGAATGATTCGGTTTACCAATTCATCGTTTTGAGGCGTAAGCAGGATCTAACATGTACGCTACGTGTCGCTGCTGGCTAGATGAGGAGCGAGCCGTACCTCACCGCCCGCCACCCGCGCACACTGCGCTGTCACTATGCTTCAAAATATCGCACAATTGCTTTATGTTATTAGCTTTATTCAACACTAGGGTGGTCCAACAATCAGTTCTTTTTTATTTTCCCTCTCCACAAGGGTATTTTTATTCGATTAGACTTTCAATACCTCTGTGCAAAATTTGAGTGAAATCGGACAATATTAGGGGTCGCTATGATTTGCAACTTAAATACGCCAAGTATCCACGACAGTAATTTTTGATAAAAATGACTAGCATAATTTAATTTCACTTTATGTTTGTTTCACATAAACCATTCGTATTAAAGAAGTGCGTACAAAAAATTTCATTTTTATTCTTTTTATCAAAAAAATCGCCAAATTTTGCACAGAGGTATTAAAAGTCTAATCGAATAAAAAGACCCTTGTGGAGAAGGAAAATAAAATAAATACTGATTTTTGGACCACCCTATTCAACACATTCTTCATAGGATTTCTTTGACTTACCTATAATATTATAACATAAATCTTACACAAGAAGCTTTGTCTTTTAGTTCTATACTATGTCGAGTAGCTAAGAAAATAGAAATACTCGAACCGAATATATTCGGCACCAAAACGGAATAATTCGGCCGAATACAAATAGTGAAAAAGATGCCGAATACCGAATACGAAACGAATATTCGGCGCATCTCTACTAAGGGCCGTACTAATCTCAACTCTATTGCTCGTCTCGAGATGCGTCAACAATCACAGTGTTCTATGGTTTGACGTTTACTTTGACGTATCTTGTGACGGGCCTCTCAGCCGAGATGTGTTTATTAATACGACCCTAAATAAGGCAAGTCTAATGGCATGGACTTTAGAAAAAAAAAAAATGTTTTCAGGCCAAGCAAGAGCCCTCGTTGCCGCCCACCGAAGTCCCCAAGATAGACATCTTCACCAAAGAGGAACCTCAGTTAGTTTTTGACACCTGGAACAGACAAGGCATGCAGAACTGTGAGGTATACTTCACTGTCACAGCTGGACCTTAGAAGTTTGTAAAGTAGATAGATATAGATAAATTATATGGATGGAAGTGATCAACAGGGGAATTTTAGTAGCAAAACAAAACTGTTGAAATCTATAGGTAGGGTTTTTCTTATTCATTTCTCTTGGTGTCGTAGGTTGACTATGACTGAGGAACCATTATAGCCATGACCATCTGTCCGTCTGTCTGTCAATCCGCGGTTTAACTCAGAGACTCTTCATACTACAAAGCTGTAATTTGGCATGAGTATAGATTTAGATCAGAGGTTCCCAAACTCTTTTGTTTCATAGACCACTTTGAAAATTGTAGCTAGCTTTTAGCTACATTACTACCAGGTTCTAAATTTCGGAAAAAAGTGAAGATTAAGTAGATCTATCTATGGATACTTGCGTTGTGGCTGAGTTTCAACGAAAAATTAGAAGGATGTACTTGACAGCAAATTATTAAGTTCTTAAAAGTAAGTCGCTGAGCTTCTTAAAATATTATCTGCCTATCTATATTGATAGGAGAAGTCAAGCCAACATTTTAGCTCTTCACTATCGAAACCAAATGAATTTTCATGCACCCCCGCCTACGATTGTGGACCCTCATTTTTTGTCACGCCCAACGTAGACCCCCGTCGAGCCTCCCGTGGACCCCTGGGGGTCCACCTGGACCACTTTGGGAATTACTGATTTAGATCATCGAAAAATATGTAAATAAAAAAAAAGTAGCAACCATACATAACGTTGAGTGAGGTATCATATCAATAATACTTCGTAAACTATAAAGATTACGACAGTTGTATGTTTTGCTACGAAAATAAAGATTCTGCCCTGCTTTAACCAAATAGCAGCATCTCACATAAAACTTCTATAGCAATCTCAACCTCATTACTAAGAGGGGATGATTAAATCTACTTTGGCAATGGAATCTGACATAATGTTTATTGGTTTAGCAGGGCACAATAGGCTATTTGACAAAGTGAAAAAAAACGTAATAATTATCTATATTCATATAAATTATAAGTTTTAAAATCGATTTAAGGTATTCTTACTTAAAAAAAATGGATCTTTTATCCAAAAAACCACGATAAAACTTGATAATTTTTTATCTGTAGCCATTTTATCGAAAACGGCGCCGAATCCATGATGACGTCAAGGGTCGGTAAATATCACAGATTATAGGATGTCTGTATATTCCATATGACAGTTGACGTTTGTTTGTTTTTCTGGCTTTGCTATGATTAGCCAATGTCAGTTTGTTTATGTATTGACCACTGACGTCACTGATTCCTGTGCGACGCCATCTTGCCCAAGAAAGCGTTTTGGCGGCATATTTTAAAAGTGAATTTTTATTTCCTTTTTTTAGACGAAATACATAAAAGAATTTAAAATTACCACTTTTGGAGTACTCAATAAACACCAACAAATAATTTGAGATGGTTTTCAAAAACCTGTCAAATAGCCTATTGATACTTCAACCCGGCTAACCACACTGCGCTTCATTTCGGTTGTGAGTGTTGTAACAAATGGTTTTTCAAAAATTATGTCTTTATTATTGTCATACAAAATTATGACTATTTAAAAACGAGCTTGAAATAAGACAAGTGATTTAGTATTTATTGGCTGTATAAAATGGCTGAGTGTTTGACGATATTTAACCGACTTCAAAAAAGGGGAGGTTCTTATTTCGTTCTTTTGTGTTTGTTATTTGATTACCCACCAATTTCCAACCGATTTTAATTATCATTTCTTCCATGTGTAGGGTATATCTCAGTGGTCTTTACGATCTTTAATAATTTGGAGTCGGTTTATTTTTTAAATGTAATAAAATACGTTTCCTCCTAAGGGATTGAAATGCCGTTTTGACATATGGAAATCCTTAGTTTTCCGACTAGGAGAGGTGAAACGAAACTGTCGAAATGTTAGACTAGACTTGACTACCCAGGAATACTATAATACAGTAGAACACAATTTATATGGCGTGTCGTGAATCTTCGTTCGCGCAGACACGAACAACGATTCTGATGATTTCCGAAAGCACGATTAAAACCCACGATCATAAACGGATCAGACTTGTACGTAATAGTTATGAGGTGCAAATTAAATTGCATCTATTTTTTACATCTCACTCGCACACGTTTGACGGCTGACTGAATGACACGCGGGCGTCAACATGGCGTCACTAATAACCAATAATAGCAAAAAATACAACCGCGCAACGCGTGGGTCATGCTGATTGGGTCCCGCGCTTAAAAAAATTTCATCGGTACATCGGTACGCCATATCAGTTGTGTTTTACTGTATCTTATCTAAAGTTATATATTTGGTCAATAAAAAGTGTTTTACTGGTAGTATTGATAAGGTTCAAAGTTGATTTCTAATTTCACTTGACCACTCCTTTGTAAACTGTATTATTGTAATTGGTTAGTGGATAAAGTGATACATAAGATTCGACCAAAAATATGCGGAAAAGGCACGTTTGAAAAATAAGTGTCAAGTTTTTGTTTCTAATCGTGTTTTTGAAGACTGCACAAAGCAAACGTCGAGCGTCCTCATTACTTTTATTGTGTTTTCTAATTAATTAAAGAATTTCCTTGAAATCAAACGATACGTTTTTGTAGCGCAAGTAAAAACACAATTTATGGGATACGTAACAAACTTTAATAACAACTACCCTTTGAGGAGTCAGCTTAAGGGGAAAAGGTGGCCACTTTTTTCCGTTAACTTGATAACTCGAAGATGAATTGTTATTAAACTATGTGATATACCCTATAAATTGTGTTTTCATTTGTAGTACAAAAACCTACCACCAATTTCAAGAAAATACTTTAGTTTATTAGAAAACACAATAATAGTAAGGAGCGCCACTGTACTTCCGGCGTACGCTCGGCGCAGTCTTAACAGTTTCAAATAATCAATTTTGATATATCCAAAGAACAGCGTTATGGTTATTAAGATCCAGCGGGGCTAGTATGTTTGCTTTTATCGCGTGACAAAATGAGGATAAAGTAAGCTCTACATACTTGTCAAAAAGTGACGGATGTTTTACCTACATTTTGCGACAAAGCATCCGTCACTCTCGTACTTATATACGTGTGAGAAGGTGACGGATGCCTTATCCAAACTTTGTCACGGGATAAAAGCAGCCATATTAGAGCCTCTAATCTCGGAACGTTACCGACTTAACCATATGTATTCTTAAGTGATTGAAATATAGAATATAATTTAAGTTATTTATATTCCGATCTCTTTAATGTTAGTTTACTTTTAATTATTTGATACACTGCCATTAGATTTTGTTCCTAACATGTTATAAGTTTTCATTAATAAAAAATAAATATATAATGTTGTCCAATTTTTAGGTGGTAAATTTATACGTATTCAAATTATTTAAAAAAAATGGTTGTGTGTACAGTCGGTTTACGGACGACCATTTTAACGCCGAACGCTTAAACCGATCGTGCCTCTCTATCGCTCGTTCCGCGCTTTCGCTTGCACGGCTCGGCTCAGATGGAACGTGACACTTTTTCGTGCAACCGGCGTTCACTGATTTATAACACGTTATTACGTCAAAAAATTGGTCAATGTATGGTCCTTGTGGCAGCCATATTTCGTAATTTAAAATTTACTTTTTCAAATGTAGCTTATAATAACAGGTTCTCGGATAAATCCGCACCAGGTCTATATTGTCATATGGTATATATGTACAGTCGCGGAATGAAAAGGTTGACCACCTTAAGATCTGTTTTTGCTTGCTCAGTATAAGTTATCATAACTGCTTATCTACCGATTATGACACATTCTGTCAAAATGAATGTCATTTCACTACGTGACCCACAGATACATGGTTACCATGGTCACGTTTAAACAACAGCCACTATTGGTTCGAACTGAACTCATAGTTTTTATTGGTCGTTGCAAAAGTGTTGCAATGGTCACGTATAAACAACAGCCACTATTTGTTAACTGAACTTAGTCTTTATTGGTCGTTCTAAAAGGGTTGCTATGGTCACGTATAAACAACAGCCACTATTGGTTCAATATTATTTCTCTCGTCTGTTACAGTTTAAAAAGGTAACATGTGCTTGCAACGCGTTAATGAATTTATTTGAAAACTGGTCAACCTTTTCGTTCCGCGACTGTACACTGTATACGTGTTGTGGCCTCCTGTAGGCTCTTGTACACACCTAGAAGGATTTTAAAAAGCCAGGTGTAGTTAGATTGGTATCCTCCCAAGGAGTGTCATAGGCGGAGCCCGGAATTTTTGCGGCAAAACAAAAGTGTCGCAATGTAGCTAGTGTTAGAAATATTTTTTATCGATACGTCGATGGTTGTGTAATAGAAGAAAAAAATTGATCCACGAAAAAAAAAAAAAAAACATTTTACGTGAGGTTTGTATACAATTATTGCGGGTGGTGCCTTGTGCAGAGTCCGTCCGGATCGCTACTACCATCTTATCCATTAACCTACCGGCAAACAGCAGTGTTCGCATTGTTGTGTTCCGGTTTGGGGATAAGACAGCCGGTGAAATGACTAGCATAGAGGCATTCCGTCTTAGTCCTCAGGGTTGGCAACGCATTTGCAGTCTTAGGATTGCATTGCAGTCTTGTGAATGCGAATGTCTATGGGTCGCAGTTTCCACTTACCATCAGGTGGCCTGTGTGTTCGTTTGTCTTCTCTATGCCATAAAAAAAATAGAAACAGATGCAATTTCTTCTTCGAAATCCACTTCAGTACACACAGCAGCATATGACATTTTAGTTTATTTTTGTCAATATTATATGAGTGTAGACAGTTTCTGAAGTGTCTATTATTTTCAATGAGGTACTAGTCACTTAATTCAAAGTTTTACCTCTTAGTTACCCGACGGATTATTTTATTACTTCTACGAATATTTATAGAATAATGTAAATATCGCCATGTTTTTTTTAATATAATACTTGATATCGATAAAAAAACTTTTAACATGTTTTTAAAATTCCGGGCTCCGGTCATAGGCTATAATATAAGGACATCTTCAGTCTGAAGCTGCAAGGATAATAGGGTTTACAACGCTTTTATGTAACTTTTTTGAGATTGGACATCATTCTTTTTGTGTATAAATATAATGGCGGCACTGCACTTGGCTGTTTGTCAAATGTTTAAACGGGTCCATATAAGCTCACATAAAAAAAAATGTCCTATTGTTATTCATAAATGTTAACGGTTTTTATAAATGTCAAAGTAAGACCACCTCTCAAGTGCAGTGCCACCATTACGTAATAGATATACATTCTACGTATGTTCTTGTATACCTAACGTACAATGTAATTTAGTTCTTTTAGTTAAGGTGTGTGTGATTTAAATTTTAGTTTTTGTAATAAATACAAAGATTTCCAATAAGATTTGTTTTATTAATAGTTTGTAAGTTATCCTAATGGCAACCATGGAAGCCAATCAAAGATTATAACGCTTTAACACTGTCCAGTGTTTTTTGATCTGTATATGTTTTACCAATGACAGCTGAAAACCGTAGCTAATGTCAACCTTACGTCACAAATACTCGGACCTATTTTGCACTGTATCTGTGACCACATTGACCACTATACAGGGTGTCTCATTCAAATCGGTCAGTATGGGAAAGTCTGAAACTATAAGACATACGAAGATTTGTTCTTAGGAACCATGTCACCGATTTTGATAAAAAGAAAAACTGCATTCATACATTTGAAAAAAAGCTGTACCCATCTAGGGAATCGAACCTGGTTGTTTTGAAAAAATAAACGTACACTATTTCTATTCAGATATCGATTGTGTAGGTAAATTAAGCAGTAAATGTTTCTAAGAAACAATCATGATGTCTAAAATCCAGAAAATGCATTGTTTTCACATAATTTTAATTTATTTTAATAGATGTTCGAAGTGACCACCGTTACAATATTCAACAAGTTCAGGCATGTAAAATTGTTTTTACCTAAACGTGTTGAATATTGTATTGAAAAAAAACGTGGTCACTTCGAACACCTACTATGATAAATTAAAGTAAGTATGTGAAAACAATGCATTTTATTCATTTTAAACATCATGTTTCTTAGAAACATTTACTGCTTAAGACCTACACAATCGATATCTGAATAGAAATAGTGTAAGTTTATTTTTTCAAAACAACCAGGTTCGATTCCCTAGCTGGGTACAGTTTTTTTTTTCAAATGTATGAATGCAGTTTTCCTTTTTATCAAAATCGGTGACATGGTTCCTAAGAACAAATCTTCGTATGTCTTATAGTTTCAGACTTTCCCATACTGACCGATTTGAATGAGACACCCTGTATAGATCGATGGCGTCGTAGGCACGACAGTAAACGACCACTTTAGCGGTTCTTGGCGTTCAAAGGGTTAAGGGTCCAAGCTCTTTTTCAGTTTGCTTTTATATATTTAATCAGACCACAAATTTTAACATGTCATTGTATTCAAGTAAGAGCTATCGTGTCTAGAAATATAATTGATATATATTTAAAACTACCTTCTCCCCCCTTCCGCTTAGACATACCTACATACATTAAATCTCGCCTGTTTCCCAGAGGGGTAGGCAGAGACCACTTCTTTCCACTTGCTACGATCTTGACAAATTTCTTTCGCTTCATCCACATTCATACAACGAGTCATACACGCACGTCGGTTTCGGGTACAGTGTTCCAGTATTTCTCCGACTTGACTCGAAAAAGTACGCCTAGGGCGGCCCCTTCCGACCCGTCCACTCGCTTTCGATCTGTATATCTCTTTCGTCAATCTTCTTTCATCCATCCTTTCCAAATGTCCGAACCATCGAAGCTCCGCTTAGATATTACCATTATTCCCGCAAGAACTATAAGTTTTCCGGCATGAAAAGTAGCCTTGTGCTAATTTATCTCCATTTCAAATTTCATCCAAATCCGTCTAGCCATTGTAGCGTGAAGGAGTAACAAACATACAGTGTGTTACCAGCACCCGGGCTTTTTTTAAAGTAGGTTAAAATAACGTATATCTGTAACGTAACTATGACATTAATTTAATTAATAAACACATTTTCAGGCTTTGTTAACTTTCTAACAAAATTTTAATTGCCAGCAATGTAAAGCACAGCAAATTGACAAGTGCAAATGACAGTCGACGGATACTTTGATTATTTATGATTTGCCCCCGTACCACGACGTGCCTTGTACCAAGCAACAGCGATACTGATAACGATGTACACGCAGCACATGCACTACATTAAAAATGGACAGTATCTAAGAAAAATAATTGTGAAGTTATTTTAATTATTTTTTGATTGATAATACTTGCAAACAATTGCTAAAGCAGCATATTATCGGCAGTTTTAATAAATGCCCGCATGCCGGTAACACACTGTATAAACTTTCGCATTAAGTAGAATAAACGCTTATTTGATATAATACTTTTTGCAATTGGGATTGACCAAAAAAGAATACTCACGGTTCTTAGTTTCTCATTCGAAAGAATAGGAAATTTTAAGACATCTATTTCATTAATTTTGTATTTGACCCAATAGTTTTGTTTTAATATCTTTTCATCACACTTGCTCGTAAATAGTGTCCTAACATGCTAGAAAAATCGACCGTAAATCCAAAATAATACCCGCGGGCCTTTTTTTTACCATTACGTTACTTAAGTGCGTAATAGCTTTTTTTTTAAATATTATACGTGGACTCAAACTATCACAATACGTCAGGACCCCAATTCTTATGCCATTCGATATGAAGTTTCATTCGAGATGAAATGTCAGTTGAATACTATTTCCTAACAATCTCGCATAATAAACTATTGATCTCATATGTCACTAGAATTAGACTCCGAACACGTTTGACATTATCTGTGGTAAGCCACAGACAATGATGTAGTCTGCCGCTAATAAGTTAAAAATATGATCTTTTGTCTGATTTTATTTCATTTCCTCGCAATTGTGATGAAAAACATTGTATGTTACACGGGTGGTAAAGGAAATACAAAGCTCGAGTCATTAAAGCCCTCAGCCTACGGCTTCGGGCTTCTAACAGACTCTCGTTTGTAATTCTTTCTTTACCACCCTTAATACACAATGTACTATTATTTATTATAGACATTTTATGGATGACATGATTATTTTATGGTATTTTCTAATAAATAACAACAATCAAATGATATCCAATGAAATAAAATGATTGTAATAGTGTATTAAAACATACTATTTCAAGCTGTATTCGCCTAACCCGTAAGATTCACCTAGGAGGGCTTCAAGCCGGAAACGAAAGTCAAACAAAGGTTAAATATACTTTTGTGAAAATATCCAAAATAAATAAATATTTCAAAAACTTAATAATGCATAACGGCTTTAAAACCCTATTCCTCGAAATTGTTTTCGAATTGCAGTAATTGTAAAAATATGAACAATCCCAATTGAATTTGTTGCAGAACTCGCAGATACCTTAGTAGTCTGTGGGGAAAGAGAAGAGTCGTGGTAGAAACGGGAACTAACATTATGTCAGCATAGCAAAAACCATAAAATAGCGATCTGGCACGCCCTGAAATCCTACCTTCTCTTTCCGCACAGACTCTAGCCGCGTGTACGGTCACGAGCGTTAATTTGGGGCCCATTTCAAGAAAAATATGCTTGAAGTCGTCAATGTCATTAGAGATGTCAAGTCATTTGTAACTTTTTGGAAACTCAACGTTATTGTTGTAGAATGTCAGATTGACTTTGGACCTAAGGTGGGTACCAAATTAAATCTCGTGACTATACGACCATGTCTTTTTTTTTTTAATAAATACTAAATCAATGATATCAACATGTATATTGAGAGAAAATCGAGCAACATCATTAAAATTACATTCACAAAACATGATAGAAAATCTAACGGAATGTAGACAGAATCAACTACACACTATCATCGTCTGGCATTTCAACAATTTCGACTTTAACATACGACACCATAACCGATTCTCCACAGGTTAAAATGTGGTCGTGTAATTCTAGTTCAGTAGTAAAATTACTTGCACATTTCACACAATTCAGTTCGTTTGGTTTAACCAGCGGTTTTAAATGAACGCGTTTCGCGTGTTTCTTAACATCATTGACACATTTAAACAACTTATTACAAGTCTCGCAAGGGTACTCCTTGACATCAACGTGAATCTTCTTATGTTTCAACATGTACTTCTTAGAGGAAAACTGTTTGTTACAAACATCGCAAGTGAAAATACCTTCTTTTGAGTGAACTGCGTTTATATGTATTCTCAAATGCATGGAGCATTTGAATGTTTTATTGCAAATATCACAGTTCTGGGCAGCTTCAGGTGGGGCGTGGGTAACTCGAATATGCCTCTGTAAATTCATATGGCTTTTAAAAGTTTTTGAGCAAATATGGCACTGCGCTGACTCCACAGAGTGCACCATTTCCAAATGTCGTTTCAAGCTACCATAGTCTGACAACTCCTTCTCGCATATCTGACAAGCATTACTCCTCTTATTCTCTGAGTGGTATCGTTCAAAATGCCAAAACAAGGCAGTGTTTGTAGTAAATTTTCTTTCGCATCGTGAACATTGTAAATCGCCTATTTTAGGCGGTTTTGTTTCTAATTTCTCCTCTCCGTGTATATGTTTCTCATGCCTTTTCAGAGTTTTCATAGTTTTAAACGGCTTATAACAAATAGTGCAGACAGCATCTTGCGATGAATGAACATTCTGCATGTGTTTTCTGAAGCAGGCAAGCGATGGCAGCGTTCTCCCACACTCAGCACAGCGATACATCATCCCGTCATCAGGATGGCTCCATTTTATATGCCGTTGAAGCAACATATCCACTTTAAACTTCTTGTCGCAGTGCGGACATTGAACTGACCTTTCATCGGAAGGATGAACTAACCTCATATGAATTTTAAGATTATATCTTCGTTTAAAAACCTTTGAACACACCTGACAATTAACACTTTCCTCAGGCTCGGGATGAGAATAAAAAATATGGTTGTTCAAACGTTTCTTGTTCAAAAAAACTTTGCCGCAATGTTCGCACTTCACTTCCTTTTCCTCTGAGTGTACTGAATGAATATGAGACCTTAAATGTCCAATAGATTTGAAGGTTCTATAGCACTTCTCGCATTCCACTATATCATCTTCTGAAGAGTGTACAAATTTCAAATGCTGCTTTAAATTTGCTCTATTTTTGAACGAATTATCACATTGGGGACACTGTAGGCGATTCACTTTCCCGTTCTCGTATACTTTCCCCACTATTTCAATTGCACTATTAGTTTTCTCGGTATCTTCATTTTCATTATTATATCCCGGTATAATTTCTCTATCGTTTTGTTCTGGTTGTATTCCAAATACAGATTCAGGGCTTTGGTAAGGATCCGGCTGGTAATTGACGTCGACCTTCAAGTGGCCTACATCCGGCTTAATATCGATATGCTCTATTTCATGCTCCATATTTGACCTGAAAATAAATGATCAGCGTAAATAGAGTATCAAATAACTATTAAGACTACGCTATTGTGTTTTCTAATAAACTAAAGTATTCTCTTGAAATTGGTTGGTAGGTTTTTGTACTACAAATGAAAACACAACTTATAGGGTATATCACATAGTTTAATAACAATTCACCTTCGAGTTATCAACATAACGGAAAAAAGTGGCCACCTTTTCCAGTTAAGCTGACTACTCAAAGGGTAATTGTTATTAAAGTGTGTTACGTATCCCATAAATTGTGTTTTTACTTGCGCTACAAAAACGTATCGTCTGATTGCAAGGAAATTCTTTAGTTAATTAGAAAACACAATAATAGTAATGAGGGCGCCACTGGACGCTCGACGTTTGCTCGATGCAGTCTTAAGTCAACAAGTAAGTTATGATAGACTAAAGATAAAGATCGTTTATTTGTATAACACAGGTAGGTACAATAGGTCTTAAATATTAGGAAGTATCACCATGTTGTGCCGCGAGGCATACAAATTGAAAATGCATGCAATTCTCGGATGATTATTCTTATTCGAATAACTTATTCGTCGAATAATTTATTCGTTGAATGAATTGCCACAAATAATTATTACGTATCTACCTGCATGGAATACCTGCTCCATTTAAAAAAAAAAAAATAACTAAACATAACTGAAAGATGTTGTTTGCACATTATCATGAGCTATTACTATCATTCGCGGATAATTTATTCGCAAATAAATCATTCGCAAATAAATCATTCGACGAATAAATTATCCGCGAATAAAAATATTAGGAATTATTTTTTATTCGAATAATCATTCGAATAAATAATTATTCGAATAATGCCCATCTCTGCATGCGCATGCTTAGACTTTGCAACTAATTGTAGTCGCTCAAGTACCTACTCATTTACTGTGTAATAAGTAAGCCTTTATTGCTAGAAAATTCTAAAATTTGTGTCTAAATTCTACTAAAGTGTCTATATTTATTATCTCTTTTGGTACTTTATTATAGGTTCTGGGAGGCATCCCGAGAATGCTATTCCGAAATAAAACGGTCTCAGCAGACGGTGCGCTGATTTTATTTCTAAGACGAAGACTGTTAATTTTTTTAAATAAGTTCAGGCTACGACTGGCCTTTCACGCTGAAGCCCCACTAATCTAGCTGATGATCTTCGAGAGGGACGGCCTTCTACAGCGACGACTGCAGATAACATCAGTGCTGTGCAGCGTATGATAGACTGACAAAAGATTGACATACGGACAAACGTAGGCATCGGTATGAGTCAAGTGAACCAAATCCGCCATGAACATTAAGCGATCGAAGCTTTCTGTCCGGTGGATACTACATAATTTGATTGAGGCCCAAAAACTACGTCGTGTTTATTGGTGCCGTGAAATGGTTCAAAGATGGTGTATAATATTCGATTTATGACAAGTACCCAGAGATGGGCTAAATTTATTCGAATGACGAATAACGAATAAGAATAACCAAATTATTCGCGAATAACGAATGAAATTCTCGGATGATTATTCTTATTGGAATAAATTATTCCTCGAATAATTTATTCGTTGAATGAATTGCCACAAATAATTATTACGTATCTACCTGCGTGGAATACCTGCTCCATTTTTCCAAAAAAAAAAAAACTAAACATAACTGAAAGATGTTGTTTGCATATTATCATGAGCTATTACTGTCATTCGCGGATAATTTATTCGCAAATAAATCATTCGCAAATAAATCATTCGACGAATAAATTATCCGCGAATAAAAATATTAGGAATTATTTTTTATTCGAATAATCATTCGAATAAATAATTATTCGAATAATGCCCATCTCTGCAAGTACCTACATAGTCGTGCGGAATGCTCAGTGTGCGACTCGCACACTGTTGTCCGGTTTTTTATTTATTGCCCTTTATTATTAACTAGCTGTTGCGCACGACTCCGTCCACGCAGAAAAATAAAACATAGCCTATGTCACTCAGGGTTAATGTAGCTTTCCAATGGTGAAAGAATTTTTGAAATCGGCACTGTAGTTTCTGAGTTTATTCATTACAAACATACAATATTAGTGTAGATGACTTGCTGCTATTGCGGGTAGGATCATGATCCCCCATCCATGATTTAGGGTTCGGTAACCGAAGGGTTCCCAACGCGACGTTATTACTAAGCCTATGTTGTACGTCGGACCGTCCTTCCGTCCATCGGTCGGTCTGTCCGTCCGTCTTTCTATCCCGACTGTAAAGAGCTTTATCTTTTGAACCGTACTAATAGACAGCGGGTTTTTTATGAATTCTCACGGACCAAGAAATATTTACACTAAATTGATGTTTCTGTAAACTTTGTTTTGTAATAATGTACTTTTCTTATTTTACTCAGTCACCCAAATGTTAGCTGGAAGAGATCCCTTAACGTATATTCCAATTCTGTAAATATTGAATTTGATTTTCTGTTTTTTGTACAATAAAGTGTTTACATACATAATGATGTACAAGTCGGGGCAGCATTTATGATAAAATAACGGGATTGAAATAGTTTATTGAACTGAACTTAATACTTTTATAATACATTTGACGGACAGACAAAACAAAACAAATAATGGGTAAAAATAAATTATACCTTCCATAAACGCTACCAGGTTACTATAACTAGCCCTATAACTTAAAAAAATAACTATTTTGTTATTTTTAATGGCGTGGAGAAGACAAACGAGCACACAGGCCACCTGATGGTAAGAGGAAACTGTGACCCATAGACATTCGCATTCACAAGACTGCAATGCAATCCTAAGACTGCAAATGCGTTGCCAACCCTGAGCACTAAGATGGAATGCCTCTATGCTAGTCATTTCACCGGCTGTCTTATCCCCAAACCGGAACACAACAATGCGAACAGTGCTGTTTGGCGGTAGGTTAATGGATAAGATGGTGGTAGCGATCCGGACGGACCCTGCACAAGGTCTTACCACCCGCAAAATGATTGTGAATGCTCTGTATCTCAGTTGGAAAACAGTTTTGCATACTACTACAGTACGCGTGTGAATGCGATTTTAAAACTATTAGAGAAAACGAGGGTAGTCTTTCGTCAGTCAGGCAAACAGAGTGTTTGTTGTGTGTGGCCGCGTTTGGTCTTGATTAGAGGTTCCAGACAATCCCAAAACAAGTCAAGCAATATTCAACATTACAGCAGGTTTCATTTTATAAAAGCTTTAGTACAAAATCGCCATTACATTTTAAAAGATTTTGCCTTTTTTAGGACAGGCGGACCCATTTATTTGAGTAACATTATAGTGCGAAAAAAAACAACAAATAAAAAAACTACATACTGCTTACTATATACTGCTTAATTTGGATTAGGTTAGGTTAGGTTAGGTTAGGTCAGGTTAGGTTAGGTTAGGTTCCCCCCCAATGTGCTGCCACCTTGCCGTGGTGGGGGGGCTTGCGTGGCTCAGTGATCCCCGACGCTATACCGGACAGGGCTACCCATACCGGAAAGTCTCGGGGTGAGGGTCCAGACTAAGAGCAGCACCTTCCTTCCCATTCCCACCTTCCCAATCCTCAGTTTCCTTCCCACTACCTATCCCTTCCCACTTCCTGGGCGGGCTCGGCGTGCACTTACAATGCCGTCGAGCACTTACCGCCCAAAACTAGAGGAGGCACGTCGACTCCTCTAGCACCCCGTACCTGGTGTCTCTCTTCAACGATCCCCATCTGGCGGCGTTATGGGGTAGTTGAGAGACACCAGAACGGAGGGCTTGCCTTAATTGGCCGGCCCGCGAGAAGGAAAACTCTTTAAAACCCGACAGCCAAGTCGTTAAAACCAGCAGATACCAGGCGACCTCTGCTGTATATAGCCTTACCCCCGGAATGGGCGTCACCCGGGGGCGTACCTTTTATATCGGCCCCACTCGTGGGATTTAGAATGGATTTGGAAAAAAAAAACAATAAAAAAGGTCCTTTTCAGGACCAAACCGAAAACGGCCCTTCTCAGGGCCACACTGAAGAAGAAGGGACGCGGGTGCCTATATGTGTCAGGCACAAAGACTGGGAGTTTTCGCCGGGGGGGAGCGAGATGTCCGGGTTAGACTCGGAGGACGACGTCATTGACGTCGACCTTGCTGCCCCGCTGGCGAATAAGAGGGTCCACGAGGACGAGGAGGATGATCCTCGTCCTCCGCTAGGGCCGAAAGTGAACTCGGCCGTAAGGGGGAAGCCCAAGGGGGCTTATTCGGGGCTGGCTGCGGCCAGAATCAGGGCGAGGCAGTTCCTGCTGGAGCCGCACTTTGAGCCCCAGCCGGAGGAGGTAGCTAACCCTGAGTTCAGCTACAGGAGGGAGTACCCTGAGCTCCGCTCCAAGGGGGGGAAAAAGGGGAAGCCGCCTGACGTCGAGCGCTCTCGCTCAGCTTCGCGCTCCCCAGTGCTGTCTACCTGTCGTGGTGGTCTGGAGGTTCAACTTGAGGTTGACCCGATAGACGCCACCAGGGAGGCAGCGAGGGAAATTTTAGAGGCGGCCAAGGTCTCCGGAAACCTCAAGGGGGAGGTCTGGGGACGGATGAACCGGGCCTGCCGACGTATTCTGGGGCATATGGACGAGGTCGAGGCGGCCAAGTCCGAGGGCGAGGAGATCCGCATCCTTAAGGCGGATAACAAGAGGATGCGGGAGCAACTCGCCCTAAACTCGGCCGAGCTGAAGGCCCTTCGAACGGCCTTCAGTGAGAGGGAGGTCCTGGCTGCGCCCGCCCCTGTTGCTGCTGCCCTTCAGTTCGGCACCGCCGAATTGACCGAGGCGATAGAGGTCATGAAACGTGACCTCTTCCTTAGCCTCGGTCGAATGGTGAGTGACCGGATTGAGGAGGTCAGCAGGCGCCTCCCGGCGGAACCCGTCCTCCGCCCCCCCCTGGCGCACGAAAAGAGGGCCGCCAAGCCTGTGGCTGTTCCCTCCCAGCCACAGGTCGTTAGGCCCTCCCCGGCCCCGGCTGTAGATCTGGAGCCGGTTGCGAGGGCCAGGTTAGGAGATGGACGGCCGAAGGCCAAGATGGCCAAGGTTGCGAGGGCGCCAGCCCCCGCCCCCGTTCCGGCCCCTAGGAAGGCGGCCGCCAAGCCTGCTAAGGCTGCCCCGGCCCCGAGAGCCATTCGGCCCTCGGAGAGAGAACCCGGCCCCTCGGGCCGTATGCCACCTCCGCCCGCGCAGATGTCGTGGTCGGAGGTGGTGAGGAAGAAGGGGAAGGGCAAGCCCAAGGCCTCCCCCCCTCCCCCGACCAAGAAGGCGAGCAAGGCGGCGCAGGGGCCCAGACCCGCAAAGCTGACCGTCCCCAAGACGGCGGCAGTGGTGGTCTCTCTCAAGAAGGGGGCCACCACTACGCTGCAGGCTACTATGGCTAGGGCCATTAATGGCCTTAGCCTCAGCGAAGTAGGCCTGCAGCACGTGCGGGTCCGGACCTCGATGACGGGGTCCCGTGTCATTGAGGTCCCGGGTGAGGACGGAGGACACAAGATGGCGGACACCCTTGCAGCAAAGCTGCAGGGGATAGTGGGCGACGTGGCGGAGGTGAGTCGCCCCGTCAAAATGGCCGGCATCCAGATTGCCGGCCTTGACGAGTCCGCCACGATGGAGTCGGTGGCGTGCGCCGTCGCTGCGGCAGGGGCCTGCTCGCCGGAACGGGTGAAGGTGGGGGCCGTGCGCACCCTGTACGATGGCACTGGATCGGTGCTTGTCCAGTGCCCCGTACAGGCCGCGGTGGCGATAAGGAATGCGGGACGGATCCTGGTGGGGTGGGCCTCCGCCAGGGTCACGGCAGTGGGGCCGACACCGATGCGCTGCTATAGGTGCTACGGTGTCGGCCACTCGAGGGACCTGTGCCCCTCCCAAAGAGACCGGAGCAATCTGTGCTTCCGGTGCAGCAAGGAGGGGCACAAGATGAAGGAGTGCTGGGAGGCAGCGTGGTGTGCAGTTTGCCATCAAGCCAAACTCCCAGCCAACCACTTCATGGGGGGCAGAAATTGTTTCCCCCCTCATACAAGGTCTCGGGACACGAGGCCGCAGCGCACCCGCCCTGTCCCGAGAAGTGATGCCCCTGCAGCGACCGCCGCCGGCGAGGCCCCCGAGGAGACCTGCATGGAGCTCTAAATGCCAGCACACCATTTAGAGCTCCTGCAGGCCAACGTCAACCACTCCGCCAGAGCACAAGACTTGCTCATGCAGGTAATGGCGGAGTGGCAGATTGACGTTGCGGTGTTGGCGGAGCCATACTTCGTCCCTCCCATGCCCAATTGGGCAGGGTCGACGGACGGGTGGGTGGCCATGGTGGTGCCGGCGGTTGGCGACAGTCCCCCCCTCACGATGGTAGAAAGCGGCCCGGGGTTTGTGGCAGCCACATGGGGGAGCGACACCGTACTGGTTGCGGTGTACTTCTCCCCCAACAGGCTGCTGGCCGCTTTCGAGGCCTTCCTCGTGGTTTTGGGGGGGGTAGCGAGGAGGGCGGCCCCGCGCCAAACAATCATCCTGGGGGACCTGAACGCCAAAAGTGCGGCATGGGGGTCCCCCATTACGGATGTGCGCGGGGGTGTGCTGCGGGATTGGGTGGCGGCGAATGGCCTGGAGATAGCCAACCGGGGTAGCGCCAATACATGCGTGCGGCGGCAGGGGGGGTCCATTGTGGACGTCACGTTTGCGACCCCTGCCATTGCCGCACGCCTAACAGATTGGCGCGTCCTGGAGGACGTGGAGACCCTCTCCGATCACCTGTATATCAGGATGAGGGTCTCCACAGGATCAGGCCAGCCGCCACCCATCCCAGGGGGGGGGCGTAGGGGGGGAGGGGGGGATTTCCCCAAGTGGTCCCTGTCCCTTCTGGACAGGGCCAGGGCGGACGAGGCGGCGATGGTGGAGGCATGGTGTGCTGCCCCACCCGCCGCCCTCGGGGTTGAGGAGAGGGCGCGCAGATTCCGCACATCGCTGCAAGCGGTGTGCGGAGCGTCGATGCCCCGGGCGCGTAGACTTTTCGCCCGGAGGAGGAAGGCTTACTGGTGGTCCGCAGGAATTGCGGCCCTGCGGACCACCTGTAACGGTGCCCGCCGCGCCTACCAGCATTGTAGGCGCAGGCGGCACACCAATGAGGAGGAGGAGGGGCTCCACGGGGCCCTCAGAGAAGCCAAGGGGGCCCTGGTTCTGGCAATTGCCAAGGCCAAGGAGGAGGCATATGCCTCATTCTTGGCCGAACTGGACCGGGACCCGTGGGGGCGGCCGTACAGGGTGGTGCGCAACAAGATGCGCACCGCCCCCCCCATGGACTCCCTGGAGCCCCCCCTCCTCAGGAGGGTCATCGAGGGGCTTTTCCCCCAAGCCCCCTCGATAACTCCCCCGGTGATGACCGAGCCACCGGGGGACTTGGAGGACCCACTCGAGCTCGTTATCGCACCGGTAAGCGATGACGAGTTCGAGAGGGCGGTGGACAGGCTCCGGGGCTGCAAAAAAGCCCCGGGGCCGGACGGAGTACCGGGTAAGGTGCTCCCCATCGCCCTAAAACACCTCGGGGACCGTCTCAGGCAGTTAATGGACGACTGCCTGAGGGATGGACGGTTCCCGAGGGTGTGGAAGGAGGGGAGGCTTTGCCTCCTCCGGAAGGAAGGTCGACCCCCGGATTGTCCCTCTGCCTATCGCCCCTTAGTGCTGCTGGATGAGGCTGGGAAAATGTTCGAGAGAATCCTGGCCTCCAGGATCCAGCGGCACTTGGAGACCGCCGGCCCGAACGTCTCGAATAGACAGTTCGGGTTTCGGGAAGGGCGGTCTACGCTCGACGCGTTGAAGTCCCTCAGGGACTTCTGCGAGTACGCGTCGAGCAGAGGGGAGGGTGTAGTGGCGGTGTCGTTGGACATCGCCAACGCGTTTGGCACCCTCCCCTTTGGGGTGATAAGGGAGGCACTCACCTACCATCGAGTGCCTCCCTACCTGCGGCGTGTCATAGAGCACTACCTGACCGAAAGGGTAGTGCTCTATGAGCAGAGGGACGGTCGACGGGGGTCGACGGAGATGGCCTGTGGCGTGCCCCAAGGTTCCGTGCTCGGTCCGCTCTTATGGAACCTGGGGTACGATTGGGCCATCAGGGGGGAGTTGCTCCCACGGACGGCCACCATCTGCTATGCAGATGACACCATGGTGGCCGTGCGCGGGAGCGACATGAGGGAGGTGCTGTGCCGGGCGGAAGCGGCGGCCGAGCTGACGATTTACCGGATCGGTCGGCTCGGCCTAAAGGTGGCCCTCCCGAAGACTGAGGCGATTGTCTTCGGGGGGCGGGGGTGGAGGCTGCCGGCGGGCGCGGCGCTCACTCTGGGGGGGGAGTCGGTCCGGATCAGGCCCCATATTAAATATTTGGGGCTCATCCTGGACCGACATTGGAATTTCGGGGAGCACTTTATACAGTTAGCTCCCCGAATTGTGGGCGCCGCGTCGGCGATGAGTAGGCTTCTGCCGAACGTGGGTGGGCCGGGCTCCTTGTGCCGCCGGCTATATGCCGGCGTCACAAGGAGCATGGCTCTGTACGGGGCCCCCATCTGGGCGGACAAGTTGTCCGCCCGGAACCGGGCCCTGCTACAGAGGCCACAGCGGGTGGTGGCCCTCCGAATTGTGAGGGCCTACATGACGGTGGCCCACGCCGCGGCCTGCCTCCTCGCTTGCACCCCGCCCTGGGAGTTGGATGCGGAGGTGCAAGCTGAGACCTACTTTGTTAGGTCCAGGGTCCGGGCTAGGGGTGAACGCCCGGACCCTGAGGAGGTTGAGGGGACGCGCCGTATGATGGCGCGCCGACTGCGGGACAGGTGGAAAGCGCACCTGGGGGACGCTCCCTATGGCGTTCGGACCATAGGGGCGATCCTCCCGTCGCTGGACACCTGGTTGGGGAGGGCAGTCGGCGCTACATCGTACCGGCTTGTGCAGGTTTTGACCGGACACGGATGCTTCGGTCATTACCTGCACAAAATTGGGAGGGAGCCCGGCCCGCAGTGCCATGAGTGCGGCGATCCGGACGACACGGCTCAGCACACCCTCGCGGTGTGCAGCCGTTGGAGTTCGGAGCGCGCCGACATGGCACTGGCCATCGGGCAGTGGGACCTCTCCCTGCACAGCGTTGTGTCTGCAATGCTGTGCAGCGACAGGTCCTGGAGGGCTGTGGTCTCCTTCTGCGAGTGTGTCATCTCGCAGAAGGAGGCCGCGGAGCGTGTGCGCGAGGATTCCCCTCACGCGCATCCGCTCCGGCGCAGACGGCAGGGGGTGAGGCGGCGGCGTTTTGCCGCCCGCCTCAACCCTTAGTGGCTGCGGGTCAGGGATGGGAGTCCCCGGCCCGCCGTAGGCTAGCCACTGGGTTGTCTGGGAGAGGGACCAGGCGTGCTCGGCCCCTCTCTCCTTTGGCGCGGGTAGCCCCGGCAGTGGCTGGGGCAGCCGGGAGGCAGCGTGGGTAAGGCTTAGGCAGGTTCCACGTTGTCTCCGAGCCGGCAGGAGGGTACGCCAGGGTGGTTTTTAGTGGGTTGCGCTTCGCCGCTCCCTCTCATTCTGAGGGGGGGTGGCGGGTGAGTCCCACATATCCCCTCACCACTCCCATGGTGAGGGGAATCCATAAAGGATTTTCCACCCTGTCAAAAAAAAAAAAAAAAAAAAAAAAGGTTAGGTTAGGTTAGGTTTGCGTCAAGGCGCGAAGCGCCACAAATAGGCGGAATAGGAGGTCGACTGTAAATGATATAAAGTTATACTTTTTAAATGTCGTTTTGTAAATCCATAAGTTTGCCTAACGAATCATTTTGTGTACTGAAATATACCTAAATGAAAGGACAATATTTGATACATTTATAAATTGTAGTATTTGGTAAATGAGTAGTTGTCAAATGATAAGTTTTAAATCGAAACATTTCTCGCAACAACATATTTGTGAAATGAATAGTATATGAAACGTTGGTTGTCAAATGAACATTTGTCAAACAAGTGTCAGTGAAATGTTAGGGAACCTATCACTACATATTATAAACTAGCGGCCCACCCTCGCTTCACTTCAGTTTATGTGAGTTTTCTGTAACACCCGTACATAATACAGTATGTATATGAAACACTATCTATTCAAACAAATCGCAAAATTCGTTACGTACTAGATCTAAGCATATATAGGCACGACAGACAGACAGCGGGAAGCGACTTTGTTTTATACTATGTAGTGATACTAAGTCCCCACAGCAGCTTTTTGTTAATATTTTTGCAGCAATCTCAAAAACTACTAAACGGATTTTTATGCGGTTATCATCATTAGGTAGTTAACTTTTCACAGAAGATTTTTATGTGTAATAAATTCTGATTTATGTATGGGTGTTATAGAAAACTCAAAAAACTAAAGCGAGGTGAGGGTGGGTCGCTAGTTTAAGATAAAGGTAATGTTTATATTTATGTACCTTTATTTTAATGCCTAACATTGTGAGAGTTTACAATACATTTGTTCATATGAAGTCATATCACTTAGTTAAACCACACTTTCACAAAATAAATCAGTTTTAAAACGACCGACGACACGTTAACATAAGCCATAAGGTCGATATGTGATAAAAAATCAGAACAAGGCTATAGAAAGGTCGAGCTTATGTCAGCAATCTACTCCATCCATCTTAAGTGCTTTGAAACATATGTAAAACGAACAGTTAAAAGTGTCTGGGTACAAAAATTACACAAATACTCACGTTAATATCCTCTCATTAATTCATAACTTCAATTTATCGATCGTTTTCATTGAAATTCCTTGAAATTCAACTGATAAGCAATCAACACTTCACAACAATGGAATGGGTGGAATTAAAAATAAACGTCATGTCAAAAAGGAAACAGTTCGAGGAGACCGCAATTATAAAGATCGCTATGCAATGGCAAGCTTTTCGCAGGTTTCAGTGACCGTTAATCCTGCCCGTCCAATTTTTTGTTTATCTGTCGACGTCTTACGCGGGAAGTTTGAAAAATTAAGTTCTCTTGTACCATTATTTTTTATTTATTTAATCTTTATTGCAAAAAAGAATACAATGCGGATTTGACGGGCAAAAAAAAATTGATTTCTGTCTTACCTACTTAACTTTAGTTCAAAACCAAGATCAACAAGTTTCTAACCTAAAAGTTAGAACAATCTTTGTATATGACATCCGTCACGGAGACAGGATAGAACCTAGACGGCAGTCAACTTCAGCAATTTAATTGCTAGTCTAAACCTCGGTTTACATACAAAAGGCGAACTTAATGTTAGGCATTCTTTACCATTTAATCTTTACGCAGAGCAGAAATATATATATATATGTACCTATTATACCTATAAATGTTGTATTTTTGTAATAAATATAGGATTATATAATTACAATTAAGTATAGAATCTGTTTTTTTTTTCTCATATGGTAGAAGCGTACCCGGTCCGTACCAGTATTGGTAGAAAATTCTTCGTCTCGTATTAAATATTACAAAAATACGCTAAGTATAAGATATTCCTGCTATATGAATTACTTAGTTTAATTTAAAAAAAAACAACATGATTAAGTAACCATTTATTTGCACAATTATAATAATACTCTCAACTATTTACAATAATAGGTAAATTCTTAAAAACTTATCCCCTTACTTATAAACGTGGAATAAGCTTGGTATAGTTTATGCCAAGCTCTGTCACTTTCTGTCTGATGCAAATGTCACAATTACAGACAAGGACAAAGCATGGTATGAACTATTCCAAGTTTATAAGTAAGGGGTTTAAAATCTAACAATAAAAGAAACATTTGTAGTAAGTAGTTAACTGATTATCTCTTAGTCTATGGTTATTTTTCCGTCACTTTATAAGACCTTTTCTTTCGTGTGTTGTGAAAAAAAAAGAGATTGAACAAGACCTTTCGTCCACTTTCATAACCAAAGTTTCATAACTGGTTATGAATAAGGATTTTTTTTCACGGTTTCATAACCAGTTATTAAACAAGACTTTTTTTCCATTTTCGTAACCAGAACCTAGGTACCACTATACACCACTCTTATTTCAAATCAATTGGACAGTGTCGACGGAGCTCCGCTGACGCGGAGCTCCTATTTCTGGGTGGTTTAGCCCTCCGGGCCTGCTGCAAAACTAGCATAACCTAAACCTACCCAATTTCTGGTTATGAAAATGGAAAAAAAGTCTTGTTTAATAACTGGTTAAGAAACAGTGAAAAAAAGGGTGCAGACTCGTGGTCACCCCAGTTTGTCACCCCAGTGCCTTTCGACGGAGCCCTGCCATAGGCATAGCTATTTCTGAGCGATTTGCCCTTCGGGCATCTTAAGATACCTAACGAACCTAACCTACTTACCTACTTTTGCGGAATAAAAATTATTTCTGACGAATAACCGACTAAAGCGAATAGCACTGGGGTGACAAACTGGTGTGACCACGAGTCATCCGCTGAAAAAAAATCCTTATTCATAACCAGTTATGAAATCTTAGTTGTGAAAGTGGACGAAACCGAACAAGAAGGCTTAATATACTCCGAAATGCACTTTGCAAAAACTCCGCACGTGAAGTACCTAAATACAGAGCTACCATTTTCTTAATATCGATCGGCCATCTTCGTTATTCTGTCACACGAGTGACAAAATAACTATACTTGTCTGTTGGTACAAGCGTGATAGCGACAGCCAGCCAAAAGCTGTTATGAAGCTGGAAATGCTGTAATTATAATCTGTTTCATCTAGGATCATTCCTGTGACAGCTGTATTTCCTAATTTCAATCTCTTACTATACTCACATGCGAGGTACTTAAAATTAGGCGATTAATTATTTTAGTTCCTGAACCAGGTTGTCAGATGTGTACCTACTAATGTAGTACCTATTTATGTACAGTTAAGACTGCGCCGAGCGTACGCCGGATGTACAGTGGCGCCCTCATTACTATTATTGTGTTTTCTAATAAACTAAAGTATTTTCTTGAAATTGGCCGGTTGGTTTTTGTACTACAAATGAAAACACAACTTATAGGGTATATCATGTAGTTTAATAACAATTCACCTTCGAGTTATTAGCTTAACGGAAAATAGTGGCCACCTTTTCCCGTTAAGCTGACTACTCAACGGGTAATTGTTATTAAAGTTTGTTATATATCCCATAAAATGTCTTTTTACTTGCGCTACAAAAACGTATCGTCTGAATGCAAGGAAATTCTTTAGTCAACTAGAAAACACAATAATAGTAATGAGGGCGCCACTAGACGCTCGACGTTTGCTCGGTGCAGTCTTAAAGAAACAAGTGTAATACGTGTTTATATGAGCTGTCATAGGAATCATCTTAGATGACAGAGGCTCTACTTTGAAAATCGAAGTTCGAAGTTACGTTAGCTCCATCCCTGTCGATTACATTTTTACATTAAATCGAGAGAAAGGGATGGAGCTAACGTAACTTCGACATTCGATTTTCAAAGTAGGGGCTCAGAGTGTAAGTGTATACATAAAACGACGTGATGTAGAACGTCAGCCAATAGAAGCAGAGCATTGACACGTCAAAGCTGACTGAGTTCTCATTGGCTGATTAATTAGCCACGTGGTTTGGTCTGTTTACATTTAGTTAAACACCTAAACCAACGGAGTATAAACAGAATGCTGAATGTTAATTCCAAATTAAGTTGAAGGGTCATTCAACTTTTTCGACCCACACGATTTCGTCCGGTAACGCAGGTGACAAGTGATTATGTTTTGTTAGAAAACGTATCTTTGCATAGTATAAAACAAAATCGCTTCCCGCCGTCTCTCTCTCTCTTTACTTACGCTTAGATCTCTCAAACGTCGTGTGGGTAAAAATTTTACTTCACCCTGATAAGTGATAACTAAGATAAGATAAGTTAAAGTGGTATAAGTTCGCCTTTGTACATTTTAATTCTGTAAATATTGTATTTGATTTTCTGTTTTTTGTACAATAAAGTGTTTACATTCATACATAACTGTTGGAAACTATTGCTATATATTTAGTAGGTAACAAATTCCGCCCATATAAAATACCCAATTGAATCAAGTCCTATTTTTGTTTTGCTCAGCCCAGAAGGGTCATTTATTATTTGATTAACTATTAAATACACATGAATAGTATAAATATAATTATAAATTCTTATGAATAGTGACGAGTTATCACAAGTAATAAGGTTATATTTGTAAAAAGCGCGGCAAATTGTAAAAAGTTTGTCCGGTGATTTCTGAACCTTAAAGTTGTTTTCCATTATATTGCTATTCTCAATATAAATAACACTGTTTTTAATGTATTTATTAAATTTATTTAACTATGACGCTGTCTCTATCGTACGCTGCTGCCGATCTGGTCCGTCGCCTCCGCACCGTGTTGTCATCACAATTTACCGACGCCACGAGGAACTTCGAAAAGCGGCCATTTTGTTTTGATCTAGGTGCTATTCGACAAGCCCGCTGAACATTTATTACATTTATTACTAGTAAATAGATTAGGAATTATTTTATTTATAACATTTAAGCTAATTCAAGAAGTTATTGCTGTGCAGATGTAATGGTAATCATCTAATCATACACCGCGTTATGCTCGGAAAAGTTCGTATTGGGGCGTTTTCACTAAAACGTGTACCCCAAGTAAGGAACTTTAACTTTGTCAGTTTTGTCACGAAAATTAGCTATACATCGACGGCCGTAATGTATTCCTAATTTTCGTCACAAAACTGACAAAGCTAAAGTTTCTTAAGACTGCGCCGAGCGTACAACGAACGAGCGAACGTACTATTAAACTAAAGTATTTTCTTGAAATTAGTCGGTAGGTTTTATGTACTACAAATAAAAACACAACTTATAGGGTATATCACATAGTTTAATACCAAATCTCTTTCGAGTTATCAACTTAACGGAAAAAAGTGGCCACCGTTTCCCGTTAAGCTGACTACTCAAAGGGTAATTGTTATTAAAGTTTGTGACGTATCTCATAAATTGTGTTTTTACTTGGGCTACAAAAACGTATCGTCGGATTGCAAGGAAATTCTTTAGTTAATTAGAAAACACAATAATAGTAATTAAGGCGCCACTGGACGCTCGACGTTTGCTCGGTGCAGTCTTAAGATGTTTTTCAGATATTTATTACATGGTTTGGTTGTATAGCGGGGCACGCAACTCTAGTGTTGTTTTAAGATATTATTTTACAACTTTGTCAGCGTAAGTTAAATGTGTAACGTTGCCAAATTACAGCTTTTTAACCAAGAGTCTCCGTAATCCGCGGACAGACCGACAGAGGGACATGGCGAAACTATACGAGTTCCTAGTTTGACTTCGGAACCCCAAAAAACAAGATGAATATTTACATTCCCGACCAAAAGCGATGTCGAATGATTATTCACTATATATCTAATTGCTTTAAGCTTTTCAACGCAGTGTCAGTTAAATCAGTTACTCTACAGAATATCACATTCGCAAAAGATCATAGGTACTAACAAAACATCATATACGCATAACATCATACTAGCAAAACACGATATTCGCAAAACATTATATTTACAAATAGTCGGGTTTTGTTATAAAATTATTAGGTAGGTTTAGGTTATGTTAGATTTATATCAGGCCCGGGGGGCCAAACTACCCAGAAAAAGGAGCTCCGCCGTAGCGGGGCTCCGTTGACACTATCTAATTCATGTCTTAATAATAGTTAAGTTTTGCTAATGTGATGTCTTGCTACTATGATGATTTGCGAATGTCATGTTTTGCGAATATGATGTTTTGCTTTTATGATATTTTCAGAATATCATGTTTTGCGAATATGGTGTCCAACGACGGAAGGAAAGGATGTCGAATGATTATTCACTATATCTATTGCTTTAAGCTTTTTAACGCAGTGTCATCTAAATGTAGCACCTCTACTACCTTCTTAAAAATTACATTAAAATTTAACGTTTCTCCGCTACCAACAAAATATAGATATGAAAACTTTAATACTATAATAACGTAACGTCTATTATTTAAATATGACTCAACCCGCCAGCAGTTTTAGTTTTAGAAACGATATATCTACACTAATATTATAAACAGGAAAGTTTTCAATTTTAATGTTCCGATTTCAAAAACTCTTTCCCCATTGGAAAGCTACATTCACCCTGTGTGACATAGGCTGTTTTATTTTTCTACGTGGACGGAGTCGCACGCAACAGCTAGTATTTAAAATGTTTTTAGAATCGTTCGATTCGTTAGACGTTAGTTAAAAGGATTGTGAGTGAGTGAAAGTGTTGTTTTCTCGCGCGCTAAATTAGTCTTAAGACTGCGCCGAGCAAACGCCGAGCGTCCAGTGGCGCCCTCACAACTATTATTATGTTTTCTAACTTACTAAAGAATTTTCTTGAAATTGGTCGGTAGGTTTTTGTACTACAAATGAAAACACAACTTATAGGGTATATCACGTTAAATAACAATTCACCTTCGAGTTATCAACTTAACGGAAAAAAGTGGCCACCTTTTCCCGTTAAGCTGACTACTGAAAGGGTAATTGTTATTAAAGTTTGTTACGTATCCCATAAATTGTATTTTTACTTGCGATACAAAAACGTATCATCTGATTGCAAGGAAATTCTTTAGTTAATGAAAAAAACAATAGTAATGAGGGCGCCACTGGACGCTCGACGTTTGCTCGGTGCAGTCTTAAGGAGAGAAACGTTAATCGCATTTGATATGAAAATTTTAACCCCCCCCCAATCCTCTATAGTTCCTAAAGTTTTGAAAACCGGAGTTGACTATTCTCCTACTAGATTTCCATAGCCTAAAGAAAATTATATCCTCTAGAGGTATGTGTTATTCACTAAATTTTGGCTTCGCAGGCAACATCACTCTGACTCCGTCTCACTATCATCAGAAGACTCTGAACTCGACACGGGCTCACACTTGATAAACTCTATCTCTTTCGGAGGCTGCTTCGGCTTCCTGCCTCTCTTCTTAGGAACACGAGGAATAACGTTACCATCTTCATCCATCACAGTTTTCACCATCATCGAAATCCTCTTCAAATGCTGTTGTTCATGTCTTTGCATGTGATTGTTCAAGTATCTTTTGATTTTGAACTTCTTCCCGCACTGTTCGCACTCGTGTTCGTAATCCCGTTCTTTCACTTCAACGTGAACAGAATTGTTGTGACGGCGCAAGTAATGGGCATGCGCGAACTCTTTATCACATTTTTCACAGCGTATTTTCGGTTTATCCGGGTGAACGATCTTCTTGTGCTTCTTCAAACGTATTGCGGAATGGAAGAATTTGTCACAAAGGTCGCATTTGACTTTGGTATCCAAAGAGGAATGAACTTGCATGTGCTCTTTCAGATACTGATCATTTTTGAACTCTTTCGAGCACTCAGGACATTGCACTTTGGATTCCAAAGGCGGATGAATGTTAAGAATATGGCGTTTCATGTGGTGACGCGATTTAAAAGTCATATCGCAAAACACGCAAGGATGCCTCTCGACTTGCGAATGCTGAAAATGCAAATGCCTGTTCAGATTCAAGTGGCTTTTATAATTCTTTTCGCATATCGGACATTTGAATTTCTCTTTATCAGGCCGATGGCAGCGCTCTATATGGTATTTCAGTTTGTAAGGAACGTTGAACTCCTTTCCACACTCCTGGCATTTGATCTCTGGGAGCGTTGCCGGGTGAATTCTTTTGACATGCATATGCAGAGCACGCCGCGTGCGGAATTCTTGAAGGCAGTACTGACAATAACACTTCTCATTCTCAGAGTAATGCTTATTCATTCTATGCATGTACAAATAGTGTTTATTTTTGAATGTTTTGTCGCATATATCGCAGAGGACGGCCGAGTCTTCGGAAGAGTGGACCCTTGTGGTGTGCAGGTAAAGATTTTGGTAATTCTTGAATTCTTTCGTGCATTTTTGGCAGATGTACCGTTTGGTCCTTTTTGGGAACATGACCGGCTTCCACGTCGTCAACACTGACTCGTACATCTCCCGTTGTTCATCAGTGAGGATCGAGCTCGTGACACTGATGAACTTCATGTCTTTGGGCGGAGGTTCGGGGTCCTGCTTTGGCTCCATATTCTAGAAAGAGATTGTCATTATTAGTATGCGTGGGTTCTCTTTTTTTTTCATGTCATAGAGAAGACAAACGAGCACACAGGCCACCTGATGGTAAGTGGAAACTGTGACCCATAGACATTCGCATTCACAGGACTGCGATGCAATCCTAAGACTGCAAATGCGTTGCCAACCCTGAGGACTAAGATGGAATGCCTCTATGCTAGTCATTTCACCGGCTGTCCTATCCCCAAACCGGAACACAACAATGCGAACACTGCTGTTTGGCGGTAGGTTAATGGATAAGATGGTGGTAGCGATCCGGACGGGCCCTGCACAAGGTCCTACCACACGCAAAAACAAAGTTGTCAATCAAATGGTATATCATGGTGAGTTTTAGGGACGCCGTGTTCAGCGTGACATACATACACCAACAGCGTTATCGTAAAGTGAGGTAAATGCCCTGTGTAGTTTTTAATTAGGTGGAAATCATTTCAGAGAAACATAATCGCTATGCGTTGAGTTTGTTTCTTCTTATTTCTTAACTCCTGGTACTATTTTTGCACTGGTTTATCTTTTAGCATCATTATAGGGGTTTAAAACGTATTAAAATCCTTTGATATTTTAGGACCCCTAAAAAGACTTTGTCTATTTTCATAATAAATAAATAAATAATAATAATAATATCTGTCTATTGCCTGCTTAGGGCAAGAAAAAGTGGTTTAATATGAGTATGCCGGAAGTGGTTCGTAGCGAGGTTTTATTTTTGTGTTAATTAGTACCTACCCTTGATATATTTATTGGTTTTAATCTTTACGGGATGTTAGATAAGGAAACAAATAATTTGAATGTTTTGCTTAACATTTATTTATGTGAAGAAAATTCTAAATTTATTAAGTTACAAAGTTTTAAAAACTTAATAGATATGTTAACTAGATGACTTGAACAACAAGCCTAAAGGACATGGCCAAAAATATATAAACCGTAGATTTAATACTGTATGCTTAAAATGAAAGACCAATGAAAATTAACACATATTTCAATATGAAATGTCTGGTTGAATAAAATGATTTTTAATATTATTTTGAAATTTAAAGCCTAAATATGTGCCAGTTGTCCGCACCCTATCGTTCGCACTAGTGGGTTATTTTTCCCAGCTATCTGCACTATGAACAGATACAAACATAGTCCTCCATTCCGCATCCTCGACATGCGAGTGCGAACGGTTCCCCTGTGGATTCCGTAATCATCGTTTGTTCTAATGCATCGTTTGTCCTAATTTTCGTTTATCCTAAAGCCGTTTCCGCTTAAATTTTAAAACTGTTTATTGTTGTAATACAACTCTTTTTTTTCCCATGGGAAATCCATTATGGATACCAATCGACCCGGGGGGGCCGAGCGGTTACGTCAGACTCACACCGACTAAAACCTGAGGTGTTCCTTCTCCCACCACAGACGAGGTCGCGGGAGTGGTATTCCATCCGCTAACTCGTCTATTTGCAATACAACCCTAACCTAACCGAACCGCAGTTATAATTGGAAATCTTAAAAAGTTGCCTGACTCATCTGAAAAATTAGGGCAAATGAAAATTCGGACTAACGATGTGTTAGGATAAACGTTGTTAGGGATTCCGAGGGACACCCAGTACAAACCTATTGGGACTTTGAGGGCGCGGACAAGTGAGAACGTCCCTACATATTCTAGCTTTTATGCATAACTACATGTATTTTAACTTACGAAAAGGTCGGACCCTGGTCACACTTAAAACATGTAGAGTAGAACACTATTTATATGGCGTGTCGTGAATCTTCGTTCGCGCAGACACGAACGATTCCGATGATTTCCGAAAGCACGAATAAAACCCACGATCAGATTTGTACGTAATCATCTCACGCACGCATGTTTGACAGCTGACTGAATGACACGCGCGCGTCAACATGGCTTCACTAATAACCAATAATAGCACAGAATACAACCGCGCAACGCGTGGATCACGCCGATTGGTTCCCGCGCTTCGAAAAATTGTCATCAGCTGGCATAATATGGCTGCTGTACATATAGACCTAATTGCCATAGTAATAAGATCTATGTACTATACGCCCATTGGAACCCTGACCCACCACAGAACGGTGTCACATTGACATTATAAAACAATTAGTTTGACACTTCTTACGACTTAAATCACTGTGACACAGTTCTAGGACGGGTTGGGATGAGAGTACGGTCACGAGCGTTAATTTGGGGGGAAAAATATGCTTGAAGTCGTCAATGTCATTAGAGATGTCAAGTCATTTGTAACTTTTAGGAAACTCAACGTTATTGTTGTAGAATGTCAGATTGACTTTGGACCTAAGGTTTTTTAGCCTTTATGATGTATACATATTGGTGCCCTTGACTGTATATTATTGACACGAATTTCAATGAAATACAAGCAATTTAGCCAACAGAGTCCAACCTTTTTCGCCAATACGTATAATATACTCTACAACATTCAAATTTTAAAATAATTCTACACAAGCGTTAACGGTACAGCGAAACATTTCTACTAATCAGGTATTTTAACGTATATTTATTTATCTTAAACTAATAATACTTATTATATCAAAAAACGTATTATATATTTTCGTTTTATATCTTTCTAGTAATATATTTAAGTAGTCAATTTAGCTATAGAATTGTAATAGGTAGATAGATCGATAATGTTCTATAATTGTCAGAAATGGGTGAGGACCAAAAAGTTGGACCACAGATAAGCGCAGTTAACCATACAGCGCGTCACAAGAGTAGAAATTAAATGAGGGCGCCACTTTCTACGTAACTGTCACATTTTTGACGTAAAATGCTTAAACATGGCAATAATTTAGTATGGTTTTTTTTTAGTTCCATTTTAGTTCATTTCTACTCTTTTTTGTTGCACTGTACCAACAACGATGACGAAAAAAGTTCCGTTGTGCGACGAAAAGTATCCCTACAATTGGGTAAGTAAAGTTTTTGGAGGAGATGTAAATTATATTTTTTTTCGATAGTCGTCATCCTTAAGATCATAGAACTGCGGCTCTTTTACTTTTATTTCCTCTAATATTTTAGAAATCTTTTTTTTAGTTATGAAGTTGACATTTGTACACTTCAATGACCGACAAGCTTGTTGCCTTCGTATTTAATGAAATAGAAAAAAAAAACTGTCACTTTTATATCTGTCAACGTCAAATCAAATCAAAGTAAACAAACGGTTTAATTCAAATAAGTAAATTCAAGTAAATCTTTGTAATACTCCATTTCCACAGTCCGTGTGGGATTGCCTGAATTCATTGCGTGGATTGTACAATTCAAAAGTGCTTTCGTGGCTATCAAAAAGCAGAGCAAGAGTCGTCGAAAAAGAAAGAAATCGGTGTCCAAGAAGAAGTGCCAAAGGGTTCGAAAATAAATCTTAGACCAAATATCGTGCAAAGGTCTTAAAGTAAAGCGGCAAAACGAAAGTCCAGAGTTCGTTCTGAGATCGTTAAAAATATTTCTAAAAACACTGATCACATGAAACACAAGCAAACAGAAAATAGCCGTTGTATTGAATCGTTTGTTTACTTTGATTTGGTTTGACAATGACAGATATAGAAGTGTTTTTTTTCTTTTTCATTAAGTACGAAGGCAACAAGCTAGTCAGTCATTGAAGTGTACAAATGTCAACTTCATAACTAAAAAAAATATTTCTAAAATATTAGAGGAAATAAAAATAAAACAGCCGCAATTTCTTGATCTTTAGGATGACGACTATCGATAAAAAATATAATATACATATCTTCCAAAAACTTTACTTAGCCTATTGTATGGCTAATTTTCGTGTCACAACGGAAAAGTTTCATAGAAAATTTAATTGATTGAGTTAGTGTGGCCAAATTTTTGGTCCTTACCCAAATAATAATAACTTATGGTGAGGCGTTAACTTATACAAAAATACAGTGTCTTTTTGTTATTGCATATCTCACTGCCGGGTACACTACATAATTCCGAATAGTTATAAATCTGAATAGATCAAAATTCCGATTTTTCAGAATTCCGATCGTAATTTTAAGGTAGAAGGCTTCACTTTCTGATACTGTTTATAAGTCAAACCTAACCTAACCTTCGTATGACAATTAAATTATGCATTCATTCTAAAATAGCTCAAGCGTAACATAGTTTACGGAAAAATGAAAATTCGGACAAATTAAATTCGGAAAAAAGTTATTCGGATTTTTAACGTGTCCCACTTGCCATAAATATTCATGGTTTAAACGGTGTAATCTATCTTTTTTTAAATATATATAATAGAATCGAACAGTTTCAGAAAAAAAACTTACGAATGTTACAGTTCAAAAAAGTTAATGAAACTTTACTATGTCAAAGAAAAACATTTCACGGCACTTGTTCCACTACCGTGATGAGCTATCGACCTATTTTCTTGGTTAAGAAACGAACAAAAGCTAAAGATCCCGTGTAAATAAAAGGGACACGTATATGAATAGTTCATCACTGGCTCTACTCGCTTCACTTGTCTCGTCGTCGGTGGTGAAACAAGTGCCTACAAGAGAGAAATCACTACCCACTGGTATAGTTTGAAAGAAGTTAAGACTGCGCCGAGCGTACACCGGATGTACAGTGGCGGCCTCATTACTTTTATTGTGTTTTTTAATAACCAAAAGTATTTTCTTAAAATTGGACGGTGTGTTTTGTACTACAAATGAAAACACATCTTATAGGGTATATAGTTTAATAACAATTCACCTTCGAGTTATCAACTTAACGGAAAAAAGTGGCCACCTTTTCCCGTTAAGCTGACTACTCAAAGGGTAATTGTTATTAAAGTTTGTTACGTATCCCATAAATTGTGTTTTTACTTACACTACAAAAATGCATCGTCTGATTCCAAGGAAATTATATAATTAATTAGAAAACACAATAATAGTAATGAGGGCGCCACTGGACGCTCGGCGTTTGCTCGGTGCAGTCTTAATTACAAACGCATGTTCTTGCTAAGGTTCACTTTGTACATAATCCCATCTCGTCCACATTCCCAACAACTAGTGAACAACTGAGTGATCGAATTGATATCAAACTGCCCCTACAGTCCTAAACCAGTAAACCAATGATTAGCATCAAAATTACCTGCCTCCTATTTCACCATTCTGACAATGACAGGTGACAGGTGACATTTCGGTGTACATGCGACGCAGTTGATATGAATCCAAGTGATGTGAAAACTTGTTAACTCAGCAATGTATACTGAATAGGGATAGTCATGAATTTTTCACAGTACATCTTTCTAGAAAAACACAATTTAACATAGAGTTTATATGGCCGACGTGTTACATGACGTCACAGTGCATATCGGATCTCTCTGTCTAATCGCTGTCTAATTAGCAGTTTAAAATGCTTGTATCATCCGTATTTATAGGCCGATTTTAATTTTAATTTTACTTTTATGGTATTATATTTTGTTGAAAAATACGATCTAAAAAATCCATGCACATTCCCTATTGTCACCTGTCACTTATCAATTGTCAGAATGTTGAAATAGAAGGCTGGTGGCGGTAGAAATAACTTGAAATAAAGTCTCTGGTGGCAATAAGCTAGAAGGTGCCATAGGACCTCCACCTTAAATGTATAAAAAATAAAATAAACAATCCAGAAAAAAAACCTATCATCACTTTACAACATGTGTACACTTATGTACATATAAAATTGGTGATGTTATTATCACCGATAAAGTAAAAATATCTCACACATAATAATTTAAATTTTCAACATGACACAGTACATCATCAATATAATTAATTAATAGTACATTCACAACACCACTTACGCTACACTCACACAACACATTATTGCAATGTTGGCATAAGCCGGCTTATACCAGCTTATTTCCTTAGCCACCAAATGAGGTAGTATTTATCAAGAACAATGTGAAATAATCACAACTGCACCAATAAAACTTGAGTTCACTCTTTTCCTTTATTTAGGGATGCGAATTCCACATTTCTAATTCTTCTGTATTCCGTATAGAAAGAAAATAAAAAGAACTCTTTTTGTATTTGCCTCAACACATCAACGCTATGAGGCAAAGCGCTTTTACACATATCTGAAAACAATTCTAAGATCACACATTGACGTTTTCATTCCCAAGTGTATTTGCGTATTCTGCACCTTTTATTCGATCGAAAACTACCCAAGGTATATTTCAATATCCATCTCATGATTAGGCATCGGAGCTTTGGCGCACGGTAAGACTATAGCAAGCTATGGAGTCGTCATTTGCCATAAATCTAAACTCTTATTCATATTCACACTCATTTATTTAATTTATCTTAAAATGCCTCTATAGCGGTCGGTCGTGTATATTTAGTCAAGTTAAAAAAAATATCGATTAGATTATAAATTCATAACTGCGAATAGGTAATTCGCCACTAGTGTAGACTAAAACATTCACTTCTGCCGTGTTTTAATGTATATTTTGTTTGTTTATAAATTTTCGTAATTAAATTTATTTTTTATTTATATTATTTATTTTCCAAATATAACATAAAATAATCGTTTCTAAACTCGTCAACGTTGTTGTCTTTGATTATAAAAAAAAACTTAAATAATTAAATAAATAAGTTTAGATTTATGGAAAATGACGACTCCATAGCTTACTATTAGTCTTACCGTGCGACAAAAACTCCGATGCCTATGACAGAAGCGCAACATGATTTTTTATATAACTCATTCAGATTCTGACCCAGATTCCTCTGAACCAGAAGAACTGGACTCAGGTTCACACTTGATAAACTCAATGTCTTTAGGAGGCTGCTTCCGCGGCCTGCCACGTTTCTTCGGCTGGACAGGGACCTCAATCTCCTTCCCATCATCACCCATCACAGTCTTCACCATCAGCGAGATCCGTTTCAAATGTTGCTGCTCATGCCGCAACAAATGATTGTTTAAGTACTTTCTGATCTTGAATTTCTTGCCACATTGCTCGCATTCATGCTGGTATTCAGTTTCGTCCATCTCAATGTGAACAGAGTTGTTGTGGCGGCGTAAATAATGTGCGTGTACGAATTCTTTATCACATTTGTCGCATCGTATTTTAGGCAGGTTCGGCTCCGGATGAACGATCTTCTTGTGTTTCTTTAAACGGATCGCAGAGTGAAAGAATTTGTCGCAAATTTCGCATTTCACTTTCGTATCCGCCGAGGAATGGATCTGCATGTGATCCTTCAGATACTTATCATTTTTGAACTCCCGGGAGCAAATAGGACAGGGGGCTTTGGATTCCAGCGGTGGATGTATATTCAATATGTGTCGCTTCATATGATGCCTCGATTTAAAAGTCATCGGGCAGAAAACGCACGGATGCCGCTCAACTTCAGAATGCTGCGTGTGCAGATGCCTTGCTAAATTCAAATGGTTCTTATAAAGCTTCTGACACATATGACATTTGTATTTTTCTTTATCCTCTCTATGGCAAGACTCCATGTGATATTTCAACTTGCACGGCACCGCGAAGGTCTTGCCACAGATCTCGCACTTGATTTCCGGCAATGCAGCAGGATGAAACCTCCTTACATGCATGTGTAAAGCGCGTCTCGTTCGAAACTCTTGCATGCAGAACTGGCAACAACACTTCTCATCCTCAGAGTAATGCTTATTCATTCTGTGCATATATAAATAGTGTTTATTCTTGAATGTTTTGTCGCAAACATCGCAGACAACGGCGCATTCCCTTGTAGAATGTACGCGTGTCGTGTGCAAGTATAGATTTTGGTAGTTTTTGAACTCCTTGTGGCACTCCGGGCATATGAACCGCTTCGTGGGTTGTTTGAACATGACCGGCTTCCACGTGGAGAGAACCGACTCGTACATTTCCCGCTGTTCGTCGGTGAGTATCGAGCTGGTTACGCTGATAAACTTCATCTCCCGGGGCTCGGGCTCCGCTTGCGGCTCCATTTTTGGCTAGAAAGCAATTTCGCTATTAAACCCTGAGTTTTTACTTGGTGGTAGTGATAACTAATGTTAAAAAAGGGCTTCAGTCACATTTGCTAACGGCGTAAGGTTAAAAATATGTAATCTTAGTATGTATCTGCTACTCATATTATTTGAGACAAGGCCGACAAGTGCGTGCAGGGCCGTCCCACGGCGTTCGGGGAGGCAAGGCAAGTCGCTAGTCGTAGTGGCATGGTTTCCCCAGAAACCAAACGATTCGACAAGCGAAATTTAATTTTAAGGGTCCCACATACTAGCGTAGAGTACAAATTGTTAACATTTCTCTTAAGATGTCATTCCGCAGCCGACGCAGACGGTAACGGCAGGCGTCACTACTGGTTTCTATGCATTTATGTTCTATGAAGGAGGACCTTCCGTAGCGAGCGCCACAACGCCTGCCACTCGACCGCAACCACACGCGTCGCTGACATCAGCAGCAGACGGCTACGGCAGGCGTCACTACTGGTTTCCATGTATTTCTATTTAATACCTTCCGTAGCCGACTGGAGACGGCAGCAACAGACGGCAACATGCAACGCCTGCCGCTGCCGTCTGCTGCCTGTAGCCAGGTGCGGAATCGTGACCACAGACTATAACGGCAGATGGTAGCAGCAGGCGTCGGACGCTTGCCGTTGCCGTCTGAGGTCGTCTGCCGAATGACACCTTTAAGGTTTCAACGGCAAATTTTAAAGAAAGTGACAGTCAATTTTTTCCAAAATTTGCCGTATACACTTGTGGATGACCCCCGGACACATCGCTTGAGGATCGTCATCCGTCACTTCAATAGTTAACCAACAACCGTACCTACTAGAGTAACAGAATAGAAATACAAGAAATTATCGTTCATCTAAAAGCCAATAGCACATGAAAACTGTCGCGTTTTTAATTCAGCCGTATATTTTTTCATAGGGCCTAAGTACTAATGAATCGGCGAAAATTGTATCGCAAAGTATCACTTCCCAAACAGTTTATGCCATATTTTATATTAAATAAATATGTGACTTAAGACCCATTTCTACATTTAGTTATGCCACCGTATAAAAATGCATGCACGTAGCCATAGCCTTCATATATTTGATGATGAAAAGAATTTTGGTGCCCGCTCCAATAGTTATCACTTTATCATTAAATAGTTCATACAAATAGGAACGCTCTGGTTGTATTTGATTTTCATAATAATACTAAATAAATTATGTCGATTGGGACGGGTACCAAGTTCCATAACTCTGTCCTTTGTTAAAATTTTGTATTAAATCATCAACATACAGAAAACTAGGCTGTTAACTAAATACTGTATTTACAACTTATAATATACTGTACATAGCTATGTGCACATTTTTTCTAGACAAAAATCCAGGGTTTAAAAAGTGACTTCTAGGCTTCTAGCACATTTACACCTAAGTTTCATTCTTTATGACCTCAATGATAAGCTTGAGGTTTTGAGTGTCATATAAATCAAGATAAGCATAAAATAATAGAAAAACAATATATAGTTATTTGTTTGGAAACAAATTAGTGGAGACATTATTTTAATTTCTGTTCATTACACTGATAAGAAAAATATAAAAGTTCCTAAATAAAATTAATTCATAATACCCACTTCAATTAAAAAGCAGCAATTACATCTAAATAAACCCTATCCCACAGATAAAAAACAAAATCTTGGTAACACAAGCCAAAAAACATTAAAATACCTTTTTAGATGCTTCTTACTTTTACGTATCACATAACTTATTATTTGAATAAGAAGTTATATTTTGAATAATAAATCAGTTGTGGTAATTATTGTTCCTACCTATTTTATAAATAGAATTTTGTATGTAATAAGTATCTAATTAAGAAAGTTAAAAGTAAATAAATAATATAACAACATCTCAAGAACATTTATTTCCACCCTTAAATTGACAAAATTACTGAAGACGAGGCAGCATAGCTTTTGGCCCTAGCCTGTTCGTAAGGACAAATGAAAAAAAAAACTAAAATTGACAACACCTATAGATTTTGTCACAAAAACATTTTTTTTTACTGGACTACTCTGTCTATACGCAATTATAATCAGAGACAAGATTCTTATTCCTACTTTTGCAATAAAATTGCATTTTGTTGACTATCCATAACAAACCACTGTCAAGTGCAGTAAGTTTCAGCATTATTATTTTTTTGAAGTTCCTAATCCTCATATTAATTATACTTTGAAATTCAATTCTATATGTTCTTTGTTAATTATTACGCACGACGCTGATGAATTTTATTTTTAATTGTTTCTTTTTAATTTGCATAATACCTAATCTTATTGGATTCAGAATAAAAATCCAAGAAAATAAAATATAAATAGTTCTTCTTCTCTTTAATGGCAGCCACAGGGCTTGTTTTATGGTACAAATTACGTTTTGAAAACGTCACTAATTCACTATTATGTTTTTTTAATTTATCAACAATTTAGCGACGGACCAAGGATTTCACGAAACAGGGAGGGACCGCGCATAGGCCGAATTATCAGCGTGTACAAAAAACACCCAAAAAAAAGTAAAAGATAACTTTTTTACTTACCGCCTCTGACGTAAGCGCGGTGTGATAATGCCACTGCACCCTACGTTTTGCTTAACAAGCACTACAGGATTATGCGAATTAATGCGCCTGACGGTTTCGTCGATAAGATGGCATATCCCCTTGGGGCATAATATTTTTAACCAACATGGCGATCCGTGTCCGCCTGCTCTAAACACATAAACTTAACATTAGCCACTAGAAACGGCAATCGGTAGTTAATTAGACTTGTATATATTGCGCAGAATTGGTAATTAAAGGCTTTTGTGATGGTAAAATGTGTAAAAGATTATACGTTTGACACTTTAATGACGAAGTGTCAATGTTGAGGCGTTTTTTCGTGTGTGCAATAATGCGTTATCTAGGTTTAAATTTTATCAATTTAAGAAGCAAGTTTGTAACAATTTTATGAATCAATAAGAGAACTTACGACGTTATTAAAATGTATTATAGCATCGGTCTAATAAGAAAAATATACTGCATGCCTTTAACTTAAAAACACCTCTTAAAATATCTTGTTCAGTCAATAGTGTGAAACAACTACATAAAAAAACAAATAATTTTAAAACAATGCTTTGTTTAGAAGCTTAATTATCAAGAAATTATCAAAATAAGATCAAAAGTTAAAGTAATGAACTGGCTTGTGAGAATTCGAAAGACGACAACAGATGGCGCGCTGAGCGATAATCATTCACTTGTTCCAACTTTCTCATTTATCACTACAAAACCAAAGTTAACTTGCGTAAAACATGTAAATAATTGTTCAAACTTATGTGCCTGTCATGTAAAAAGTACACCGTCTTAAATAATAATAAAGTATTTGAAGTCATCGCCACGTGCCATTCGCGCCAAAAATAGTACAATTTCTAATTCGGTCAAAGAACGTCGTTTGGGTATTTTATAGTAGAATATAAATAAAAATGCGTGAAATAGTGCATTTACAGGCGGGGCAGTGCGGAAACCAGATCGGTTCAAAGGTGGGTTACATAAAACACTTTTGTTTGTAGAATAGGTTGAGTATTTATTCTAGATGTGAATTCTATTTATATTTGTGATACTCAACGTTACGCGTTCAGACATTACGAGTGGCCGTGTGAAAATTATACATTTTAATTAGCTGTACAGCTGAAACAATGTATTGTATAATAAGTAGGATGCAGTGGCGGCGTGAAGGTCGGCGGAATATCCCCGGATGCCGGGGTATTTTTTAATAAAAAAAATAATGCGTGTATTTTTTGTTATCAATGTTGTCATAAAATGAAAATGTTTGTAATAAGTAGTAGAAATTGAGTGAAAAAATCCATGGTAAAAATTTAATTGTTTTTAATTGATTTATGTTTATTTAATTTCTCTAATAGGAAATTAAATAAAAGTTAAGTGTTAAAATTCACGTCCACTCGCTGGATAGCTTGTTTTTTATGTGTAAACGATCGGGAGTGTTATGAAGGGAATCGAATATTCGGATTGGTAGGATAAATAGCTTCTTCGATTCCTGGAATTAGAGCGCAGGTTTTCTTCGGTTAGACTCGTATCTATATTTAATGAAGAACTAGTTTGTTTTGTTTAACAAGGACATAAAACAAGCCTTTATATTCCGTACCCGAGACTATTAATTGGCAAAATATGTTTTTCAAGTCCGAAAAACAATATAAAATGAGAGCTTTATTTACACACCAAATAAATGAAACACATCAAATAAAATCTAATTCATCACATATCTTTAATTTAAACGGGTTCGTATCTGTTTCGCTGTGAGAACTTGACACTGTATGTCATATTTATATTTTACAGCAACCAAACACTTAATTAAATAAATTTCAATATATTTAAATTTAATTAATTAAGTACAGCTAAGTGCTTTATTGACAAAACTAGTAAATTAAAGAAGACTTGTTTCCCACTGGCAAACTTATTTTTGAATCATTCTACAATTTATATTTAAGGCAATTATGGGTCGAAAACCATAGACCTTCACATTTTTTTCATTCAAATACCTGCGTTTTCAAAGTTTATTTCTATAGAATGATCTGTATCCTTCTTAGTTTAGAAGAAAAGGACTTTCAATCATGCCATAGGTCATAAAAAGCCATGTAAGTCCGCATCCGCATCAACAAGAACTTTAAGAAGTGGAAGAGCTTTATAAGGGTGTTTTTAATGACTGCGGGAAACCGCATCCATATCTGGAAAAAAGAGACTCCGAGAAACTTAGTGATTCAAGTTTCCTTTAAACTAAGTATTTCTAAATCTGTCTTTGTTTAATTTAGATATTCTAAACGCTACGGATTTTGATGTGGTTTCACAACATTAAAGGTTTAACTACGTGTGGTTTGTGGGTTCGAATAATGCCACTCCATGTCTTCCCGTGGATGTCGTAAGAGACGACTAAGGGAATAAAGGCTTGTAGTACTGTTAGGCGATGGGCTTGCAACCTAAATAAATAAATAAATATCAGGGGACTATGTCACACCAATTGACCTAGTCCCAAACTAAGCTCTAGGCTTGTAATATGGGTACTAGACAACGATATAAATACTTATATAGAGAAATACATAGAAAAAATCCATGACTCAGGAACAAATATTTGCGCTCATCACACAAATATCTGCCCTTACCGGGATTTGAACCCAGGACCGCTAGCTTCGTAGGCCTGTCACTAAAACGGTCGTTAATATCTTAGCCTATCTGTGCAATATGTGGTTACTGAATTATCAATAAGTTTTTAGAGTTGTTGGTAATTCTGTAGCTGCTCTGCCTACCCCACTCTGGGATTACAGACGTGAGGTATGTATGTATGTGTGTACATTTTGTAGAAAATATATTATATTTTTTATGTACATACCTACTCATTTGAAACTTCTACAGTGGTCTATGTTTTCCAATCCCAACCAGCGTTATAGCGTTAGTACGTTCAATACAATCGACTCCTTATTGTGTCTATTTTGCACATGAATCAGTATGCTTGGCAGAGTCAAGCTCTCATAAAAAGAGAAAGCATTTATCTTAATTACTATGGCGTCGCGTGAGATAGCGCATACTCGTTTACATGCAGCGTACGATCATGTTATGGGATCTAGCATTGTGCTTGATGAAGCGTGTAGATTGATCTACATTGTAGGCTGAGAGGTAGCCGCGAAAAACTATACCTCGTCATGCCTATCATTATCGTGTGGGGAGGGGTGTCATAATTCGGCGATTTCGTGGCCGTCGGCTAGCGGACACCGTAAAAGTGTATAAGTAGTAGTGTTAATTTTATGTTATTTATTGTTATGTATGTTAGTCTGTTAGGTATTTGTTACTACAAGTACACCCAGGTAAGAATATTTAAATATCTCGGCTCCGATGCATTGAAGAGTATTACATTACATAACAAAACATGTTTATTTTAAATAATTCTATCATAATTTACCACTTTTACGAATGGCCGCTCACCTTGAAAATGTATGACTTACAAATGACAACACTTCTACCCAAACCCCTTTTGTTAAATAGAAAGGGGGTAATCTCTCCCAGGGTGCTGGTAATGGTAAAACCGGCACTGATCGGAAGTTTATACTTACTCGTTTTCTTTCTTTCCTAACCATCTCTTGGCACAGCAAGAGCAGTTGGCATATTGCCTAACGCACTCGCAATCTCAATTGGCTTCAAAGCGGAACAATTGTTTTCATTTTGTATGCAGACAAACCTTCTACAGGGTGGACCATAACTCTTTTTACATTTCAAACTAAAATAAAATGAAAACTAATTATATCAGATGAAAACCGTTTATTAATTATAAAAACACATGAATAGGGATTTTATTTTTTAAAAATTACGTCATCCATATGTGATCCTTCATTATTTTGGCATTGCCGTAACCTGGAGCGAAAATTTTCAGTGACGGCCTGACAAGTGTTCCGAGAAATGTTTTGCATTTCCTCGCGAATACGTTGCTTCAATTCTTCACTTCTTAATTCTTTTCTTTAATTCTTTTAACGTTGAACCTGTCTCTTCAAATTTCTTTACCCAACTTTTAATCAATTGAATCGATGGAGCTTCACTTTTATGCCGTATATTGTAATGATTGCAATATTTTCGTTGCGATAATGTTAAAGAATCGTTATTTTTATAATACTCGCGTACGCAGAACGCACGTTGTACTCCGGTGAAGGACGCCATGGCACTAAATTCCCATTGGCCGCTCTTGCATTTCGTAACCCCGCCGCCTTACCCCGCCACCGCTCCCCGACGCAGCTACCGATTCAAAAGTTAACGGACTTTTGGTCCACCCTGTATTTTCAAAATGTAAACGATTGTAACTGCGAGTGCGTTAGGCAATAGCGGCGCAGGTCTACACAGAAATTGTTAGTATAGTATGAGGTAGCCGTTGCCGCGGCTTGCTCTCGGTCTAATTACGTACCTATTTGCGTATACGTTTACTTACGGCTTCCCAAGTAACTGTACTTTGAACTAGTTCGTTTAAATGCTACTGTTTTTGTTGGTGTCTAACTTTTATATTGATGTTCGCTTTTGGGAACTAGGGGTAAAGTCACCAGTCAACCGATGGTCGACAAGTCGACCTTATATGAGTGCGAAGAATAGGAAATATATATTTCGTACTCTTGTCTTTGACGACGCGCTGGCCTAGTTGGTAGTGACCCTGCCTACCAAGCTAGCGGTTCTGGGTTCGAATTGGTGTGAGATTGTGTCCCCTTATGTTTATTTATTTTCTTCCCACTCATGCAAAGTATAGGCAGAGACCGACTACAGGGGTGTGATTCTCTCGGCGAGATTAAATAGTCCCGTCAGTGCGAACAAAACACATTGTACCGCGTGCATTTTCAATTTAGCAGCATGGGTTCTGCCGATGGATCGAACGTATAAGGCTGCTTAATTGAAAATGCACGCGCTACAATGTGTTTCTTTTGTACATAATATACTTTTCCCCCGCTTTTGCTTATGTCCATAGGCGGCGATAACCACTTTCCATAAGGTGGGTCAGCCTGTTCGATGTCTCTTAAGTCTTAACAATGATAAAAAACCGGTCAAGCTCGAGTCGGGCCACGCGCGACTTGACAACACGTATGAATAAGACCACTTCCTCACTTGGCGGTATGCGTGCAGTAAAACTTACTGTCGGCATAAACGGTGCGTGTTGATTGGTAGACGCTACTGGTTGCCTAGCAACCCTTACCGATTCTGTGTTTTACTGCAAGTATACCGCCAAGTAAGGAAGTGGCCTTGTCGTCAACATGTAAATAGATTCATTTATTAAATATAAACAAAAATACACTTGCATTTGGGAAAACAACAAGCCTTCTTAGCTGTAAGATTTAGGCAAGGAAATTCAAAAAACAAAATATTTACATACATACATACATACATAAACTCACGCCTTTATTCCCAGAGTGGGGTAGGCAGAGCTACAGAATTACCAACAACTCTAAAAACTTGTTGATAATTCTGTAACCACATTTTGCACACTTAGGCTAAGATGTTTACCAGTGTATTAGTGACAGGTTGCAAGCCCATCGCCTAACAGTACTATACGCCTTTATTCCCTTAGCCGTCTCTTACGACATCCACGGGAAGATATGGAGTGGCACTATTCTAACCCGGCAACCATTTATTCAGTAAATTGGCCACATGAGGGCTTTTTTACACGTCGGTAATGGGTGATTCTTCGGGGCCCTGATTTTTGACGTCCGAGGGCTTAGTCCAATGAACTCTTAGTTTAGAAGGTTGTTTTTTTTTTCAGAGGTGACTGATATTCATGTTTAACTGGGACACCGGTCGATTTTCGTGTAACTGATTCTAAACATAGATAAAAAAAATAAAAAAACCCATTATTCTTATTACTCTGTCGTGTCCGTCCTCCATTTTCTTGAAATCATATGATAATAACTTAAATTTAGTCAACTTTATCAATATCTTGAGTGACCACATAAAAAGAAGATTAGTTGTTAAATTAAAAAAAAACAACAAATATTTTTTACATGCAATATTATTCTTATAACTGAGGATTTAACATTTGTCCGCCGTAAAATTCTTATTACTCTGGAGCGGGCTTCAATCAGCTGTATCATAAAGACATTTAAAAACCTAGCGAAAACTCCCACGTGGGCCGGTTTTTAGTCGCGTTCCGAACGTGCCAGGTGGTGGACGTGTCGGCTGATGCTCATCGCTCCGGAGTTACGAAGGCAAATATATCATTACTCTGTCCTTGGTTTACGTAATATTCTTATCACTCTGTTAGTTTTTTTAATAAGTGTGTAATATTTAAAAAAAAATACTTGTGCTTGTTTAACTGCTTTACGTGCTATCTTACCGTAGCATTAACGGTAGCCTTCCAATATGTTTGTATTATGAACCATCAGCTTGTTTTCATATTTTTCTTACTCTTCTGTCCCTTATTGCTTCGGAGTTATGGACAGCGGAATAAGAAAATCGTCAGTTTTCATAGTTTTTTTTCACTTTCGATGTTGTGATTTATTAATTAGAGACTCATGCAGCCGTTTTAACCTGCTTCAAAAACTTATGTTATCAATCCGACACGTATTTAGGTAAGCAATTAATTCACATATCGTCGGTGATACTGCAATACCGCGTAACGAACAATTTAGATAAAATGCAAAATACACCTTATCATGTAAGTCAGTAAGGTACATTTTACAACTTATTGAATTTGTTAGCTGCGCTGTTTTGCAGTATCACCGACGATATGTTAATCTATTAGGGCTCCCAAACAACTAAACAAAAAAATATAGCTGATGTTTGTATGTTTGTTTGTAAATTTGTATGTACCTATGTGTTTTTTCAAGCATTTCCCCGAAACTATCAGTTGGACTGTGACCATTATTTTTTATTAGCTTAAATTTACTTCAACATTGGGAACAGTGTTGAACAGTGCAAGTTTCATCAAAAACCGCTCAGTACAATTTCAAGAAATTTCAATTTCGTATTTTTTATGTATAAAAGTATATTTTTTAAAATAAAACTATAACACTGCTTAAGCACGCCTAAAATTAGTTTTCTATGATGCTTATTAATACAAATAATAAATTATTGTATACCTAGGTACTTCAATAATAATTGCACATGTTTTATTTTTATGTCATTTAAATACCGAGAAAATCACATAATTTTTAATATTTTAAACCTATTCTTACTTCTCTGTCGTCAATTTCTTATTCCTCTGGGCACAAAAGTTAAAAAGTTAATTATTTTCTTTAAGAATTCATAAAAATGAGTGTCAAAACCATATTCATGTTTCTAAATAAATCTACTTTCGTGGGAGAATATATTTATTACTTAAATATGCAAAAAAAAATACGACAGAGGAATAAGACAAAAATCACGACCTCGAAGAATCACCCTAATATGAAGTGAATCTACTAGCGCTTATGTTCCGTATTTCGTTTAAAACTGTCGTGATTGTTTAGAAATAAAGCAAACCTTATTATAACACGACGACGCGCTGGCCTAGTGGGTACTGACCCTGCCTACGCAGCTAGTGGTCCTGGGTTCGAGTCCCGGTAAGGGCAGATATTTGTGTGATGAATGCGAATATTTGTTCCTGAGTCATGGATGTTTTCTATATATTTAAGTATATATTTTTCTATACCTATATGTATTTATATCGATGTCTAGTACACATAGTACAAGCCTAGAGCTTAGTTTTGGGACTAGTTCAATTGGTGTGAGATTGTCCCCTGATATTTGATATTTGAAATATATATTTATTAGCGACCCGCCCTCGCTTCGCTTCGGTTTATGTAAGTTTACTGTAACACCCGTACATAATCAAGAATTTATTACACATAGAAACCTTCCTCTTGAATCACTTTATCTATTGATGAAAACTGCATTAAAATCCGTTGCGTAGTTTGAAAGATCTTAGCGTACCTACATACAGAGCGACAGGCAGCGGGAAGCGACTTTGTTTTAAACTATGTAAAGAAGCAAGTATATTATGTTAATTATTTCAAATTCGTGAGTTAGTGAATTATGTTTAACAGAACGTAAAGTCGACCTTCACACACATATTCATAAGTGACGTGACATTCTTTCAGCGAGTGACGCAACCAAGTGTGAATTATACAAATAAAGACGAGTAAGCGCGTGGACGGCCATATTGTTTTCCGTCGAGTCCGCCACTTACTTAATTTTAAAGAGGTGAAATTAAAAATCTACATCCAAAATGCGATGTTCCTTTCTGCTTTAACCTAGTTCGATTTTTACGATTTTTGAACTTGTATATGTAGATAATATTATGAAAAACTAGGTAAGAAAATATTTCTTGGAAAGAAATAAAAATGGGACTACATTTTCAAAAAGCGTGGAAGTCAGACTTAATTGAGGGGGTGAGAAACGTTATAGCCCGAAGCGGCTGGCCTATTGCCAAGTCGAGTCATTTGTAACTTTTAGTAAACTCAACCTTATTGTTGTAGAATGTCAGATTGAATTTAGACCTAAGGTAAGGATTTCTTTGCTATCTGAAATAAATGATTATTATTATTATTATTATTATTATTTGGCGTTTCACCCGCCGCCATTATTGTTTTCGCGTATTAACTTAATATCTTTCTTGTTCTTTTAAATGGAATGGATACTACCCCCGAGTCCGCTGACTTTGACATCAAAAGTTACTGGTAGTTATCATTATTTTCGTCAATATATTGAAGAGAATGGATGACGGCGGTTGGGACGCCCGAATATTCACCCGCGGGTACCAAATAAAATCTCGTGACTGTACATACATTGCAAGTTAAATAAAACCTTGTAAATACATATCGCCTTCAGCTCCTTTATTGAAGTCGGGTAAAACGAGAGGACAAAGGCTTCTTTTGCCCGACTGCACGAAGGAGGGTAATGTATTAAAGCTCTTCCGCTGCGGTCTTTGGTCGTAAAAGTTGCCTAGGGGAATTAAAAAGTCCACGAGCGGAACGTAATAGAATGTCAAAAGGACGTAGGTTTATAGACTTTTTATGTTATATAACTCTTTTTAACTATGCTTTTAAGGTCGACTTTGCATTGGCTATTAAACGGGAATTGCGTCTTTTTGAATAATATCTGAAAAGTGTGATTTACGAGAAGTTTTTTTGTTTTATTATCCTCGGGAAATAAAAGTTTGAAGCGTTAAGATTGTTCGCTTTTGTACATTCTTTTTAAAAGTTCCGTACGTGAAAAACACCCAACGGAACCCTAATATTACCACCTTTTTCTTCTGTGTACAATACAGCTTGTAGCCAATATTATTGATCAACCGCACATCATTGCAAACATACGCACACTAATGCAGATAGTCACACACTGACACACCTAAAAAAATTTACACTTGAAATTCAATCGAAAGCGGTCATATACTGTATGTAAACTTACTAAAACCATTTATTTGAACCCGAGCATGTCTAGGCGATAGATAAGCTTGGGGTATATACATTATTCAAATCTTAACACTTTTTCAATAAATAAAGAATGCACTGAACGCAAGTTCAATAATCTGTTACGATGAAAACATTACATACGGGTATTATAATGGGTGATACTTTTAGGGTTAACCGACTTTGAAAAAGGTGAGATGTTATAATTTTTATGCAATGATAAATTAAATATATTCGACACACACTAGCAAAAAATGTGGTAAAACACTTAACTCAACTAGCCTAGCAACTGGTTGAAAGAGATGGTTTTAGTAAGTTTACATAATGTATAGACGACACTTTTTAACGAAGGGCATTTGTAACAGGTGCGATGAGTACTATTCTAATTGCCGTTTTTATACTCCCTATAATAATATGCTTTCCTAGTAGTCGTCCCACCTTTATAGGGTCCCTTCGGGTACGGTAAATTTAGTCAATGTAAGCATAAGGGTGCTGACTGAACCTCCCACTTGTTCCAGTTCTGGGAGATCATCTCCGACGAGCATGGCATCGACCCCACGGGCCACTACCGCGGGGATAGCGAGCTGCAGCTGGAGAGGATCGAGGTCTACTACAACGAGGCTGCTGATGGTAACACATCATGAACTTCAATTATAGTCTATACTTTTAGGCATTTAAAAAAATGTAAACAAAACAACCACGTGATATAGTGTTCTGCTTCTATTGGCTGACGTCAAAGTCGTCGTACGTCAAAGTTCGATGAAACAGTTTGGATTGGATGTTTAACAATGTCACGTGGTTTGGAATGTTTACATTTTTTTAAATACCTAAAAGTATAGACTATAGTCAGACTACGTCTAGAAAAAAAAAAGATTTTTATTCAGTAAGTAGGCCGCACGGACACTTACACGTCAACAATCTACCAGCGCTTCGCAAGAGACCACTGATGCTGAGAAGAAACGCCGCAAGAAACTCAACAGTCAGTCGTTTTTTTTAAATATACAATTATAAAACTTAACCTAGCATTATACAAAACCATGAGTATAACATACAAAAAGAAGTAAATAAATTCACTCGTAGTTGAGCAGGAAAATGTGTCAAAGCTCAGGATTTTCACCAGAACTAATTAGTAGAAAAATAAAAATTATAAAAATTAAACTTAATGAAGATGGTGCAAGACAACTACAAAAAAAAGTTTCGATACATTCTCCTACAGAAACTTAAAGCCCACCTTCCTTAGACGACGTGTTGGCGTAGTTGGTAGTGACCCTACGAAGCGAGCGGTCCTGGGTTCAAATCCCGGTAAGGGCAGATATTGGTGTGATGAGCGCGAATATTTGTTCCTGAGTCATGAAATTTTAAGTATATATTTAATTATTTTATTTTATTTTATTTTATTTGTTTTATTTGTGTATATATTTTATTTTTATGTTAAGTGTATATCAATTATCCTCTAGGTACGTAAAATGTAGTATATTTAACTATTAATATGTATATTTCTATATCTATTTATGTAGTTATGTATTTGAATGTAGTTTTATTTTAAATCTATTTATATAAGTTTTATTGGTTACTAAATGTGTTATATTCTTCTTCTTGTACACTTGTTTACTCGTTGCACAACCGTTCACTCTTCTCAATCTCTCAAGGGTTAGCTGGAAGAGATTCCTTAAAGGGATAAGTTGGCCTTTGTACATATTTTTATATTAATTGTATTGTTATGGTTTTTCTTTTGTACAATAAAGTGTTTACATACATACATACATACTTACGTGTTTTTTTATTTTATTTCGGTATTGTGTTTATAAAGTATGCCAATATAAATTCGTTTTGAAATTAAAATTCGAACTTCACGATATGAGAGAAGATAAATTATTTTATTCAACATAAGTATTTTAAATTTTATTGTGTCGTAAAAAAAAAAGAAATAATGGTCAAGTGTGAGTTGGGCTCGTGCTCATTCGATTCGAAATTTAATTAAAATTAGAACATAACAATACCTACTATGCTAACCCTCGCACTTGTTTATCCACCAGTTTTCCTGTACGGTCACGAGCGTTAATTTGGGACCCATTTCAAGAAAAATATGCTTGAAGCCGTCAATGTTATTAGAGATGTCAAGTCATTTGTAACTTTCAGGAAACTCAACCTTATTGTTGTGGAATGTCAGATTGACTTTGGTCCTAAGGTGGGTACCAAATTAAATCTCGTGACTGTACCTGTCCATTGTTTGTAACGATCCCCAGGGACCCGCTTCGTGCCGCGCGCTGTGCTGGTGGACCTGGAGCCAGGCACCATGGACGCCATCCGCTCGTCTGCCTACGGGCAGCTCTTCCGCCCCGACAACTTCGTCTTCGGGCAGAGCGGCGCCGGTAAGAGCCCTATAATCAGTGCGAGTACCGTAAAACGGGGTGAATAGGGATTAAGGGGGAAGTGCTATACAATAGGGTATTTGACAAGAATGAAATTAAGTAAATAGTTTTCTCATTAACAATAGATTAACATTATAAAAAAACTAGGAAAACATCAATATTTTATTTATGTTTGCTATTTTAACATTTTTAAATTCATAAAATCCAACAATAAGGACGCTGTTTGATTGTGACGTCACAAGATAGTAATCCCTACAAATTCCATAGTAACGGAGCGTTTTTGATGTTTCATAAAAAGAAGCTGATTCGACTTTAGTCAAATACCGTATTCATGTATTAGATGTGCCTTTTTTTCAAAACAACAAAACCCTACATTAACTCGATCCCGATAGACTTGAGTCTCCAGACCTGACACCCACCCGGCTCTTCCTACAACCCTAATCTTAGGTGTTATAACCGGTGTCCTCAGGCAACAACTGGGCGAAGGGACACTACACGGAGGGCGCCGAGCTGGTGGACTCTGTCATGGACGTCGTGAGGAAGGAGTCCGAGGGCTGCGACTGCCTCCAAGGTATATCTTCTAAATATATAAAAGGAGAAACTGACTGACTGACTGACATATCAACGCACAGCCTAAACGGCTAAACGTAGGCACTTGAAATTTGGAAGGGACGTAGCTTAGGTACCGTAGAGGTGCACTAAGAAAGGAATTCCCGAAATTCCCACGGGAACGGGAATTAGCGGGAAAATCCTTTTGTATGAAAAATCTAAACCGCGTAAGATAGCAAACCAACGAAGTGGTCACGGGTCTGCTAGTCTATTATAATTCAATTATACTGCCCTACTAAGGTCAGATTCAATCTTTTCAGGCAGTTTCAAGTTATAAAAGACAGTACATACATTAAATCACGCCTGTTTCCCAGAGGGGTAGGCAGATACCACTTCTTTTGCTCTAGAACAAGAGTTAAAGGATGGTGTCAAACTTCTGCATTTTTTATTGCTAGTCTACACCGCGCTTTAGCGGTGATTAGAGTGACGTCCCATTTCGGTTCTTTTTTTATTATTTTGGTACGTACCCGTGTGGTTGCCGGGTTAGAATAGTACCACTCCATATCTTCCCGTGGATGTTGTAAGAGACGGCTAAGGTAATAAAGGCGTGTAGTACTGTTAGGCGATGGGCTTGCAACCTGTCACTAATACACTGGTAAACATCTTAGCCTAAGTGTGCAAAATGTGGTTACAGAATTATCAACAAGTTTTTAGAGTTGTTGTTAATTCTGTAGCTCTGCCTACCCCACTCTGGGAATAAAGGCGTGAGTTTATGTATGTATGTATGTATGTATCCTCATAATGAAGGCTTTTGAGATACAACTGGCCAGTACACAACTCCCAGAGAAATTTTTCGAGAAAGATCTAACGTCATCGTTCTATTGTCCTCAAGGGTTCCAGCTGACGCACTCGCTGGGCGGCGGCACGGGCTCGGGGCTGGGGACTCTGCTGCTCAGCAAGCTGCGCGAGGAGTACCCCGACCGCATCATCAACACCTTCAGCGTGATGCCCTCACCCAAGGTACTGAAGGAGGATACTACTTCCAAAAATGGGGCAAATTAGGATTACGTCACGTCACGTCAGCCTAGATGGTAGTGACGAGGGAATTCGATTTAACCGTTTCTTAACCGTTTTGGTTTGAAAATTACCGGTTGAAACCTGGTTATAACCGGTTATTTGCTTTCCCTAGTAGTGACCCTGCCTCTGGAGCTAGGGCTCCCGGTTTCAAATCACCTAAAAGGGCAGATATTTGTATGATGAGTGCATGAATTTGTTCCTGAGTCTTGGATATTTTCTATGTGTTTATCTATGTAAGGTGCTAACATATTAGCCACGGATATTTTTACAGCTTATAGTACTCGGTTCTCGGAGTACATTTAAGTATGAAACATCATAGGTTTTCTTATGTTTTTTTGGAGAAAACTAGAAAACAAATTTGCTACGGTAACCCTGTTAATAAAATAATTAAATGAGACCTCTTTAGACATTCTAGAACATCTTTAAACTATCATTCAGACGCTAGTATTTAATAACCTACAGTTTTCCCGCTGAATCATAATGACATTTACGAAAAACAATTTTTTTTTTTTTTTTTTTATTTCATAGAGAAGACAAACGAGCACACAGGCCACCTGATGGTAAGTGGAAACTGTGACCCATAGACATTCGCATTCACAGGACTGCGATGCAATCCTAAGACTGCAAATGCGTTGCCAACCCTGAGGTTTAAGATGGAATGCCTCTATGCTAGTCATTTCACCGGCTGTCTTATCCCCAAACCGGAACACAACAATGCGAACACTGCTGTTTGGCGGTAGGTTAATGGATAAGATGGTGGTAGCGATCCGGACGGGCCCTGCACAAGGTCCTACCACCCGGAAAACAAACAAACAAACAAACAAACAGTGTTAAACATCTTGACAGGTACATAATAGGGGTGATTATTTTAAAGATTATTTATATTTTATATCGCAACTGACATTGGCACAAGCCCTGTGGCTGCCATTAAAGAGAAAAAGAAGTATATTTTATATTTTTTGTTCGGTAAATTAAAACAATAAAATTATATACAAAGGTTCCTTAATTACAGTTAAAAGTTAATTGTTTTAATGTAATGTATCATTTCTTAAAATATCCGTGACTAATTTGTTAGCACCTTATACAAGTAGTGTGTTGTCTAGTACCCATAGCACAAGGGTAGAGCTTAGTTTAGGCCTAGGTCAATGTGTATGAGATGTGCCTATTTATTCGTTTCTCCCCATTTCAAGACGTGTTCGATATGGCATTGAGAAGGCTAACGAGCTAAGTGGAAATGACTCTATCAAGTGAACTGTCTATGGTCCTGTTTGTGGTATTCAAAAACACAGGCCACCTGTAAGCTGGGACCTGCGTCGCTATTGCCTAACGCACTCACAATCTCAATTGGCTTCAAAGCGGAACAATTGTTTCCATTTTGTATGCTGACAAGCCTTCGATTTTCAAAATGAAAACCATTGCGATTGCGAGTGCGTTAAGACTGCGCCAAGCAAACGCCGAGCGTCCAGTGGCGCCCTCCCTCATGACTATTATTGTGTTTTCTAATTAACTGATGAATTTCCTTGCAATCAGACGATACGTTTTTGTAGCGCAAGTAAAAACACAATTTATAGGATATGAATAGTCAGCTTAACGGGAAAAGGTGGCCACTTTTTTCCGTTAAGTTGATAACTCGAAGGTGAGTTGTCATTAAACTAAAAAAAAAAAAAAAAAAAGACATTTATTCAGTAAGTAGGCCGTTCTGGCACTTTTACACGTCAAGAATCTACCAGCGCTTCGCAAGAGACACTGCTGAGAAGAAACGCCGCAAGAAACTCAGCAGTCAGTCATTTTTTAAACATATTAATTACAATGGTACTACTTAATCTAGCATTATATAAAGCAATAAATATTAAATTCAATATAATATCCAATAACATAAGTAGATCAGCAGGAAAACATGCCAAAAAATCTTACGTGAGAGATAAAGGAAGAAAAAGGAGAAATAAAAAACAAGAAAAAAAACTAAAACCCACCTACTCATAATGTTTATAACTTATAACACGGTGCAAGATGACCACATAAAAGTTTCGATATGTTTTCCTACATCAACGGTGTCCCCTAGACAAGATAAAGCTTTTGCAATTGATCAAATTATTAATGACTATGCTTCGGGTTTAGACCATGCATTTTTGTCTACTATGTGATATACCCTATAAGATGTGTTTTCATGTGTAGTACAAAAACCTACCGACCGATTTCAAGAAAATACTTTAGTTAATTAGAAAACACAATAATAGTAATGATGGCGCCACTGGACGCTCTACGTTTGCTCGGTGGAGTCTTAAGCAATAGCCCCTCTGGCCATAAATATCTGACCTTACACCAAACGCGTTACCAGCCCTAAGAGATAAGATGAATGATGAATGTGCTTTATTCAGAACCAGAACTCTACATAATGACCGCGGGGGTTCGAACTCTTACGATCACCAGTCCCTGTGCCAAAGTACACCACCAACACTCTCAATCTATCCCATACTTTAAAATACAGAATGTAATTTTCCCGCCAGGTGTCAGACACAGTGGTGGAACCATACAACGCCACGCTATCCGTCCACCAGCTGGTCGAGAACACGGACGAGACCTTCTGCATTGACAACGAGGCGCTCTACGACATCTGCTTCCGGACACTGCGGCTGTCCGAGCCGACCTACGGGGACCTGAACCATCTCGTGTCGGTGAGTGTCCTCCGGGTGTTGGGACACGGACGAGATGATCTGCATTGACAGCGAGGCGCTCGAGACTTCTTCATATTGACGACGGGAAGCCTACAGAGCTAGCGGTCCTGGGTTCAAATCCCGATAAGGACTTATAGAATAAGAATTGTATTTCGAGAATGTGAAATTAGAATTAAAACGTACACATACACACATACATAAACTCACGCCTTTATTCCCAGAGTGGGGTAGGCAGAGCTACAGAATTTCCAACTATAAAAACTTTTTGATAATTCTGTAACCACATTTTGCACACTTAGGCGAAGATGATTACCACACTGTATTAGTGACAGGTTGCAAGCCCATCGCCTAACAGTACTACACGCCTTTATTACCTTAGTCTTTTACGACATCCACGGAAAGATATGGATTGGCACTATTCTAATCCGGCTACCACACGGTTAAAACGTGGTCGTAAATATTAACACAAACCTATGTAATTGCCCCTAAACTTGAATTTATAATTGCTATGCCCTAACAGTGGGGTTATTATGACGTATTAGTGCAATTCATTTTACGCTGAGAGAAAAGGACAGATTTATGTAACTGCTATAGCTCTGTCCTTTACACTCACCGTAAAATTAACTGCATAGCCATGTCATAATAACCCCCCAGGGCCCATATGAATCGTACTACTATGTAACTAACTTTAAGATCTGTACTACTATGGTTTGCAATCAATGCTATGACTATGACTTTGAGGACAGATATTTGTGTGATGAGCTCGAATATTTGTTCCTGCGTCTTGGATGTTTATTTTTCTCTATATAAGAATGTTTTTCGTTGTCTAGTACCCATATTACCAGCCTAGACCTAAGTTTGGGACTAACTCAAATTGGGTGATATCGTCCCTTAATTTGTACATTATTATAATATTTTTCCCCGTGTGGTTGCCGGATTAGAATAGTGCCACTCCAAGTCTTTCCGTGGTTGTCGTAAAAGCCGACTAAGGTAATAAAGGCGTGTAGTACAGTTAGGCGATGGACTTGCAACCTGTCACTAATACACTGTTAAACATCTTAGCCTAATTGTGCAAAATGTGGTTACAGAATTATCAACAAGTTTTTAGAGTTGTTGGTAATTCTGTAGCCCTGCCTACCCCACTCTGGGAATAAAGGCGTGAGTTTATGTATGTATGTATGTATCTTTTTTATCTTACACAACCTTCTATTTCCAGCTAACCATGTCCGGAGTGACCACGTGCCTGCGTTTCCCGGGACAGCTGAACGCCGATCTGCGCAAGCTGGCCGTCAACATGGTGCCCTTCCCGCGGCTCCACTTCTTCATGCCAGGTAACTCGCGCATTAATCACGCACTCACATAACATGAAACTAAAAAAAAACATATAAAGCTAGGTAACATAACCGCTCGGCACTGGATAGCTCAAATTAAGACTGCACCGAGCAAACCCGAGCGTCCAGTGGCGTCTCAGTCTCTTCATACACGTGCGTCGGTTTAGAGTCACCAGACCTGGCCCATTCTTAATACGTCCCCAATCGTGCCTACTTGGAACGTTAATTTATTATTTACATACATACATACCTACATAAAAACTGCGCCGAGCAAACGCCGAGCGTCCAGTGGCGCCCTCATTACTATTATTGTGTTTTCTAATTAACTAAAGAATTTCCTTGCAATCAGACGATACGTTTTTGTAGCGCAAGTAAAAACACAATTTATGGGATACGTAATAAACTTTAGTAACAATGAACCTTTGAGTAGTCAGCTTAACGGGAAAAGGTCACTTTTTTCCGTTAAGTTGATAACTCGAAGGTGAATTGTTATTTAACTATGTGATATACCCTATAAGTTGTGTTTTCATTTGTAGTACAAAAACTGACCGACTAATTTCAAGAAAATACTTTAAGTTAATTAGAAAACACAATAAAAGTAACGAGGGCGCCACTGTACATCCGGCGTACGCTCGGCGCAGTCTTAAGACATGGAATAGCCAAGTCAGCATGATTGGTGATAGTACGACACATTATTTTAAGTTAAAGTGTAATCACTAGACGGGGCGCGGGACTCGCGTCATCCACTGAAAAATGTATCGTACTAGTAACATAAACCTAAGCTTGCATTTCCATGTCTCACTTTGATTGATCTGATCCGGTGCGGTTGTCTTAGCGATGGGCGAGTCGAGTTATCTGATTCGAATGACTCGAATCAGAGTTTAAACGAGTTGATTCGAATCGAGTTCATTCGCAACTCGAATCAACTCGCATACCTAACTCTCTAGCTAGAATTGATAAGGCCGGGCAAGTGAGCGGATAACGAATGCGAGCGATGCGGTGCACGCGAGTCAGCGATTCGCCAACTCGAAACCAAAGCCCGACTCGCCGATCCGTTTGGCTGCTGTCGCGAAGTGGATCCCATCCGGTTGATGCGATTCGAGTTAGCGGCCGAGTCAACTCGAGTTATCCGAGTTGGAATAAATTCGAGTTGTAAAATCGCTATTATGTCTGCGCCAACCTTAAGCTGCGCCCACACCGGAGCTTAACGGTGCGTATATTACGGTGTAAAAGACGGAGCCATAGTAACAACATGGCGCCGTTGACGCACCGTAATATACGCACCGTTAAGCAGCGGTGTGGGCGCAGCCTAAGACAGTATAACTGATACAGAATGTCAGTAATTGAATCGATATACCTAATACTGATTAAGGCCCGTATTAATAAACTCATCATGGCTGAGATGCGCGTCACAATATACGTCAAAGTAAACGTCAAACCATAGAACACTGTCATTTTTGACGCATCTCGAGACGAGCATTAGAGTTGAGATTAGTTTATTAATACGGGCCTTAATCTTTAGTATCTATTCGATTTCAAAATATTACGACCTGTTTAACAAATTTTCAGTTTTTAGATTCAGATATTTTTATCGTTGATTACAGGATTTGCTCCATTGACAGCCAGAAACAGCCAGGGATACAGAGCCCTCACAGTCCCGGAGTTGACTCAGCAGGTATACTTGTCGTATTACAGGGTGGCCAAATAACAGGTATACACATTAGTTTTGTAATTATATTCTATGAAATATATTTTTTTTAAAGTATTCCTTGTTAAATGTAAAACATGGAAAACAATGTCAGACAAATGTCCACCTCTAGCAGCATAGCAGATGTGAACCCTTTTCATTGCGTTTTTCATCACATTTTCAAACATTTCCTGCGTTATCTCAGTGACTGTGTCTTGAATTTTTTTTGTAATTGCTGAAGGTTCATTGTCCTTTTAGCATAGACACGTTCCTTTAGATAGCCCCACAGAAAAAAGTCAGGGGCTGTTAAATCAGGCGATCTTGGGGGTAAATCAATGTCACCGTTTCTCGAAATTAATCGACCGGGAAACGTTCTTTTTAATGTTTTTATTGTGGCTCGTGCCGTGTGACACGTTGTTCCGTCGTAAAACGATCCATAACAAATTTGCCATATCTACTCAAAGTAATTTTCATGCAACAACTGTCATATTTACCGCCAAAACAAAATGGCGGCAAAAAAAAGTTGTATACCTCCAAATTGGCCACCCTGTAGAATCTTTGACTTTTCCTGACGCATATTTTCCAAACCGGACTTAACCCAATCGCAAATTTTCGCACTTATAAATAGATTAAGATAGGGTAGCTATATAAAATGCTAGTTTACGGCAAGCCCAAACGGCCAAAGCACCCAGAAATAGGAGCTCCGCTGAGGCGGAACTCCGTCATCATTTATGAATTGACTTCTGGAATGGTGACAAGCATGGTTATGAAAATTTGCGGTAAAAATACGAATGGAAATTCTACTACTAGGAAACCGCCGTAAATTTTTAGGGTACCTAGCCTTAGCTAGGTTGTATAAAAATCGGTATGCAGTCACCATTTTATCAGGTTTCGTCTATTTAATAGTTATAAATATAATTCATCCATCCTTTCCAAATGACCGAACCATCGAAGAATGCCCTTTTCAATCTTAGTCACTACATCTTCTTTTATTGAAGAAGATTGACGAAAGAGATATACAGATCAAAAGTGGACGGGTCGGAAGGGGCCGCCCTAGGCGTACTTTTTCGAGTCAAATCGGAGAAATACTGGAAAAGGGCCGAATCTTAAGTACCCGAAACCGACGTGCGTACATGACTCGATGTATGAATGTGGAAGAAGCGAAAGAAAGGCCGTGCCAGGATAAGCCAAGAGATTTTGCCCCCCTTGAGTTTGGGCTTGTAATTTTTATAGATTGTGTGGCTCTGCATTAGTAATTGTTTTGCCAAATTTGAGTACCCTAAATATCATAGTTTTCGTTTAAAAAAAAAAAAACTATATTTAATTTTTGTTTGATATTTTTTTTTCCTGTTAACCAATTTTTATGAGCTTGGCATATAATGTACATTTAACCAAGATGATCAAATGGCTATAATTATATTTTCATTATGCCATAGAAAAAAATTAAAAAAAACACATTCAAACATTTCAGATATTTTTTTTTATCACTTCCATGTTAGAGACCGCTCTAATTTTTTCACTGGTAAAACTCCCACTAACGTCCTATAACATGTATTTATTTCAAAATTTTTGCTAAGGGAGAACATGGAGTTATCTTGACATGAATTTCTTTACATACATTTCCTAGAACCGCTATAATTTAAATCGGAATGATTGCAACCTCTTTAGAGGAACGTACATGTTGCATATGAAATACTGGCCACTTACATTTCAACTTATTAAAAAAGTAAAAAAAAAAACAACAAAAAGAACTCCTTTCAATTGTCGTGCGTTGGTAACATAATATAAACCATTCCAATATGAATTCATTATCAAAAAACAACTGCAATACAACGCGTTTTCCGTAAAAAAGTTACAACGCACTATTTCCAGACATGTTGTGTAATTATAATGCACATTTGCACTTATGTATCTTATGATAACTGCATTGCAGTTGTTTTTGATAATGAATTCATATTGGAATGGTTTATATTATGTTACCAACGCACGACAATTGAAAGGAGTTCTTTTTGTTGTTTTTTTTTTACTTTTTTAAAAAGTTGAAATGTAAGTGGCCAGTATTTCATAATGCAACATGTACGTTCCTCTAAAGAGGTTGCAATCATTCCGATTTAAATTATAGCGGTTCTAGGAAATGTATGTAAAGAAATTCATGTCAAGATAACTCCATGTTCTCCCTTAGCAAAAATTTTGAAAAAAATACATATTATAGGACGTTAGTGGGAGTTTTACCAGTGAAAAATTTAGAGCGGTCTCTAACATGGAAGTGATAAAAAAAAATATCTGAAATGTTTGAATGTGTTTTTTTTTATTTTTTTCTATGGCGTAATGAAAATATAATTATAGCCATTTGATCATCTTGGTTAAATGTACATTATATGCCAAGCTCATAAAAATTGGTTAACAGGAAAAAAAAATATCAATGAAAAATTAAATATAGTTTTATTTTTTTTAAACGAAAACTATGATATTTAGGGTACTCAAATTTGGCAAAACAATTACTAATGCAGTGCCACACAATCTATAAAAATTACAAGCCCAAACTCAAGGGGGGCAAAATCTCTTAGCTTATCCTGGCACGGCCTTTGTCAAGATCGTTGCAAATTGAAAGAAGTGGTCTCTGCCTACCCCTCTGGGAAACAGGCGTGATTTAATGTATGTATGTATGTAAATATAATTCTCCTTGCAGATGTTCAGTCCAGGCAACATGATGACGGCGTGTGACCCGCGCCACGGGCGCTACCTGACCGTGGCGGCCATCTTCCGCGGCCGCATGTCCATGAAGGAGGTCGACGAGCAGATGCTCTCTGTGCAGGACAAGAACTCGAGGTGACATACCATCACGATTAGCGTTAACTTCATTAATATTACTAATATCATCATCGTTATCATTGACATCATCTTCATCACAATCATCATTGTCAACATCATTACTATCGTCAAAATCGTCAGTCGTACTTTTTTAAACACTAACACCATCTCAGTCATCAATTTCATTAAGATCACTTTAACAAAATCATAATAATTAACATCATCGTTATCATTACCATCGGATATTGTTATTATTATCATCTTCACCATAATTATAGGCATCATCATTATCATTATTATTAACATGATTATCGTCATTAAAACCAGTTTCATCATCGCTTCGTCGTCATCGTTAAGTCATTACCAGAGCCCGGAATTCTCGTAGTTTTTTGAGCTGTTATAGGAACTTCTCGTCTATCGACACACACACACATTAAATCACGCCTGTTTCCCAGAGGGGTAGGCAGAGACCACTTCTTTCCACTTGCTACGATCTTGACAAATTTCTTTCGCTTCTTCCACATTCATACATCGAGTCATGCACGCACGTCGGTTTCGGGTACTTAAGATTCGGCCCTTTTCCAGTATTTCACCGATTTGACTCGAAAAAGTACGCCTAGGGCGGCCCCTTCCGACCCGTCCACTCACTATCGATGTGAATATCTCTTTCGTCAATCTTCTTTCATCCATCCTTTCCAAATGACCGAACCATCGAAGCATGCCCTTTTCAATCTTAGTCAATAAGTACATCATCTTTTATTCCACATTTCTCTCTGACTTTTTCATTCCTTACTCTATCAATCAGTTTCACACCACACATACTACGCAAAGAGCGCATTTCAACGGCATTTACACGACTTTTATGCTTGTCCTGCCACACCCAACATTCACTACCATACATCAGGGTAGGGGCCAGCACTCCATTGTGAACAGCCAGTCGGGCTTTTTGTGAAATGCCCTGTCTGCTCACAAAGGAGTACAGGGCCCCATTGATTTGATTCCCCGCATTCACCCTCCTCTCGATATCCTTCTCACACTTACCATCTCTTGTAAACACACTTCCCAGGTACACAAATTCGCTCACTTGTTCTACTAATTCACCATTTATATTAATCACGCACTCAGTCATCTCCTCGTCCTTCTCTATCACCATGACCTTGGTCTTGGCAACATTTACTCTCATCCCCTTTCGCTTAAATCCCTCATTCATCACTGTCACCATCGTCTATCGACTTCCGATATAAATATGTATATCGATAAATAGAGGATACAATATTTAGAATATGGTTACGAGTAGAAGTAAACAACAGGAGTCTTATCGCGAATGAGCGATCTCTTCAAGATAACCCTTGGATACTGACTTTTTAAATAAGAATGTAATTAAAAATATTTTATGGTTCCTTATCAATAGTTTGTGGATTTTTTGCCTTTCAAATATTTTCCAAAAGAAATTGCAACAAGAAATGCTATCGATTGTTTTCATTACAAATCTCTATTTCACATTTTCAACTATTCAAAAGTTATCTTAAGTGATCGCTCTTTAGCGATAGGACCGCCTGTGGTTTACTTCTACTTTTAATCTTCTTTAATATGTTGTGTTCTATATTGTATCGATAAAATATGTATATCGGAAGTCGATGAACGAGAAGATATGTCAGCTCAAAAATGCTATGAAAATTCTGAGCTCTGGTCATTACTATTATCAGCATCATCATTATTATCAGATATTATCAATGCTTGGGACTGAATTGCTTGTAATAAAATATTTAGTCCTTACGACACAGCGTTGCGAATGTCAAAAAAAAAGACACCCGACAAAGTTTCTTACAGGTTCTTCTCCGATCGGTCCAAATTTGAACCTTCAGTAAACTTAGGCTAAGTCGATACTACGACATCTCAAGAGTTTATTTTATCTAAACCTACCTGAATTTTCCGGGTGGTAGGACCTTGTGCAGGGTCCGTCCGGATCGCTACCACCATCTTATCCATTAACCTACCGCCAAACAGCAGTGTTCGCATTGTTGTGTTCCGGTTTGGGGATAAGACAGCCGGTGAAATGACTAGCATAGTGGCATTCCATCTTAGTCCTCAGGGTTGGCAACGCATTTGCAGTCTTAGGATTGTATTGCAGTCTTGTGAATGCGAATGTCTATGGGTCACAGTTTCCACTTACCATCAGGTGGCCTGTGTGCTCGTTCGTCTTCTTTATGGCATAAAAAAATAATTACTCTGGTTCGGATTCCGATTCTGTTCGCCATCTTTAACTAAATCATAACATTACTACGATTACAAGATGACGGTAATTTCATCCAATCTAAATCTTTACAACTTATTAACAATCTTCTACAGTTACTTCGTGGAATGGATCCCGAACAACGTGAAGGTCGCCGTGTGCGACGTGGCCCCGCGCGGCGTCAAGATGGCCGCCACGTTCGTCGGCAACTCCACTGCCATCCAGGAGGTGTTCAAGAGAGTCTCCGAGCAGTTCACCGTCATGTTCCGGAGAAAGGTCAGGGGAATCGTCATTATAGGCATCAACGTCATTGTCATGATTGTCGATTCTGATATGTTCTTTAAAAAAAATCACCGTACAGAGGACACGACAATAATTAGTTTTTCTCAAACATGCTCGGAAAGATCGGTTTTCCGATTGAAACACAAGGACGGAAAGTGCCTCATTTTACTCCTACGAGTAAAAACACTTTCCGTCCATGTCCATATTGTTTATTAAAAGTGCTCTCTATTGCATACAAAATCGAAAGGAACGTGAAAAAAATCCCGCACACCCAACTTGTGGGTGCAGTGTGGGCCGGCGGCGGTGCGTTGTGCGTGAAACTATCTTCACTAATACTCGGTAGTTTTCAAACAAACATTATCTCCGAATTTGTCATAGGTTTTTAAAAATACTTGTAATTATGAATTTGTATCATTTCCTCGCATTATTTGAGAAAAGCATTATATTTGCCGAGGCGGAAACGAGGATTTCCTGACTCGTATTTTAGCAGGCCTCGCTATTGCTCGGCCGGCTAACCACCTCGTCAGGAAAACCCTTACTTTCCGCGCCTAGGCAACAATGTACTGTTCCTCTACTCTACCCACTGGGGGCGATTTTTGGAAAATTCTTCCCTAGACCTCATAAGGAACCTACTTACCAAATTTGGAATCTCTAAAACCAGCGGTTTGGGCTGTACGTTGATATGCCCATCACTCAGTTAGTTTACATACATACATAAACTCACGCCTTTATTCCCAGAGTGGGGTAGGCAGAGCTACAGAATTTCCAACAACTATAAAACTTTTTGATAATTCTGTAACCACATTTTGCACACTTAGGCGAAGATGTTTACCAGTGTATTAGTGACAGGTTGCAAGCCCATCGCCTAACAGTACTACACGCCTTTATTACCTTAGTCGGCTTTTACGACATCCACGGGAAGACTTGGAGTGGCACTATTCTAATCCGGCAACCACACGGGGGAAAATACAAATCTTTCCTTTTTTACTTGTTATTTTCTAAGGTATTTGTAAATATGAGCCTTGTTACCTGAAACAAATTATTATCCACCATTGTATTCATGTCGGTGTTGCCAGGCGTTCCTGCACTGGTACACGGGCGAGGGCATGGACGAGATGGAGTTCACGGAGGCCGAGAGCAACATGAACGACCTGGTCTCCGAGTACCAGCAGTACGAGGTACGGATCCAGAGGAACAAGGCAGTATAACAGTGTGAAATTCATACGCGGATACTGCCTTTTTTGCAATAGACGGCAATTTTATGTTCTTTGTTAAGGATGCAAATTGGATCATGTTGCCAATTTGCGGCGAACAGCGCTCTCATTATTGCCAAACTCTTGTACAATTTGGCCGTTCTAAGAGGCGCCCGATTTGACAGCTGTCATCTTAGTACAAAATATAACCTCAAACATTTTGTACTAAGATGACAGCTGTCAAATCGGGCCTCTTAGAACGGCCAAACTGTAGCAGTATAAATCGTAATAACCCTTTTTCTACGCAAATAAAGAAAAAAAAACCTTATTAGGGTTTAGTATCTACCGGGGTGTCAAACGGGACCTTGTTGCCAAGCCTAAGCTTTCCGTCCGTCTGTTTGTCCTAAGTTTTAAGAGCAGTATCTGTTTTTCAATATGTGTTATTACTCGTACTAGGGTTACGACATTTGGTGGCATATCGTGGTTCTAGAATACATGGAGTCGCTATTTCCTAATTATTATAAACATACCACTTTGATTTTGCCCTTCAGTATTGTCATATTTTAAAATCAACTAAATTGGTTCGGTTTATCAATACCTACTTATTTTTATTTGTTTCTAACGCTTTCACAGCGGAGATATCCTCCTTGCCAAAATTCAATTCAATTAACAAAATTAATGAAAAAAATGAATAACGTTATGACAATACTGAAGGTCAAAATCAAAGTGGTATGTTTATATTAATTAGGAAATAGCGACTCCATGGATTCTAGAAACACGATATGCCACCAAGTCCTAACCCTACTTATTACTATGAATTTTCCAACAAATCACAAAAAAAAACCTTGAAAAATAAAGGGAACAATACAAGAAACCTTTTTTTATTATTTTTTTATCGTCTAAACGGTAAAACATACAAGCGTCAAATTTGGTATGATTATTGTACGAACCCTGAAGAAAAACCACAAATACTATAAAGCCTTGAGCTCGCGCTAACAGTAAGCTGTAAATCTATCTAAATTAAGTACTATTATATTTATTAATGCGGAACTTTCGTTACGTGAATCCGATTCACACTTAACTGGTTTTTTTCATTGGCTTTTTTTAAAGGCTCTAACAATAGATAGTTTTCGAACTCGATAATCAATCTCAATATAATTACAGGAAGTGGGAGTAGAAGATGGAGAGTTCGACGACCAGGAGGAAATGCCCGACGAATACGCTGAAGAAGAGGCGCAGTAAGCTAGTCCGTAATGCGACAGTAAAGCTGCGACCCCACCGCCGCTTAACGATGCGTATATTACGATGTGGTTACGTAAACAAAAGACGGGGTCATAGTGTCGCGACATAGCGACATCTAACGGCAAACATGTACCACCAACTCGCCAGCGCCAACAGCGCCACAGCGTCAGACAGCGGAACTAAAGTGGTCTACATCGCGCTAGCGAAATTTCTGCAGTCAGTTGATATATGTAGCACTTCCAACTTCATCTCAAAGGACTTCGGTCCTCAGGCATAACACCCGTCTGGAGAGAGAGCAAACGCCGAGCGTCCAGTGGCGCTCTATTACTATCATTGCTTTTCTAATTAACTAAAGAATTTCCTTGCAATCAGACGATACGTTTTTGTAGCGCAAGTAAAAACACAATTTAACAAGTACCCTTTGACTAGTCAGCTTAACGGGAAAAGGTGGCCACTATTTTCCGTTAAGTTGATAACTCGAAGGTGAATTGTTATTAAAGTATGTGATATACCCTATAAATTGTGTTTTCATTTGTAGTACAAAAACACATCGTCCAATTTCAAGAAAATACTTTAGTAGTAATAACACAATAATAGTAATGAGGGCGCCACTGGACGCTCGACGTTTGCTCGGCGCAGTCTTAATGTTGTATGGAAATAACTGTATACAATGTTACATAGTAAGTAAATTAAATTATAATATTATTCGTTGTTATAAAGCATTTTAATGATTTATCATTCAGATTAGTTGGTTCCGGGCCCAGGCTTAATACAAGGTGGCCCATGGTCCTTTGAAACCATTGTTATTATATACAAATGTTGCGATATGTATGTTATCTTGGTAGTATATAAGAATAAAATATATACTGTTTGTTTTATACATTGTTAAGTTGGTATTACTTTTAATACTATTTCCTATCTTATACAAAGAATTTCGTACATTGACCCCTACCTGTCCTGGTTGCTCGCGTACAAATATATCGCCCTCTCGCACTACGCAACCGTTAGTGTGCGACAGAAATATAATTAAACCTTATCCATTAATCTACTTAAACTGAATTGTGTTACCTTAAAAAAGGTCCTAAAGATCAAAAGTATATCATAAATGGAATACCAGCTATAGAACGGGTATGTATCATAATGTATAAAGATCAAAATACATAATGGGTCATAATATATAATGGTGTTATTTCTGAAAACCGTAAACGTTTCGGGGTTGTTATAAAATAAACCTAACATAACCTAATGGGTTCTATACAATGACCTTTTAAATAATCCTGAAAAGTTTGCGGCTTCAAATAAAACTGTTATATATTGTGAACCATTATGTTATGTATCACGACCCATTATGTATTTTGAACTTTATAAATTATGATACGTTCCCCTATAGAACTTTTATAATCATGTTTTCTATAATTAGTTTCTCTATAGGGTTCAAATAAAACCATTGTTAAAAATCTAAGATTTTTTATTTAGATTATATTTGATTTTATTCACAGGCTTCTGTGGTACTTTGTAAATCTTAATATTATCAAACTTATCTATATTCAAATGTTCATTGATATTGGTAATAGTTTCTGTATCTGTGGAAGTACAATCTACTATTTCTATATTAGGATTTTCTACCACAATATTGCCAGGGCCATATTCTACTAATTTGGTAGGTTTTTCACTACATCCAATTTGTTTTTTCAAATTAACTTTCTGTTTGTCAACATTTTGATTTAGTTTACGTTTCTTCGCTTCACCTTTATAGGCAATAACATTATATTCTCCCATATTTAATTTAGGAGCAGGAATAGGAATGGAAGGCAGTTCTACGTTGACTTCAACTGGCTCAACAACGGGAACACTTTCCTTTTGCAAATTTCTCAACCGAGCAGCTACGTCATATTTTCTTATCTCTAATTTAACTTCAGTTTCTTCTAAAGTTTCTAATTCAGGAGCGTACGTTATATGCAAAGACCCTCCGTAAAAAGTTTTAGTATCTAACATTCTTTTAGCCATCCTTGCGGAGTGAATTTTCTCAAACACAGCATGGTATGTGTCCGTGAATTGTTCAGTTTTATACTTTGTTGTTAGACTGAATGATTTTAGTTTGCCAAATTTTTGGAAAAATGCTTTCGCTTCTTGCCGGAGGTTGAGTGACGGGATGCCGAATATTAGAAGGTGATTTGACTCACTGATGATGGAATATACCTGTAAATAAATTTCTGTCAAAGATGTATTCTTAGGACAGCTTTTACTGCCGACTATACTTTTGTCTGCACAGTCATTATCTGCTTATAAAGACTGAGCTAAATATAGCACAGATCCTACCTTTTGACTCTATCATCAGATCAGATGTTTGATACCATAATATTGCATTATTATCGGCTTTACATATGATGTCCAGAGATCGGAATAGGTAGAGCTAATTTGCCTAAACTTGAGGCATATTCATTCATGTGTGAGTGAAATGGGAATACATTATTGAATGAAGGTGCATCAAGTTTAGGCAAATTGGCTCTACCTATTCCGATCTTTGATGATGTCCCATAAACGGAACATTGAAATGGTAGAAATTTCCAATAGAACAACTTACATACACTACGTACAGTTAAAATTCAAAAACATCTTTTAAAAATGACTGTTTATTTGACATTGAATTAATTTATTTGTAAAAACCGTTTAGGCATTAACATACTATGGGTTACAGAGGTATAAGGCATCAATGCAGATGAGTTAGTTTCATTACAACCTAAATCTCTAAATAACTGGGTACATAAGCTCACGCCTTTATTCCCAAAGTGGGGTAGGCAGAGCTACAGAATTACCAACAACTCTAAAAACTCATTCAAATTCCCTCATTCCTTAAATATCAGAAATTTTATCATGACTTAGATCCAAAATATCTGATTCCTATTAATACCAGAATTCTCATACAACTAGGTTCACAGACATGTTGTATTGAGAGAAAAAAAAGTCATTTGGTATTTAGACATTATGGTACTATACTGAGATCTAGACGTATTCGTAACAGGTATTATGAAATTAAGTGGTAATGAAACCTACTCAGGCAGACTAGTGATTTTGGAATGAGGAAAAGTGCGTGTCACATTTCGGCATCATTTTACATGGACTTCGATGTCTTTGATTTAATCACACTTTAAATTTCTCATTACTATGCTCCATATTATAAAGGAATCTTTCTGCGAAATACATTATATCCAACCAGTTACGCATTAAATCTATGCAATTACGCCAAACAGGCAAACTAACCTTCACTGCAGTAAGTTTTCGACCTTGTCTGTACGGTAGACGGGTCGTACACACCGGGTGCTGCACATGATGAGGTAAAAGAATCTTCTCATCATCATTTTCCTCCGCCATTTCCCATTAATTTATAATAAATACGATAAAGATAGATAGGATAACAAACAAATACTTTTGTTTCGACACACTACCTGTTTTTGACAGTTACAATTACAATACAACTGACCTGACCTGACAGTTAATTTTCGTTCAGAAACTACAGGAATCTTTTCATCGATAGTGTTTAAGGTGAACAGGTAAACAGCCAACTGTAAATGAATCAAAAGCATTTTTTTATTTTCACAATATTATAGTAAGTTAAATGTACTGATTTTCGAGCGAAAGTTTACTATTACTACTCAGTATTTTCTATACATCGTTAAAATACAACATGGGCAAATAACGTCGAGATACTATTCACCTCTTCTACCGGCTCCTCCGGCATGCAGCCGAGTGAAATTGGCCATAAATATAATCTATTTTTGAATTACGGAGGTTGCCACTTGAGAATAATATAGTCACCACGTCAAACTCTTTAGCCAATATGCATCCAGTTCTTTTAAAACTTGTTAAACAAACGACAGATAAGATGTATAGAACAACTGAAAGCTAAAACTAAGGCCCTACTGTGAAAATCGAAGTTCGAAATTGCGTCAGATCCATCGATTCCATTCGACTCGATTTACTCTTGAATAACGAGTGACAGGGATGGAGCCAACGTAACTACAAAAATTAAAAACAAATTTCGGTAAAATAATTTATTTAAACTTTTTAAAACATATTGCTACGTCCACAGTAAAGAAATGCATACACCACAGATATGTCTCTCGCAGAATGTTACGAAAGTAAAAACAAAAATTGATAAAGTATGGACTCGATTTCTGAGTGTATCGATCTGTTTGCCAAATTCTATAATTCCGCGTAGGAAATTTTCCAGTTGAATTTCCCCATTCATAATTTTACCCACACGCATAGATTCCGCTATAAGTTTCTCTTGATCGCATAGGTTAGGTTATGTTAGCCCGAAGGGCCAAAGCCCCCTAAAATAGGAGCTCCGGTCGATTGTGTAAAATTGAAATAAGCAATCATGCATGCGTGTGGTTAAAATAATGAATGGGGTACAACGCGACAAAAACTGCTATGCGGAATTATATATTAACAGATACTAAGATTTTTTACTACTTAAGAAGCTACTGAAACTAGGATATTGTACATATTATGAGAAATTAAGTTTGACGATTTTTCTTTAAAAAAAAAATGGAATACAATCCAAAGGCCACGGATTCTATGATAATTGAGCTGCGTCATAAATCATAATACTAAAATAAAATCTTTTCATATATCTAAACTCCATACGTTAAGCGAAGTAATTATATTAAAATCATTTCACGTCTGGTCTATTTTTTTCGCAATTGCTGAAAATCAATATTTAAAATTATTCCTCCGTTCTGCTGCCCGCCATAATGCCTTTGCCTTTACATGACACATTTTTTTCACGTCACGGCATGGCCATCGAGAAAATACACATACTGCCAACATTAGAAAAGTTTAATCGAGTTGGTCACGAGTCACGACCAAGGAGGTTATTAACTATACGCGCCAAATATTAAAACAGGGTATCAACATCATCTGTTTTACCGTGAGGTCAGCCAGTTCGGAGTAGACCCCTTACAGGTTCTGAACTCCTGGTAGAATGACTGAACACCCTCATTTGAATAATTGTCAAATTAGAACAGCTTGACGAACTGGATGCCTTCAAGATTTAACTGCAATAGTAATAGCTATCACTAGTTCGTTGAAATCTATATGAATAGAAATTTACTTTGTACGCATTTTCTCATACAACATTTTGTTAAAATCCATTAACAACACTCACGCCTGTAATCCCAGAGTGGGGTAGGCAGAGCTACAGAATTACCAACAACTCTATAAACTTGTTGATAATTCTGTAACCACATTTTGCACACTTAGGCGAAGATGTTTACCAGTGTATTAGTGACAGGTTGCAAGCCCATCGCCTAACAGTACTACACGCCTTTATTACCTTAATCGCCTCTTACGACATCCACGGAAAGATACGGAGTGGCACTATTCTAACCCGGCAACCACACGACGTATAGGGTTGAATTTATAAGAGTATTATGCCGGAACTTTGTCTGTCGACTAGTTTTTCGAAATTTGGATTAAGTATATTAATACATATTAACTTTGTACTCATTTTCTCATACAGGATTTATAAAGTCAGAATTCCACTGCTACAAACGCCGACGTCAAAAAAGTTAACAAACCAGAGTTTCTAATCTGGAAGATATCCTGAATGCTACAAAGGTTAATCAACAACGTAGGAATAAACATATCGCATGTCAAATGTGGATAAAGCATCCGTCACTGTCGTCTGTCTGTTTTGCGGGTGGTAGGACCTTGTGCAGGGTCCGTCCGGATCGCTACCACCATCTTATCCATTAACTTACCGCCAAATAGCAGTGTTCGCATTGTTGTGTTCCGGTTTGGGGATAAGAGAGCCGGTGAAATGACTAGCATAGAGGCATTCCATCTTAGTCCTCAGGGTTGGCAACGCATTTGCAGTCTTAGGATTGCATTGCATTCTTGTGAATGCGAATGTCTATGGGTCACAGTTTCCACTTACCATCAGGTGGCCTGTGTGCTCGTTTGTCTACTCTATGCCATAAAAAAAAAAACACATATTTACGTGTCAGAAAGTGACGGATGCCTTATCGAAACTTCGTCACGCGATAAACTCAGCCATATTAGGGCCCAAGGCTTTGGAACTATCGACGCACGTGGGTCACGTGTGTAGCGCGCGGTGGAATTCCTGCTTTAATACAATGTTAAACAGATGTCAACAACCGTTATGGTATCCCTCGGTCTTCATGTCGTTCAGGCCCAACTCTTCGTTCTGGTCAAACGTGCGCTCGTAGCGAGTTATTTTCAAACCTGGAAGGACAAATATATTTTTTAAATAAAATTTTGGGCCGGTTTATAAATATCTTAGAAAGACAGACATATTGACCTAGTCTCATATTAAGCTTTAGGCTTGCATTATGGGTAGACAACGATAATCATACTTATACAGGGTGTTAGGCACTCGGGTAGGAGTTTTACGGGATGATATTGATTTGACCACATTTACTATTATGCTAGGTTTAACGGTTTCCGAGATATTGATCATTTTATGTCCGTGATACGAAAAACCCCTTAATTCAAGTATTAATTTAAAAAAAAACAGTGTTTTCTTGCATGATTTGAATCACTATGAAATAAGGAAGTTTTTAAAGCTACATGCCAATTTTGTTTTCATTACAACTTTTTGAGTATACTCACAAAATTTGTTTTTCCATACTTGGTGAAAAACAAACGCGGGGTTCTCTTAGTATGGAGTAAGTAACTCTGCGCGTTTACTTACTTACATAAATGTTCAGAATTACCCTTACTATCGTCCCGTAAAACGCGTACACCCGAGTGCCAAACACCCTGTATAAAGAAATACATGGAAATCATCCAAGACACAGGATCTACATATATACATCCATATATTAAATCAAGCCTTTTTCCCAGAGGGGTAGGCAGAGACCACTTCTTTCCACTTGCTACGATCTTGACAAACTTTCGCTTCTTCCACATTCATACATCGAGTCATGCACGCACGTCGGTTTCGGGTACTTAAGATTCGGCCCTTTTCCAGTATTTCTCCGATTTGACTCGAAAAAGTACGCCTAGGGCGGCCCCTTCCGACCCGTCCACTCACTTTCGATTTGTATATCTCTTTCGTCAATCTTCTTCTCAGGATCTACTGGCGCTAAATAACATTAAATCTTTTCCCGTACCCGGAATCGAACCCGGTACCGCTAGACACATCGTTGTCTCTTTCTTGTTTTTGCTATAATAGCTAATCAGATATATTTAAGAGACCTTTTTCAAGCGAAAAATCTAAGGAACGACTTAGGGTGCGTTTCCATATTCAAAACCGCGGGTAGAGTGCACCAATAATCGTCATGTTCATAAAACTACTTCCTGACCATTTGTTACAAACATCGCAACCGCAAGGTTCCTCACCGTCGTCTGGTTCATTTCCATCGATCAAGCTCTGCACGTACGAGTTGCCCGCCGGGTCGTCCAGCACGATGGTCACGGAGCGCTTGCAGTCTAGCACATCGTCCATCGCAGCCAGGAAACTAGAAACAAGTATGTCTTTAGGTTAGGGTGGTGCAAAATAGTATAAAGAAAAATAAAGTAACTATATTAAATCATTCCTCCACAAAGCTTATTTTAGTTTACGATATAGTTATATATGGTTCAAATATAACTTGTTAAGTGGTTGCAAAAAAGGAAGAAAACCTTAAATAAAATAATATTCGATGACGCGCTGGCCTAGTGGGTAGTGACCCTGCCTACGAAGCTAGTGGTCCTGGGTTCGAATCCCGGTAAGGGCATATAATTGTGTGATGAGCGCAAATATTTGTTCTTGAGTCATGGATGGATGTCATGGATTTGGAGTCGCCCTAGGCGTACTTTTTCGAGTCAAATCGGTGAAATACTGGAAAAGGGCCGAATCTTAAGTACCCGAAACCGACGTGCGTGCATGACTCGATGTATGAATGTGGAAGAAGCGAAAGAAATTTGTCAAGATCGTAGCAAGTGGAAAGAAGTGGTCTCTGCCTACCCCTCTGGGAAACAGGCGTGATTTAATGTATGTATGTATGAGTCATGGATGTTTATTTTATTTCGCTATACATATAAGTATTTATATCGTTGTCTAGTACCCATAGTACGGTCACGAGCGTTAATTTGGGACCCATTTCAAGAAAAATATGATTGAAATCGTCAATGTCATTAGAGATGTCAAGTAATTTGTAACTTTTAGGAAACTCAACCTTGTTGTTGTAGAATGTCAGATTGACTTTGGACCTAAGGTGGGTACCAAATTAAATCTCGTGACTGTACAAGCCTAGAGCTTAGTTTGGGACTAGGTCAATTGGTTTAAGATTGTCCCCTTATATTTATTATTATTAAATAAAATATCTGCAAGCTGGTCTCCTGCTACGTACGTGTTGAGCCCGGGCTTCAAGGAGGGCGCGTCCCCGATGACTCCAGGCGCGTCCTTGAGCTGGTCGCGGGTGGCGCGGAGCAGCCCCTCGGCCGTGGTGAAGCGCCCCCCCAGGGCGCGACCCCCCACCTCCAGGTCCAGCTCGGGGATGGACATGCTGCACGTTTCAGACTGGAGACCACATTGGACTTTATAAATGAATTGGCCAGAGCGTGGAATTGCATAGGGTAAATCGTCAGTAACTGGCCACCCCCCGGTAACTTTTTTTTTTTTTATGGCATAGAGATGACAAACGAGCACACAGGCCACCTGATGGTAAGTGGAAAATGTGACCCATAGACATTCGCATTCACAAGACTGCAGAGCAATCCTAAGACTGCAAATGCGTAGCCAACCCTGAGGACTAAGATAGAATGCCTCTATGCTAGTCATTTCACCGGCTGTCTTATCCCCAAACCGGAACACAACAATGCGAACACTGCCACTTGCCACTTTGCAATAAAATAACTTAAGAAATACACACATTTTTGCGATTAAACTAGAATACCTAGATCTTGAGTTATTACCCGGAGTACTGTCCAAGTATCTTTACTAACAGCGTCAGTAAAAAAATTGGTGGCTAGTAACTAAATGACACTTTCTAAAGTGGCCAGTTACTGACGATTTACCCTATGTAGTGGTATTGTGTGTTTATAGGCAAGAGAAAGAGAGAGAGAAGTACTTTAAGTATTTGTCTCGCCTATACACACACAACACCACACAACACTTTAGCGTGAAGTTTGTACCACCTACCTCGTAAAATGTTTTAATCTGACACCTTATCCCTAGTAAGGTTGTCTGGAAGAGATCGCTAATCAGCGATAAGACCGCCTGTTGTTTACCTGTGTTGTTTTTAATAATGCTGTATTCTCTGTATTGTTATTGTTTGGTGTACAATAAAGTGTTTTGTATTGTATTGTATTGTAACACCACTACATATGCAACTCCACGCTCTCGCTAATTCATCTATACAGTGTTTATTTTTACAAGCTTTTATTTAACTTGCAATGTATGTAAGGGTCAAATATTGCAAGTTAAATTTGACCCAGTTCCCGGTTTCCGATGAAACTGAAAATTGGCCTTTAGTTCTGATGACAATACAATATTGTAGTACCATCGAGCTGGTCTGATGATGGAGACTCAGGGTGGACATAGGAACTCCTAAATTACACATGATAAACCCGTCGTGTTAGGGCTTGTTAGAATCGTCTTGAGGAGTAGATGACGATTGTGCAAAAAAAAGTACAGTCGGCAACAAAAGCTTGTCCCAAAAAGGATTTTTTTGACGGAACAGTCTCTATACAGTACTATCTCTTTTTGTTTCCGTAACAGCATTGAAAAAAAGTTAGAACTATATTGAATGTACATTGAAATATCAACCTTTTCTGTTTATTTAGTGGTGTACCAAGAGAAAAATGGTATATTCAACAATTTTCTATTGCATAACTATCAGGGACATAACCAGAGCCTGGATTTTTTGCTGCAAAACAAAAGACTGTCGCAATCTAGCTAGTGTTAGATATTTTTTTATCGATATCGAGTATTATTATATTTACATTACTTTACAATCATTCGCGACAGTTGTTTTATATGTGTTATTCCATCTAAATTTTAACTCCTACTTTTTCATATCAAGTAATAAAATAACCCGTCGGGTAACTAAGAGGTAAAACTTTGAACGAAGTGACTAGACTACCTCATGGAAAATAATAGACACGTCAGAAACTGTCTACTGCCAGAGAATGTTGAGAAATTAATGATTATCTACTTCTATCACTATTACAAACCAAATAAAATGTCACGTGCTGCTGTGTGTGCTGACGGATTTCGAAGAAGGAATTGCATCTGTTTCTATATAATTTTATACAAACTCACGTATTTTTTTTTTATTTCGTGGACCTTCTATTACAAAACTTTCAATTCCGGGCTCTGATGATATCACTATGATAGATCATTTGGCTCTAGCAATAACCTCAATGGTCTGGTTCGAAGCGCTGGTAGATTCACTCCATATTACCGACGTGTAAAAAAAAAACATCATGTGGCCAATTTACAGAATAAATAATTTGATTCTGATCTCTTACCTTGAGCACATCCCGAGAGAAGTCCTCCCTGCCCGCGACCCTCACCTCAAACCTGACTCCCTTGTCCTCTATGCCGCCGCCTGACTTTACCTGGGAAAAATAAAGTTATATTATTTTACAAGCGAACTTTTTTTTTTAATTAGTAAGTATATGTGGCTTCATCAAAAGATACATCGTATTTCAAACGGTAAGAAGAGCGTCGGTGGCCTACGAGGTAAGTTACCGAGTTCGAACCCTATTGGCCACCATGAGTTGGTACCAATGAGTTTTTCTAACTTAAGTACATTCGATGCCTCAGTGAAGGTAAAACATCGTGAGAAAAGCACATTCGAACAGCTGAGTGTGTAAGAGGGTAATTGCAGAAAAGCTCCTAAATTTAAATTCAAATTTATTTATTTATTTGTCACAATACAATAAAATACATCGTCTTATAAGTATTGTCATTATTGTTCTTGTATTCAGCATGCAAAGCAAGCGTACAAATATCTGGTCGCGCAATCTAACTTACTTATTATTACCAACTATATATTTACATTTTAGTCAACATTGAAAACTTATAACTAAGAGTGCCTGTCGCTCAAGTATTCCTTGACTACAAAAACATTTCTCCATTAACCATTTTGTTACTTTGCTTTTAAATATATTTCCTGACAACCTTTTTAAATCTAACGGTAAATGATTAAAAATTTCAATGCTCATATTAACTATATTTCTTTTATACATCCTAAAGGGACGAAGTGTATCCGAGAGGGCCCATCTGTAAGATAGGATAAGATAAAAGCAGCTTAACAGTTTGATCAGCTGGAGGACAAAAAAATAATACAATACATACATATATACTCCCGAAAAATATTACTTTCTTTCTTGGACAGACAATTAAAAAGAACTAGCATATCACTACATAGTATAAAACAAAATCGCTTCCCGCTGTCTGTCTGTCCGTATGTATACTTAGATCTTAAAAACTACGCGACGGATTTTGATGCGTTTTTTTTTAATAGATAGTGTGATTCAAGAGGAAGGTTTTTATCATCACTACATAGTATAAAACAAAGTCGCTTCCCGCTGTCTGTCCCTATGTATGCTTAGATCTTTAAAACTACGCAACGGATTTTGTTGCGGTTTTTTTTAGTAGATAGAGTGATTCAAGAGGAAGGTTTTTATGTATAATAAATTTTGTTTTATGTACGTGTGTTATAGAAAACTCAAATAAACCGAAGCGAAGCGAGGGCGGGTCGCTAGTTTATTATAAATTCTGTTTTATGTACGGGCGTTACAGAAAACTTACATAAACCGAAGCGAAGCGAGGGCGGGTCGCTAGTTTATTATAAATTCTGTTTTATGTACGGGCGTTACAGAAAACTCAAATAAACCGAAGCGAAGCGAGGGCGGGTCGCTAGTTTATTATAAATTCTGTTTTATGTACGGGCGTTACAGAAAACTTACATAAACCGAAGCGAAGCGAGGGCGGGTCGCTAGTTGCCAATATTATGCTGTCCCTATCTAACACGTAACAATTGAATAAGAAGGAACAGGACGCACCTCGTTGGTGCGGTGGCCGCAGGCGTCGCAGACAGTTGCCATTATGACCACTTCTTTGAAATATGGAATATCTGGAAAAGAAACAAACCGCCGTCGATTAAACATATCGTGCCCGTCAAAATACAGAGAGGAACAGGGCCAAGGCAAGTAGAAAAATATCAACATCCATTTCCTTTTTTACATAAAATAATTTAAAAAAATGATGTTGATGATACTGCTGCTGGTGGTGACCATAACGGTGGTAAGAATCATAAAGATAAAGGTTATTATGATCATAATGATAATGATGATAATCGTGACACTACTTCTGATGAAGACAATAACGACTATAAGAATAATGGTTATGATAATCATAATAACAATGATGATGATGATACTGATACTGCAGCTGATGAAGATAACGATAGTGATAATCATGCCTGTGATAATCATAATACTACTTCTGATGAAGACTATAACTATTAAGGTAATCATAATACCAATAGTGACGATGGTGGTAAAGATGATGATACTGATACTGCAGCTGATGAAGACAATAACTGTGATAATCATAACGGTAATGATGATAACAATCATGATGGTAATAAAGATAATGATGATAATCATGAAGATGATGACAATGATAACTTACTGGTGATCTTCATATTAGTAGCAGCAGGCGCGTTACAGTCGGGGCAGTTGGTCCCGAACTGGAGCACCTCGTCGGCCTCCATCTGGTCGTAGGACGTCTTCGAGGGGTCGCTCGGGGTCAGCAGCGAGGGGTTCGTCGCAGCCACCTGGAGCAGAGATGGGAAAAATTTAGAGATGGGCCGACTACGGATTTTGCCGACTAGCCAGTCGGCCGACTAATCGGTTTTCAATTTGCCGATTAATCGGCCGACTAGTCGGCAATGCCGATCGTACGTTTTTCCTATGTTCGGGTGAACGCGGAAACGTTTGTTTCGCCTACCCCTACCATGCGTTCATGTTTTGACCAGTTTTGATTAAGTTTTTTCCGTACCGGCCGTGTTGCTCGACCAAAAAAAACGATCAAATCTCTAATTATAGTATTAAAACGAACTACCTACTGCTTTTTATCACTATGTCGAAAATAAAATCACGTGTGTGGAATTTTTTTGACGATATTATTCATAAGAATATTAAATTCCATAGATTAAAAAATAGTTTAATTTATATTTCCTATAGGCAATAAAGGGCATTTTTTGCCGACTAATCACCGACTAGAAATGATGCCGAATAGTCGGCTTTCCCGACTAGTCGGCCCGTCTCTAGAAAAAATTATTCGAATGACGAATAACGAATAAGAATAACCAAATTATAACGAATGAAATTCTCGGATGATTATTCTTATTCGAATAAATTATTCGTCGAATAATTTATTTGCGAATAATTTATTCGTTGAATGAATTGCCACAAATTATTATTACGTACCTGCTTGGAATACCTGCTCCATTTTTCAAGAAAATTAATAACTAAACATAACTGAAAGATGTTGTTTGTACATATCATGAGCTATTACTATTATTCGCAAATAAATCATTCGACGAATAAATTATCCGCGAATAAAAAATATTACGAATTATTTTTTATTCGAATAATTATTCGAATAATGCCCATCTCTGACCTGGAGATATTTGTCGAGGGTCATATTTTGGGTTGCGGAAAATTTTCAGGAAAGTATAAGGACCCAATATGACACCTTGTGGCACTCCTCTCTTAAAGTAAGTTAGCAAGGGTCAATGATAAATACCTAAAGTCCAAAACACATAATTATCTGTTTTGAGCTTTTGTATAGTGTGACTATTTCATAATACACTTGGGAGCAAAGAAATCGAGCCACTTAGTACTGAGTTTCCATATAAAGTGGCTCGATTTCTTTGCTCCCAAGTATATGTAGTGATGTAAAAACGCTACCTCTTCGTGTGTGAACACGCCAAGCATATGATCCTGCTCCGTCGTCCGCTTGAAGTCTGTGCGCTCGGTGCGCGGGTCCTTGCGGGGCGCCTCCGGGTTTTCTATGAAACAATTACCTGGGAAGAAAATTGCACTATTAGTGCATAGATTTAAGGAAAACCCAGCCGGTTAATAAAATTTGTTAAAGCAATAGTAGGTACTGTTCGTCATTATCCGTATCTATGTCTTTCTATCCTCCGTCCCTCCTGCCCGAATCTGAATGAGTCTGAAGTCTGACTTTTTTTTACAGGTTTTTTGTTTTATAAATTGTCTGGTTAGCTCTCTGTGTCTCTACCTATATCTGTCTGGCTGTCTGTGTCTCTACCTATATCTGTCTGGCTGTCTGTGTCTCATCTGTCTATCTATATCTGCCTGGCTTTCTGTGTCTCTACCTATATCTGTCTTGCTCTCTGTGTCTCTACCTATATCTGTCTGGCTCTCTGTGTCTCTATCTATATCTGTCTGGCTTTCTGTGTCTCTATCTATATCTGTCTTGCTCTCTGTGTCTCTACCTATATATGTCTGGCTCTCGGTGTCTCTATCTATATCTGTCTGGCTTTCTGTGTCTCTATCTATATCTGTCTTGCTCTGTGTGTCTCTACCTATATCTGTCTGTCTCTCTGTGTCTCTACCTATATCTGTCTTGCTCTCTGTGTCTCTACCTATATCTGTCTTGCTCTCTGTGTCTCTACCTATATCTGTCTGGCTGTCTGTGTCTCTACCTATATCTGTCTGGCTGTCTGTGTCTCATCTGTCTATCTAGATCTGTCTGGCTTTCTGTGTCTCTATCTATATCTGTCTTGCTCTCTGTGTCTCTACCTATATCTGTCTGGCTCTCTGTGTCTCTATCTATATCTGTCTGGCTTTCTGTGTCTCTACCTATATCTGTCTGGCTCTCTGTGTCTCTATCTATATCTGTCTAGCTCTCTGTGTCTCTATCTATATCTGTCTGGCTCTCTGTGTCTCTATCTATATCTGTCTGGCCCTCTGTGTCTCTATCTATATCTGTCTAGCTCTCTGTGTCTCTATCTATACCTGTCTAGCTCTCTGTATCTCATTTGTCTATCTTTGTCTGTCTTGCTCTCTGTATCTCATCTGTCTACCTATCTATATCTGTCTTGCTCTCTGTATCTCATCTGTCTACCTATCTATATCTGTCTGGCTCTCTGTGTCTAATCTGTCTATCTATCTGCCTCCTTGCCTCCCACTTACCGGCGGCGTCCTCGAGCTCGAGCGTCCAGCTGTGGCGCAGCGCGCGCGCCGCCTGCAGCTTCGCCACGAACGCGTCGATCTGCTCGGCCTCCGCGGGGTGCTTCGCCCGCCTCGAGGCCTGGTCCTGCGTCAGGCCGGAGATGGCACGTAACAAGATGCCTTCTACTGTTGTTACTTCTGTCAATAAAGATGGTATATTCTTCATGGTATGTTTAACGTTGACTAGTACCCATAGTATAAGCCTACAACTTTATTAGCTATTATTACTCAAAGAAAATAGAAAAAGTATGTAAACGATAAGGGCATGATACAGGATGACAAACGTTAACAGTAACAAAAACACAATACACACACATGGCTAGCTGAGATTTCTAATTTTGTTACTCATCTATACAACGAGGCGCCACCTTGTGAGCAAATTCATAGCTTTTAACAATTAATTTAATTTAATTTATGTCCAGTTACCTAACATACAGGGTCTCCCAGAAACCGACGTCAACCCACCTAAAGTTTTTAAAGCTACATGCCCATTTTAGCACACGCACAGTTTATTTTTCCGTAGTTGGTGAAGTTTGAGGAGCAAATTAACGTCAAGTCTTATAATAATTGTATAATAATGAATATAAACGTTTTTTCGAATTCCGGAATCCCGGAAATTATAATATTAAATATTTTTAGAAGCCGATGCCATATTTGCTTAACTTTTTCAGGGATGAACTTTAGGTAAATATCTATTAGGGTCGGAAGGGGCCGCCCTAGGCGTACTTTTTCGAGTCAAATCGGAGAAATACTGGAAAAGGGCCGAATCTTAAGTACCCGAAACCGACGTGCGTGCATGACTCGATGTATAAATAATAAATAAATAAATAATATCAGGGGACAATGTCACACCAATTGACCTAGTCCCAAACTAAGCTCAAGGCTTGTATTATGGGTACTAGACAACGATATAAATACTTACATAGAGAAATATATACTTAAATATATAGAAAACATCCATGACTCAGGAACAAACATTCGCGCTCATCACACTAATATCTGCCCTTACCGGGATTTGAACCCAGGGATGTATGAAAGTGGAAGAAGCGAAATAAATTTGTCAAGATCGTAGCAAATGGAAAGAAATAGTCTCTGCCAACCCCTCTGGGAAACAGGCGTGATTTAATGTATGTATGTATCTATCCGTATTTCTGAGTCTCTGTTTATAAGAAGATTTTGTACCTCCTTTCTGGCTCTGCGCTGGTATCTCAAAGTCCAGTTCGGGGATCGTGACGCGAGTGAAGTCGCTCTTCACCACCTGCCTGTTCAGGTCCTGAGGGTCCTCCACGCGGAGTTTCCATCTGGAACATGAAGGGGGTACTAGTTATAACCAGGGCTCGGACAAGTCATCGCAGAAACTGATATGGACATGGGACAAGACTATTATAGAGTCGCGACTTAAGATTATTATTTATTATTGGTTCTCTGCCGTTTCGCCGAATTATGTTTCGTCAAATGATTCATTTCGTCAAATGTTTCATTTGGGCAAATGCTTTTTTTTCTAAAACTGTAAATATTTCAGGTTTTTTTAAAAACTAACCTAACCTAACCTATAGGGTTCTACACGATGGTCCTGATATAAATCCTGAAATATTTACAGTTTTAGAAAAAAAAGCATTTGCCCAAATGAAACATTTGACGAAATGAATCATTTGACGAAACATAATTCGGCGAAACGGCAGTACACCTTTATTATTATCTAAAGCTGATATATTATTATCGTAATTTATAATTTAACATTTGACCTTTTTAGTCGCATATCTGTCATGGATTTGTCAAAGTGGCATGCTTCAAACAGTTTTTTGGAGACAAATTAAACTAATACAATTATTTGCTTAATTATGGTTAAATCTAAATATTTTAAATATGGTGCAAATAAATACAATTAATAAGTGGATTAAGGACTACCCCGAGCTCTGTTATCAGGAAAATGTCAAGGAAATATTGTGTACAGCATGTGACATTCGTATTAAACAGTTAAAGAAAGATAATATTGATGAACATATTAGGTCAAAAAATCACAATAAATGTCAATAAATGTCATTGAAAAATATAATTAAATAATATTGTACATAATGCGATTCTATTGATCTTGTTCTATTGCCGTCTTGCGATTGTTTTGCGATGACTTGTCCGAGCCCTGGTTATAACTTATTATTACCGAAGGAATAGCGAAAAACAATATGTACACCGATGAAAAAGTTGCAGGCGAAAGTTATAGTGCGAAAGCTGGCCAAGTGCAAGTCAGATTCGTGACTTGTTGTTTTTCTTAAGGGTTTGTTTACTTTACATACATACATAAGCTCACGCCTTTATTCCCAGAGTGGGGTACGCAGTGCTACAGAATTACCAGGGACCGGCCCGCTATCCCATTCAAGGGGTTTCGAATGGGTTTTTATAAGGATTTATTTAGAAAAGCCGTAGCGCTTGAAAGCTGTTCGATTCGCTTTTTAAAGTGCAATTTATCAGGGTTACCCTTACCAAATCTGTTCCGTGTACGTATTGCTCGATTTTGCTTTTGTAGCGCTATATTTCGAGTGATACCAATATCCCTTTAACTTAAAAGACGTTCGATTGGCTTTTTAAGCACTATTTTTAAGGGTTACCCTTATATTTGGTTATGCAATAAAAGGGATATCAATTTACTGCTGCTCTTTAGGTTTCCCAGATGTGATGGCTAGATTAACAAACAACTAAGTCGTTGCAATTGCTTTGGCTGTTGAGTTTGAGATATCGCCTTCTGGCTTATGCCATACCTGACGCCCAGCTCAGCATATGCCCCTCCAGGCTGTATCTCGTTGTTCTGGTACCCGCACTTCTCGCAGGAGAACGACATGATGATCACATTCTTGTAGTACGGGATCCGAGTCAGTAGCAGACGGGTGATACCCTGGAAATTGTTTTTACTACAGTTTTGAAAAGGGAAGAAATGTTGGAAAAAAAGTAGCATACTGCAGGTAACTTCTTTTTTTTATTAATGGCAGTCCACCGCGATATTTTGCAGTGTTTTTGCCAGTGTCAAGTGAGTAGAATAAAAGTAAAAAAGCCAGGCTTCTTTCAATTGGCCGGTTACCGGAAGACCAGCATACTCTATCATTATTAACACAAATAAGATGAAAAGAGATGCCTGTGTGTGTGTGACACACATGTCAAAGTCCAAGGCAGGTACAGTTGTTTGTGTCTACAGCCAACACACACTATCGGAATAGGCGAATGTCTCATAGAGTAAATAGAGGGTGCTTCGAAGACTAAAGATTTAAAACCATTGATTCCTCGGTAAATATTAGATCGATGGTTTTAATACTTGGCATATTGGTCTAAAAAAAACCTAATAAACATGTAGTGTTTGACTGTGTCCAGAGGCGGAGGCCTCGTTTTAAAATATTTTATGTTCTATGATCAATGACCAAGAAATAACTATTATACATTGTGAAGTAAAATATCATAGGTAATTCTGTTGACACCGTTGATCCTAAAACTGCTATGTACAGTGCGAAGCTTCAGGTTTGTAATTATCTTTCACTGACTCTCATACGATATCAAGAGCGAGTGAGAGAGATGTACAAAACTAAAGCATCTTCTAAGTGCTCACAGACTGTATGTATGTATGCAATGCTCAGTGCTCACCTACTGCAAAAGGTGTTTGAACATGAACCTGGATGGTAAAACATGATGAAGAAACAAATTAAGTAAAACAACCCTTGAAATTGGACACATTTACAAATTATTCTAAAATAAAACTTCTTTGAAAGGTATACTTGATATAGCAAAGCTCCTAAGAGAGTTCAAATACCAAGTTAAACTACGTTTTCATAAAAATATAAAGTTTTTATGGAAAATTATTAAGCGTTGTATAAGTGCAGCACAAGAAACATACGCGTCAGAGGTTATGTGATTTTGCGCGGTCATTCATGTAGATTAACGATAAATAGGTAAATTACTAAAAGAAGATAGCTTAGGAGAATAATATTAAATGCAAATGAGACCAATAAACACGATAAAATTTACAATAATTACACAAAAACAAACGAAATGTTCTAGCGTATTCGAGAACATTCTTATTTACTTACATTAGAGTGGCAATTCATGCACAAGGACTCTACTTCGGTGACCTCAGGGTCTGGATCGTCGGCACTGAGGTCCCTGAAAATCGGATTTTGTTCTACGGAACACATATTTCAAGAAAATTCAAGAAAAACTAGCAAAACAACACGTTGCACGGGGTACGGTACGTATGTTATGACGTTTGATTTGCTGTCAAATCAAATCAAATATAGGACGTTTTTTCATACGCTACTATTTTTTATTGACCAATAAATACAACGGATCGGTGCGGTGATTATTGGGTGATTAAATTAAAGTAGAAATGGTAAAAAATGTGATTTGAATACTTGGTTATTCGCCAGATTAAACAAAATGTTAAAACATTTTAGGATTACAAAAATATTTTTTCGACTAATTTCGTCTCAAATAAGAATATTACCTAATAAACCTAAAACTAACTTGTTCAAGGTCAATGTGGTGAGTTACAGCGGCGGGCCTCCATACGATGATGTCACCAGAAAGAAATAAACATACGTGACCTTGGAAATAGAGGCTAGATGACGTCACTTCATTATTTTTGTCGATTTGTCCGCGCTTCATGTTATCCGACCAAATCCCTAGTATCTTAACGCTACGCCTCATAGACACTCTTGGTGACTTTTAATATTGGTTAGGTTATAATAAATTTATGCCCTCGTCGCGGCGTGTTTGAACTCAAATACTCGTGAATTTAGAAGTAAGACGTTGTTTCGTGATCGTGTCTTGTATTTAATAAATGTAAAAAGGTTTAATTTTGTAAAAAACCTTCTCAAATTTCAATTGTTCTAGTTAAGTTATTACGGATTGCTCAAATTAAGTTATAAACCGTAAGTACATACTTAAATTTTATCATATTTACCATCCTAATGTAAATAGATGTAATAATTTGTTTAAATGTATGTAGTTGCCGGTTTAGGTAGGTTTTAGATGCCGGCCGCTGGCGCATGGCGGATCTCTTAGAATAGGTACATTAAGGGAGTATATATTATACCTACTACCTAATTTGATTTTAGTTTAACTTATACTATACTATTATCTACAAAACACTAACGTAATTTGAACCCTTCGAAGCCCACGCAAAACGTAAAGTGACAATTTTAGGGTATAGCAGATAAGGGTTCCTGATTCCCTTTAGGTACCTACGTTCTTAACGCGTGCGGGGGTCAAGGAAGGCGTTCGATAAATGACTTCATTTCTAATAGGCCGGGTTTGCTGGCTGTTTAGCTGGTATTTTACTTTTCTCTTGAATTGCAGTCACTGTGTAATACTTTCTTTTTTCGTTTTATATCTTTAGCATGACCAATAGAGAACTTAGTTAATGTGCGCGCGTAGTTTAAACTTGTAAACTAATGTTACAAGACATGTTACATTGGTTTCGTTTGGAATATATATGTAAACAATGACAATGCTAAAATGCATATATAATGCTAGTCTGAAACGTAGAATTCAAAATTCAAATTAAGTATATTTTTACGCAATTTAGTCCGATTTTAAATTATAACAGTATGTCTTACTCTCAATACTCTATTATGCCAGCAGACAGCGGCCATAAATCATAAATAATACTAACTTTAACAAAATTACACAGTTACATTACATCATAGTTAAATATACCGTAACTGAAGTAGGTATTGACATACCTCTACGCGCCGGCAGTCGAAATACCTAAAGGCTTGTGATGCTTGCTATGCTGTATAAATATACATAATTGCGTGAGAATTGTATAAGTTGGACTTGCACACCAAAGGTTCCGTAATATTTTTGTCTGGAGCGTGTGTTGGAATTCACAAAATAAATCCGTCCCACTCACACTAATAGTTATCTAGACGTTCTCTTTCACTCGTATGGATAATAATTTACAGTCTCAAGTGTTCCTTGTTTTTATAAGGGTTTCTTCTAAAGCAATATGTTTGTGTACAGTTAGTTCCCCGGGACACCTCGGATAGATCGTACAGTTACGTTTAGAACACGACTCTCCTAGTAAATAATATAATAATATATTATTTTGACTTATAAACATATCTCTTATTTATCACCCTAACCAATAGCGTGTTTTTTGATGTTCTCTTTCATTCTTATTATTGGTTGTTATGCGGTTCTTGAATTACACATGACAAGTGACTAAGCTATTGCGGTTAAAAAAATACAACCGCGGGCTGACAGACAGACATACGGAAGGACGGACACCCTTTGGGCATGATAAAAAAAGATAAAAGATAAAAGACATTTATTCAGTAAGAATCTACCAGCGCTTCCCAAGAGGAGACCACTGCCGAGAAGAAACGCCGCAAGAAACTCACTAGTCAGTCATTTTTTAAACATACATATTACAATGGTACTACTTAATCTATAGCATTATATAAAGCAACTATAGCGACCCGCCCTCGCTTCGCTTCGGTTTATATGAGTTTTCTGTAACACCAGTACATAAAATAAAAAAATATTATACATATAAACCTTCCTCATGAATCCCTCTATCTATTAAAAAAAACCGCATCAAAATCCGTTGCGTAGTTTTTAAGATCTAAGCATACATAGGGACAGACAGCGGAAAGCGACTTTGTTTTATACTATGTAGTGATAGTGAAGTAGGCCGTACGGGCACTTTTACACGTCAAGAATCTACCAGCGCTTCCCAAGACACTGCTGAGAAGAAACGCCGCAAGAAACTCAGCAGTCAGTCATTTTTTAAACATATTACAATGGTACTACTTAATCTAGCATTATATAAAGCAATAAATATTAATATCAAATAACATGCGTAGATCAGCAGGAAAACATGCCAAAAATGTTACGTGAGAGATAAAGGAAGAAAAGCAATAAATAATTGAAGAGGAAATTGAAAAAAAGGAGAAAAAAAAATCGCCTACTTATAATTGTTTATGGAGCTTTGGAACATGGAACTTTAATAATGGCTGAGATATATCAACGATTCCGTTTCAATACACGTTTGCGATCAAAGTTGCTTTAGCACCGATCTATTTCAGGAGGCCGCACTCAAAGGGCGCCCTATATTAGACAACATCCGTCTCTCTGTCTGTCCCAGGAAGTGATATTTTTTTAAAGGTTACTCGAGGATATGGAAACCACAATAAATCAAAATATGCAACCACTCGCCATTTTTCTAAAGGTGTTCCCAAATAGCTTCTCATTTAGTGACAAATGAAGCTATTTTTCTTACATATATTCATACATAAACTCACGCCTTTATTCCCAGAGTGGGGTAGGCAGAGCTACAGAATTACCAACAACCATAAAAACTTGTTGATAATTCTGTAACCACATTTTGCACACTTAGGCGAAGATGTTTTTACCAGTGTATTAGTGACAGGTTGCAAGCCCATTGCCTAACAGTACTACACGCCTTTATTACCTTAGTCGGCTTTTACGACATCCACGGAAAGATGCAATTTTTTTTATGGCATTGATACCCTACTAATATTATCAATGCGAAGGTTCATGTGTTAATTTGTTACTCCTTCACCCTGTAACGACTAAATGGATTTAAATGAAATGGAGATAGCTTATACCCTGGATTAACACATAGGCTACTTATATTCCCGGAACATTTAAAAGGTCCGGAGGGAATAACGATAAACGAAATCTACGCGGACAAAGTCGCGGGCAGAAGCTAGTACAGAATAAAAGTCTAAAAAAAAATATCCATGGGTGTGATCCCACTTCATTGCCCTTGTAAAAGTAAGTAAGTTAGCAAAATGCAAATAACTTAGTAGTATATAAGGTGCTAACAAATTAGTCACGGATATTTTAAGAGATAATACATTACATCAAAACAATTAGCTTTAAACTGTAATTAAGGAACCTTTGTATATTATTTTATTGTTTTAATTCACCCCAATTACTCGTATGTACCTGTCATGATGTTTAACACTGTTTGTCAAAAGTTGTGTTTCGTAAATGTCATTATGATTCGGCGGGAAAACTGTAGGTTTTTAAATACTAGCGACTGCTCACGGCTCTGCCCGCATGGAACAAAAAAACTAGAATGTCTAAAGAGGTCTCATTTAATTATCTTATTAACTGGGTGTTTTAACGTAGCAAATTTGTTTCCTAGTTTTCTCCAAAAAAACGTAAGAAAACATATGATATTTCATACTTAAATGTACTCCGAGAACCGAGTACTATTATAAAATATTAGCACCTTATATAAAATACCATGACGAATAAAATGTGGGTCCGTAACCATTCCTCAAAATGTTAAAACGACCATAACTTGTAAAGTAATTATAGGGTATAGATAATGTGGCATATATATTGATGATGTAATCGCGAGGCCCAATTCAGAGCTGTTAAGATAAAACGCAAACAAGCGAGTTATTGCAAATAGTCGGAAACAGAGTTATCGACTAGTAACGGATGCTTGCGGCATAGACAAACAGAGTGTCGCGAACTGAGGGTCCCGTATTTGAGCCGGCTGTAGGCATAGATATACGTGCTGTTAGATAAAAGCTAGATTCTCAACATACAGTCAAGGAAATTAAATCCTAAACCACTTTGGACTATATCAAAGTGACGTAATCAATCAAAACGTAAGTGAAATCTTGTGATTGTATCACATACATACATACATTAAATCACGCCTGTTTCCCAGAGGGGTAGGCAGAGACCACTTCTTTCCATTTGCTACGATCTTGACAAATTTCTTTCGTTTCTTCCACATTCATACATCGAGTCATGCACGCACGTCGGTTTCGGGTACTTAAGATTCGGCCCTTTTCCAGTATTTCTCCGATTTGACTCGAAAAAGTACGCCTAGGGCGGCCCCTTCCGACCCGTCCACTCACTTTCGATCTGTATATCTCTTAAATACTGGCATATAAAACACAAACAAATACTTGTCCTGGGGATCGAATTCGGTACTGCTAGCTTGCAAACTGCGTCGTGAAACGAATGCTTACTTATTATCAATTACGAATTAAAAAAAGTTAAACGAGGCTTAAATAAATATATTTCGTTCTTTTTTGTGTTTTGTTTTTTGTATTTCAAATTACGCTGGTGTAGACCTCGATAGACATTACTTATTTATATAAATAAATGCTTCAATACATAGAAAACATACAAAACATATATTCACCGCCAAGGCTGTACAATTTTAAAAATCAGGTCATGTGCAAGTCGGACTAGCGTACCGAGAGTTCCGTATATAAGATAATACGCTTGGTAAACGCAAAAGAAAATACTCATTTTATAAGGAACATTCCATTTTGACTAGCCTTAATTTTAATACAGGTTTTATTTCTCAAATTGTAAATAGTTAACACTTCATTTTATTTTTGACTAGCGACCCGCCCTCGCTTCGCTTCGGTTTCTGTGAAACCCGTACATAAAACAGTATCTATAATACATAAAAAGCTTCCTCTTGAATCACTTTATCTATTAAAAAAAACCGCATCAAAATCCGTTGCGTACTTTTAAAGATCTAAGCATACATAGGGACAGACAGCGGGAAGCGACTTTGTTTTATACTATGTAGTGATTAATAATGGTCGGTATTTTTTAGTCTCTGCCTACCCCTCTGGGAAATAGGCGTTTTTTAATGTATGTATGTATGTAAGTTTATAATATATGTATGTATTTATTTTACCGTTTACTAGTTAGTACCCATAGTATTTACATGCCTAGGGCTTAAATCAGAATTGCATAGATCAATTTGTGTGACTTTGCCCCTGATTTATTTATCATTTCCAGATGGGTAAAGACGACAAGGAAGACTCAGGATTCGGCTTCAAGGACAAGGCGAAGGCCGAGGAGACCCTCAGGCTCCTGGAGCAGCACGAGCCCAACTACCGGCGGCTGACGGTGCGCGGGCTGCTGGGGCGCGCCAAGAGGGTGCTGGGGAGTAAGTTTATTTATTTATTACTAGCGACCCGCCCTCGCTTCGCTTCGGTTTATCTGAGTTTTCTATAACACACGTACATAAAACAAAATTTATTATACATAAAAACCTTCCTCTTGAATCACTCTATCTACTAAAAAAACCCGCATCAAAATCCGTTGCGTTGTTTTAAAGATCTAAGCGTACATAGGGACAGACAGCGAGAAGCGACTTTGTTTTATACTATGTAGTGATTAAACCAGTAACAAAAATTACAAATAATACAAAAGCCCTGCAAAACTGTATTAGTACAGTAGTAAAAAAAAAGACATTTATTCAGTAAGTAGGCCGTACGGGCACTTTTACACGTCAAGAATCTACCAGCGCTTCCCAAGAGGAGACACTGCTGTGATGAAACGCATACTTTTTTAAGTCATAATTATCGCAACTCATTATGCATTTTTTTCTAAAATACTGTTACATTTTTTAGATGTTTATAAATCTAACCTAACCTAACCTAATTTTATCTAATACGTAAGATATTTAAGAAATTCTGAAAAGTGTACGATTCCATGAATATTGGCGTTATAAGTTCAGATGATTATAACTTCCGATCATTAGTATTAAAACAAATTATGAAGAGTATGAAGAGTGATCATTAGGTTGTAAAATTATATGAGATACATTTTCGGAGTTCCAATAATCTAATTTGCAATTTTATATGAACTTTGGCGCACCCATGGGTTGGGCATGAGTGGGTGAATTAGGTCTACCGACAATACAGTTTAATATCTTAAAGATGGCTGGCTTTATGATGTCAAAGTCCCTCTGATTGTGTTCTAGGATCCGCCCCGGAGTGTGGTAGGAATTGTAGGAAATGCAGAACTTAGAATGTGAAATTTGGGGCTTATACATATTTATTTACCTATTCTTCTTCTAGTGACAAAGGCAGAAGAAAAGATCAAGAACATAAAAGAAGCAATGGAGGTGTTTGAGAACTGGCTCGCGGAGCTCAACGCTAACAAAGAGAAGACTGATAAGAAGGAGGAGAAGAAAGAAGTGAAGAAGAAGGAGGAGAAAAAGGAGAAAGAAAACAAAGATGATGAGGTAATTTTTGTTCAGCGTGTGCTGCTAGTGTCCCGCAGGCAAAAGCCATCTCCTCTATCCCTTCACTAATCTCTATGGAGAGCGTGCTCCCGCCAAATACTAGGGTAAAATATAATTTTATTCCATTCGGTGTCGTGTCGAGACCGCCGTGGTCCGTAGGGTCCTAGCGCTCTAAGCCTTTTTAAGGAATTGTCAAGACTCATTGACGTCACTGGAGACCGAACAGCTGGCAGGGTCCTCGCTCAACGAATAAGCTTAGCCATCCAACGAGGAAATGCTGCCAGCATCTTTGGTACAATGTCGCAGGGGGAATTCTTAGATTTAATGTTTTAGTTTATTTTTATAGTCTTATTTTCAGGTTGCTTTCGTCATTTTTCATTGTAAATGATTATCAGTTGGGTTTTTTAAAACTTGCTCTTTGTTACATATTTTTACCATTAATTTTCAATCATTTTGTGATGTGATAAAAACTATTCGTATATTAAACAAACTTTCCAGTCTACCTCCGACGAAGAAATGGAAGACAAAGAGGAAGAGAAGAAGCTTCCAGCTGACACGGTGCCGGGGCTGGGCTTCAAGGACAAGGAGACGGCTGAGGGGACCCTCAAGGAGCTGGAGGGGAGGGACCCGGACTACCAGAAGTTGGCGGTCAAGGGGCTTATTGGGAGGGCGAAGAGGGTGCTTACTTGTAAGTTGCGAGGAATCTTTACCGCGAATACGTATGTATGCATGTAATAGTATGTATGTTCGGGTGAAATCTTGCAAGGAAGGTCAACCTACGTAATTTCGATGAAAATACGATAATATGGCACCATTGAGCTGGTCTAAAGATGGAGCTGGAAGGTGGCGGCAGGATCTCCGCTATACTTAACGTAGACTCACCGTGTTGGGTCTCATTCGATTGTTATTGATACGCAAATAAAGACTGAAAAAAAACTACATTTGGCAACTGAAATCTATTTGATATGGCGGCGAAAGGGAGAGTGATAACTTTTAACTGACAGATATTACTTATACAGAATTATGTAAATCGGCCATTAGAACTTTTCCAGAAATAGGTAGTTTTTACTAAATTGATAATTTTAACAGTAACTTTAACTTTGTTCAGTGATCGCGCGTCTAATTTAGTGGTGGTAGGAGCTTGGACAGCGTCCGTTCAGATCTCCAAGCAGCATTTGCATTGTGGTCTGGTGTGGGGATGACACAACCGGTGAATTTTGCGGGTGGTAGGACCTTGTGCAGGGTCCGTCCGGATCGCTACCACCATCTTATCCATTAACCTACCGCCAAACAGCAGTCTTCGCATTGTTGTGTTCCGGTTTGGGGATAAGACAGCCGGTGAAATGACTAGCATAGAGGCATTCCATCTTAGTCCTCAGGGTTGGCAACGCATTTGCAGTCTTAGGATTGCATTGCAGTCTTGTGAATGCGAATGTCTATGGGTCACAGTTTCCACTTACCATCAGGTGGCCTGTGTGCTCGTTGGTCTTCTCTATGCCATAAAAAAAATACTAGCATAGAGGCCTCTATTTTGGTCCTTAGGTTTGAAGATCGTAGACTTGAGAATGGATCCCACTTACCGTCAAGTAGCCTGTGTGATCGTTAGCCATAAATATTTTCCAGGCACTCGCGATGAAACCAAGCTATCGAACATCAAGGAAGCGATCGACATATTCGAGAAGTTCCTGGACGACTTCGACACGCAGCACCTGAGCAAGCAGAACAACGCGTACCTCTCGCTCGGGCTGGTGAGGTCTGCGGAGAAGCAGGCCGGGGACGCTGTCAGTGAACAACAGGTAAATACCGCTCTTCTACGAGAAGGCACAAGTGCAATTATATCATACAAGCATATTGAACTCTCACAGGATATAATAAGGTGGGAAGTGCACTACAATTCATGTAGTAGATGTGCTTTTTTTCTGTAAAAAGGCAGAATAGCTATGATCGTTTTAAGGAAGCCCCTTTGGTTCCCCTTTTAAGGGTTCTGTACGCGAAGGGAGACCAACGAATAATGTGCCTCCGTTGTCAGTGTGCTTGCAAAAGATATGTTTTTAACCATAGAGGTTGTCTTATTCAGAATTGAATACCAAATTTTTTACAGCAGACAAATTTTTTTTTAAAATAACAGTGAAATTATAATCAGGATCCCCATACAAAAACCGTTATTTATCCACGTTTTTTTTTTGTATCATAAAAAGGGTTAAAATACACAAACGTCACATTTAGTATATGGTAATAATATAAACCCTTCAGAAAAACTACAAAAACCAAAAAAATGCTCATGGCTGATTCGATGCGAAACTGTATTCAATCGAATAGTTACTGCGCGGCGGTACGAAACCCTCAGTGCGCGAGTCCCCTCCTCCCCATGTGTATCGGAAGACTAATTTGATATTTTTAAAGGTCCAGTAATTCCGAAGATTATCCTCTACATAATACGTCATCATTATCATACCTCCACGCCTTTATTCCCAGAGTGGGCCAGGCAGAGCTACAGAATATAGCCAACAACTCTAAATTATTAGAAACTAGCGACCCGCCCTCGCTTCGCTTCGGTTTATATGAGTTTTCTGTAACACCAGTACATAAAATAAAAAAATAATATACATATAAACCTTCCTCTTGAATCACTCTATATTTTAAAAAAAACCGCATCAAAATCCGTCGCATAGTTTTAAAGATCTAAGCATACATAGGGACAGACAGCGGGAAGCGACTTTGTTTTATACTATGTAGTGATAGTGATTATACTGACTCAAGCGTGCTATTACGAGTAGACAGCATATCTTTCAAAGTTTCTCGTATCTGCTCACGTTCCAAACCTACCTTTCATATTTCCCCTTGTGGCAATAATTATGCGCAAAATTTGTTTCTCAGGCGCTCGTGTAAGGTGTACAATGATTTGTTTAATGATGTTGTCATCTTTGCGAATAGTCTATCAGTGTTTAAAATAAAGTTTCGGCAATCGCTTTTTAGATTATTAGTACCTACCGTTTGTGAATTAATGTTTTCTAATTAGTTTTGGTTGTTTTGTTTGCATGTTTAGAAAACTGGTTAACCACTTAAATTGTAACCTATAGTCTATAGTGTACTATAGTTTAGTGTATTTAAAAAAATGTAAACATTCCAAATCACGTGACTTTGTTAAACAACCAATCAAAACTGTTTTATCGAGCTTTGACGTACGACGACTTTGACGGCAGCCAATAGAAGCAGAACACTTGTCTACTTCTATTGGCTGACGAACTATATCACGTGGTCGTTTTGTTTACATTTTTTTAAATGCCTAAAAGTATACACTATAGCAATATATGGAACTTTAGGCCTTATTCATATTCATATTTGTATGTATTACTTTTTACACGGCTGTTTGTTTTCCTAAATAAATTTAAAAAAAGTTACGAATCCGCTCTCAGATTGTTATTTCCCAATAGAAATCGTTCATCGCCGCGTACGCCGCCGTGAACGGGGAGTACAAGCGCCTGCGCACCGTGGCCGAGGACGGCGGGAAGACCTGGGACATCGTGCGGAACACGGCGTTGAAGGAACTCAAAGAAAAGGTACCAACATGTCTGGTCTTCTGTCTAATTTGCGACAGTTTGGCAAAAAATTATACAAAAAAGTAGATTTTTAAAATTTTATATATTTTCTTAAGACTGCACCGAGCAAAAACAAGCGTCCAGTGGCGCCCTCATTACTATTATTGTGTTTTCTAATTAACTAAAGAATTTCCTTGCAATCAGATGAAACGTTTTTGTAGCGCAAGTTAAAACACAATTTATAGGATACGTAACAAACTTTAATAACAATTACCCTTTGAGTAGTCAGCTTAACGGGAAAAGGTGGCCACTTTTTTCGCGTTAAGTTGATAACTCAAAGGTGAATTGTTATTAAACTATGTGATATACTCTATAAGTTGTGTTTTCATTTGTAGTACAAAAACCTACCGAACAATTTAAAGAAAATACGTTAGTTTATTAGAAAACACAATAATAGTAATGCGCCCTCATTAATGTACATCCGGCGTACGCTCGGCGCAGTCTTAAAAAATAACATGACAATTGTGTTTTGACGTAACAGAAATTGTATCTTGCGTCCGTTTTTGGGGTTTGAATTACCTCCGTACATTTTTTTTTTTCAATCTGTAATTGGGTAAGGGACCAATAAGTTGAACCATAGTTAAGCGCAGTTAACCATACAAACAACAAAGTCGAAAAAAGTTCTGTTGTGCGACGAAAAGTATCCCTACAAAATTGTATGGCTAATTTTCGTGACGAAACGGAAGTTTTATAGAAAATTTAATTGAGTGTGTAAGGCCCGTATTTATAAACTCATCTTGGCTGAGATGCGCGTCACAAGATACGTCAAAGCAACGTCAAACCATAGAACACTGTCATTTTTGACGCATCTCAAGACGAGCTTTAGAGTTGAGATTAGTTTATAAATACGGGCCTTAGCATGCCCAAGTTTTTGGTCCTTACCCAGTTACGAAAAAACCTGCAAACGGACAAACTCGTTTTTTTTTTCTTTCGTATATCGATTTGAATGCTTAAATCTTTAGATGCTAAGTAAATTATTATTTTCTTTGATGGAATCAGTCACAGGTGGAAACTATTTGTTGGTTTTGGAAACCGTAGAGTCGTAGATCCATCGAATTCAAAGTCGTTCGTTAGGTTGGTCTTGATAAAAAAAGTCGTGCAAAAAAAGAATGTTACCAAAATAGTTGTCTTTGGCAAAAACGTAGTATTTATATTTTTTCTGTTATTTTCAGCACGCAGACGCAAAACTATTCAACGATAAAGATGAACCTACTCCTGAGCATTTAGAAATGTTACTCTGGGCGTATTCTCCCGACGCGGCAAAAGTCAAGAAGCTGGTGCCGGAAACTAAAGATGGCGGCCGGAAGCGGCGGAGCAGTGGCGGGGACGAAACGCCGAGCAAGAAGAAAAAGGAATAATTTCAATAAATAAAACTTCAAAGCTACTTTTTAAATACATATCTATAAAGTGCGACACAAAAGAGTAGAAATTAAATAAAATGGAACGTAAAAAAAACATATTAAATTATTGCCATGTTTTAGCATTTTACGTCAAAAATGTGACAGTGACGTAGAAAGTGGCGCCCTCGTTTAATTTCTACTCTTTTGTGTCGCACTGTACATGTACATTTATTAAAGACCTTCGCAAAATATGTAATAAAATTCAATAATGGGTCACTACTGCTGTTTCAAATTGTGTTTAAAAATTGTAAATAACTTTATAATTGGTTTAGACATTTAAACAGCACAATCATGTATATAATTAAGTCCATGGAAAATGTTATTGTAAGCAGAATTTTATAAAATAAGAACGGATCGGATACTTAGTTCCCGTAACAAAAAGGTTTTTTGGTTTTCTTACTATAATGTACGCATTTACTTGTAATACTACGATTATATTTTATTAAACAATTAAAGTTATCTGGAAACCCTCTTTTGTTTTATTTCCGGTTACAGCATTCAATCAAGGCAGTAATCGCTCATAATTCAATGCATGCGAAAGCGAGATAAATAAGATTTTAATGAAATTAGGTATTTTTGTATGTATTATGTTTTAAGTGGCTCGAACTTTGGAAAGAGCATGGCATATTTTCAATTCCAGAAATGTATGTAGTTCTCCTGGAAAAGTTTCAAATTGATTTGTACATTACGCGAATAAAGTCACGGGCAAAAACTGTGTTATTTTTTATTCATAATTTGCCAACTTTTGTTTCAATCTATGCCATTGAGGAGTTTTGCCAAAATGATTAACTAATCTAAAATTATAAAAAAAACAAAGTATGAGAATCTATTTATTCAGTTTGTGAATGATTCAATTTCGAATACTTTTAATTACAGTTATCAGTGTTATCACAAAGCAATATATAAAAATTTCATAGTCAACAAAAGAAAATCGTTCACTCCGCATCATGGGCAAAATAACTAGTATCCATGCCAAATGAAATAAAAAAAAACCAGTTCATCGATTTGACGTAACTTTGTAAACACAGAGTACAATGAACTTATTCAAAATCGCGATTAAAATGACTGAAGAAACACAAATTGTGAATTAAATGTGTCTTAAAACAGTGCCCTTTTGTTGCTTAGTGGTTAATCCAGTACAAACGCGCCTTATTTAGTGTTAATCTATTAAGTGTTAGCATGGGCGTGGGTTGTCCAACTTGGAAGCTATTTTTACACATTTATGTAAGTAAATAGAACAAAAAAGACATTCTAGTTACTTAGACGCTACTTACGCACGAGTTCTGAAATATTTTCAGTCATTGCCGCAGTTTAATTTGTGCTTTTTGAGTGATAATTTGTGAATTAATTTACCGCGAATTTATAGTCAATTTCAAGTTTAAGTAACTAAAAAAACTGTGTTTTGATCTGCTGCTAAGTTAATACATGATATTTGAGCTCTATTTACAGTTTAAAAACTACTTTAATTATGATAAAATATCTTTACTGCTATTTAAAATATGTAATTGAAGTTAGAACTGTTGTCAATTTTAATATTATTTTGTTACAGAGTTTATTATAATAGTGAGTCACAATGCAAATGCAGAGGAGGAGCATGGAGGCCAGCAGCGATGCTAGTTACTGTAAGTTGCATATTTATTAACTTTTACCTTCGACTTTATCTGCATTTACACCTACTGAAAGTTTTTTTATGATAGAGTAGGCAAACTGACACACAGGCCACCTGATGGTTAGTGCGACCCATACGCAAATGACAAGACAGGTTATCTTATGATGACAATCTTAAGACTGCAAATGCGTTGCCAACCATGAGGACTGAGATGGAATGCCTCTATGCTAGTAATTCCATCGGTTGTCCTATCCCCACACTGGAACATAGCAATGCGAACACGTTGCTTGGTGGTACGTTAAACATGTTTATTCACAGTAAAAAGCTACCTTTTCACTAAATTTTTTCACTAAAAACAACAACAAACAAAGTCCATGACTCAAATCCTGTTGTCACCTTCGAGATCTCTCTATTCTCATAGTCATTATTTTTATTTTAATGTTACAGACATTTTGTAATGATTTATTACTTTATTGCCTTGTAATGTTAACTTACTTTTAAGTAATATTGAAAAAATTACCTTCTGCTGGAGTTTCTTGTGGTGCTTCTCCGCTATAATCAAATCAAATCAAATCAAAATCATTTATTTCAGCCATCTTTGGACCATAATAATAACAGTGTCAGTAAAAAAATTAAATAAAAAAAAAATTAAACCTAATGTTAGTAATGTTTTTATTTTGCACATAATTAAATAAAGCTACTTGGATTGATGTGCCTGTATGTGAACCAGACAACAATGATTCACATACTGACGATCGATCCTCTTGGTCTTGTCCGAAGCGCTACTAGATTTACTCCATATTACCGACATATAGTAGAGCCCTCTGTGGCCAATGGACTGATTAATATTTTAAATTTTGAATTTCGACCAGTTCTGTATCGTACTATAATTGGCTTAACAGATTGTTAAAATAAGCGGTTAGGTGCGAAAATTCCAAATTCAAAATTCTAAGGTCTCGCGCACCGAGAGTTTTGTACCGCCCGCCGCACAGTAGATAGATTATAAATAAATTTCGTAGTGGGCCTTTCGGCCCGCGGGCTGAGTGAGGTGTGGGTTGAGTTGACCATACACATACACATACATAAGCTCAAGCCTTTATTCCCACAGAGGGGTAGGCAGAGCTACAGAATACGGTATTTGACAAAAGTCAAATCAGTTTCTTTTTATGAAACATCAAAAACGCTCCGGTACCATGGAATTTATTGGGATTACTATCTTGTGACGTCACAATAAAACAGCGTCCTTATTGTTGAATTTTATGTACTTATTTAAAAATCTTAAAATAGCAAACGTGAATAAAATACTGATGTTTTCCTAGTATTTTTATAATGTTTATCTGTTGTTAATGTAAAACCAATTTAATTTCACTGTTGTCAAATACAGTACTAAACTAACAACTCTAAAAACTTGTTAATAATTCTGTAACCACATTTTGCACAATTAGGCTAAGACCAAAGAATATGTTCGAATTTAAATTCAAAAATACCGCTTAAAAAATGGTCAAGGGTGAGTTGGGCTCGCGCTTATTGATTTGAAATCGAATTGAAATCGGAACGATTAATTCTACGGTGCGACTTGCACTTGACCGATTTAGATTAACATTCTATACCAGCATTTTTTTTACAGATGATAGAGAACCGTATGAGGAGTGGGGCAGCAGATCCTCACTCAGTCAGCAAGAGGAGGTAAGGCAATAATCATATCAGCATGGGATTTAATGCACACTTAAGACTGCGCCGAGCGTACGCCGGATGTACAGTGGCGCCCTCATCACTTTTGTTGTGTTTTAGTAATAAACTAAAGTATTTTCTTGGAATTGGACGAAATGTTTTTGTACTACAAATGAAAACACAACTTATAGGGTATATCACATAGTTTAATAACAATTCACCGTCGAGTTATCAACTTAACGGAAAAAAGTAGCCACCTTTTCCCGTTAAGCTGACTACTCAAAGCGTAATTGTTATAAAAGTTTGTTACGTATCCCGTAAATTGTGTTTTTACTTGCGCTACAAAAACGTATCGTCGGATTGCAAGGAAATTCTTTAGTTAATTATAAAACACAATAATAGTAATGAGGGCGCCACTGGACGCTCGACGTTTGCTCGGCGCAGTCTTAAACTAAGAACTTTTACAATAAATCTATCTATCAACGCAATACTATACCACTTAAAAATACGGAACCCTAATAACCACAAACAATAAAAATAACAGTATCATAAATTAATAGACTAGATCAAATGAAACTATAATGGTCGTCGAGGAAGCCATTTTTTTTCACTCGGAATGCTGTTTCCCGCCAAAAACGTCTTATCGTACATACTCGCTAAATTAATTTTCAACCTTTGCTCTTCGTAATAAGGACACATGTAGAAACAGTTCTAAAATAGATGCGTCTCCTTTTTACGTTCGGAATGCTTCGGCGCGACTTCGGCTATTTTCGGAAAGCGCTTCCTTTGCCTATTTTGAAATGCTAGGGTTGTGCAATGCACATATTTTCTAATTTTAAGTTTTTTTTTGGTGACTACTTTTTTCTGCGTTTGGTGCTTTAACAAAGGTAGCAGTGTTCGCATTATGTTCACGTGTGGGGAAAATTACTATCATAGAAGTGTTCTATCGTAGTCCTCGGGGTTGGCATCGCATTTGAAGTCGTAAGAGTGCAGTCTTGAGATTGTCGTTTTGAGAATTCAAATGTTTTGTGGATCTCAGTCCCACTTACTATCAGGTGGCAGTGTTCGTATTGTTGTGTTTTGCAACCGGTGGAAATAACTAGCATAGAAGGTTTTAGAGGGCATGTTATGGTATTTTCAGCGTTCCCATAGGTGTTCTTCTACTAGCAAGTTTAACACAAAATGATAACATATCATTTCAAAAGCAATATGGTAACCAATTCTGTACCAAATCTGTCAAATTTTCGATTTGATTTTAGAATTATAACCATTATTACAGTTAACGTTTGGTCAATCAACGAGCTCTTAGTAGATCACATTATTTGATAGAACATGGATAGAACTACAACGAACTCGAACATGCATAGGTACTCGAAAAGCGAAAAACGGCAAGCTATTTTGTACACAAAAATACAGAACACCTATGCAACATAATCACCATTACAAATGAAACTCTTAAAGTTTAAAAACAAAGTCGAATTTGTAATACAAATTTAAATCAAATACAACCTTCTTTCTAACGACCAAGCTATCTTAAATCAAAAGGTCATATTTGAAATAAAAAAGTTAATGCAATTTGAACTCTATTAGCATGCATTAAGGTTGTTAAATTGATAGAGGTTATATAAAGATGGCCGCCTGTTACGAATTTACCGCGCACTCAATAATTCAGTTGTGCGTAGGCAACCCTGCGCTGATGCGTTACCACGAGTTTATTTATTTATTGAAAGGTATACTTAAGCAAGTACAGTAATTGCCACACTCAGAGATGTCAATTAAATTTAACGCTTGTTTAGTGACGTCTTGTTTTATTCTATAGCTCTAGCAAAGGATGTGACAGCAGCAACTTTAATCAAGGATTAAATTTAATTGACGTCTGAACGTCTCTGAGTGCGGCAGTTACAGCAAGTAAGTTTTTATATCACAGTAACATATCAGGGTAGTGATTCTGTAAACAACGCCGGTCGTGCGGACTGTCGAGTGATACCAAGCGGCGAGATTAAGTAGTCCCGTCAGTGCGAACAAAACACATTGTAGCGCGTGCATTTTCAATTAAGCAGCCTTATACGTTCGACCTATCGTGCTGCTAAATTGAAAATGCACGCGGTACAATGCCTTTCAAATCGAATCAGCGTGAGAACCACTCACCCTTGACCATTTTTAACAGGTATTTTTGAATTCTAATCTAAATATATATAACTCAAAAGTGACTGACTGACTGACATAGTGATCTATCAACGCACAGCCCAAACCACTGGACGGATCGGGCTGAAATTTGGCATGCAGGTAGATGTTTGGCGTGCATTTTCAATTAAGCAGCCTTATACGTTCGACCTATCGTGCTGCTAAATTGAAAATGCACGCGGTACAATGTGTTTTGTTCGCACTGACGGGACTACTTAATCTCGCCGCTTGGTATCACTCGACAGTCCGCACGACCGGCGTTGTTTACAGAATCACTACCCAGGGTATTATGTCTAGAGTACAAGCCAATAGGGAATGTGCATGGAATTTTTAAATCGCATTTTTCAACAAAGTATGAAAATACCGTAGAAGAGATCACGAAAAGTGAAATTAAAATTAAAATCAGCTAAGATATACGGATGATGCAAGCATTTTTTAAGTATCGACTACTGCAACTAATAATTCAGGGAAAAGTTCAAGGACGCCGATCACCAGGCAGACGAAAGATATCTTGGCTTAAAAACCTCAGACAGTGGTTCGGAATGAGCACGAGGTCTTTATTCAGAGCGGCAGTAGACAGGGTAAAGATAGCCATTATGATCGCCGACCTCCGGTAGGAGATGGCACTAACAGAAGAAGAAGCATTTTATAATGCTAATTAGACAGCGATTAGACAGAGAGATCCGATATGCACTGTGACGTCATGTAATAGGTCGGGCATATAAACTTCATGTTAAATTCTTTTCTGCTAGAGCGAGATAGGAACAAATGTTTATTATATTTTATCTTGGTTATTTTTGTAGCTATTCAAAATATCATTTTTCTCAACTATTTGTTACATGAATCAGGTTTTATTAAGGCTGTGAAAAAAAGTCATGTACATTGCCTATTATACACAGTATTGCCGGATAACTTCTTTTATATAGAACGAACCGGGGAGTGACCTCTATCCTCGTAAGGCCTAACGTCCTAAATGTAGGACATTGTCAAAGTGACTTTTGACTTTAGTTGACCGACACAAGATTATTTTTCGTACTAACGAAATTTGACGTGGGTCTTACGAGGCTATGAAATTAAAAGTAGTTTTTATGGTAAGGAGAAGGAAACCAAGGACATAGGTGAACTAATGGTAAGTGAGATGCCTTCCCATCCTTGAGGACTAAGATGGAATGCGTCTATGCTAGTCATATCACCGGTTGTGTTATCCCCACACTGGAAGTCAATGCGAACACTAGTGCGTGGTGGTAGGTTAAAGGATAACATAGTCCCTGCGATAGTAAAACTGAATAATTTTTAATTTTTACAAGTAATATGTCGATGTCAAGTGAAGTTTGCTAGAATGTCTTTTTATTTTTTAACAATTTTAACTATCGAAGAATTCTAATTGTGATTCATTATTTTATTTATTACTACCTACCCTACAGAACATTTTACGGAATATTGCTGTTCAAAATGAAACTTGTGTGAAAACTTCGTAATGCTTTTAAAAATAACACTCAAGCGACTTTCAAGTGAGTACTGCACGCGTAGTACCGCTGTAAGCGCCATCTGACATTTGTCGGCTAGTGTTACCAGACTTAATAAAACTTGGCAAAATTTAGGGATTTTTTAATTATATTTGCTTCGTTGCTCGAGAGTGATAGAATTCATTTTATTTCATTATGCGCAAAATTTGTTAGTATATATAAGGCAAAAGGACAGATACAGTGCTACTTTTTTCATGTTTACCAAAAAAAACGAATATAGGTGATCCATTTTCAACAAAACACCGAACTTCATGAGTTGTCAATTATAGATTTGTAATAAAGTATGTCATGTCAATCATGCCGATAGGCGGCCGGAATAATCTAAAGTATGGCAATAAAAGAAAAAAATGTCAAGTGTCGTAAAACGACTTGTTGCTTTAGTTAACGAACAAATTTGGTAATTATTATTTGTTAGCGACCCGCCCTCGCTTCGCTTCGGTTTATGTGAGTATGATATATAGTCAATAGCCTTCCTCGATAAATGGGCTATCTAACACTGAAATAATTTTTCAAATCGGACCAGTAGTTCCTGAGATTAGCGCGTTCAAGCAAACTAACAAACAAGCAAACGAACAAATTTCAGCTTTTTAATATTAGTATAGATAAAACAGTTGGAAGCCCTGTGCGAATCTGACATGTGAGATACGTGGTATACCTATAAGATTTAAGTGTTTACTAAGAAGAGCAATCGAGTTTCTGGCTTTATAAAAATGATAACTCCAATATTTTGAATTGTTAATTATAATTCGTTCACTTATTCTGCCATACAAAAGAAAAAAACATGATAAGAAAATTAGTCCAAATGCGCATACTACATATAATATGTTATTTAGCGTCGATACTTTTTCCTTTTCAAACATTCCTTGATTCGTTTGACGGACTCTAGTGTATATTGGTCTATCTGATCCATGTTGTTTCAAATGTTTTTGTAAAATAACAATTACTATAACATTATTTGTCAGCTTTAAAATGAAATACTGTTTGAATTCTGAAATATATCTGCAATATAAACGAAAATATTTAAGGGAAATTAATACGTCACCGCTGGCAACCCGACGAAACCGGAATGCGCCATACCCGCGCCGCGCCGCCCGCCGCGCAGTCGTATCATACGTCATCAAAACAAATCAAACAGTTACACTGAAAAAACGCCTCTAAAGCGCTCCCGATCATAATACCACGCAAAAACATACGCGATGTGAAAATTAAAAAGTTACCGTTCTTTTTTCAAATGGCGGTTTTTGATGTACGCGTGTTTGTGAATTTTGGTGTCCCATATACAGTGCAACGGTATTAATCGTGACCTACTTTTAATGTGCAATGTGACGTCATTCGATAATTTTTACAAGCTTTTCGTAAACTTACGGGCTTCCATTATATTATAATTAATCAAAAACGTTTTTGTACGGTTAGATTGTCTTTTGTTGTTTCATTTGTTTTTAACCGTGCAAAATTTCTGCATTCTATGGTCTTTTGACATTTGTTTTTTTATTTGTTTATTTTTAATTTATAACAGTGAAAGTGACACGAAAGCTTGGGAAAATGCATCGATGTATTTTTGGATGCAGTGAAGTGTTGATGTGATTTTTTGAATGAAGTTTGGTGTTTTTTTCGGGATTAATAACCGCTTTTGAGAAGTTCAGGTATAATATGTTACGTTAAGTGGGGTCTGGTGCTTGAAAAACAAGTAAGCGTTTGAAAAACATAGTTTTTTCATTGACCTTCATCTTATTTAACCGTTCTACTGTGAAACGAAATAAAGCTAAGATGTTCTTAGGACAGTTAATGTGAAAATAAAGTATTTTTATGTAGCAACCGCCACATAAGGCTGCAGTAATTTGATAAAAATTAGGTCATGTTGCCAATATACTTTGAAGGGTTCCCTTATTTTGTCTAAACTACCTACAATCAAGGGTCAGATTTGTGGATGATCCAACAAGTCATAGTCAAGGCTGCCTTAAACTATGCAGAGGCCCGAGGACACACCAGTATTGGGGGCCACTTTAGCGAATTATTACCAGTCAGACGGAGCATCCCAGATTATCATCATCTTACAAAATTAAATGTGCCCTTTTGCACACTTCGACCTGTTTAGGATCTTTTGTTTGTGCAAATACCCTATTACACACTTAGCTGTTCGAATGTGTAGGTTGCCTCAGATTTTCTTTTCTTCATTGGGGTACCGGGTGTCGGGTAATGTATGTAAGTTAGAAAAACTCATTGGTATATGGCGACTGCGGGGATACAAACTTGGTACATTACAATTAGGGTTGCTAACTATTTATTTGGCAAATATAATATTTTCCAGGCCAAGGTGGAAATAATATCATATTCAGTTCATTCGCGCCGTCCGTCCTTCTGTGTGTACAATAATATACTTAGATATTTGTAACTGTGCAATGGATTTTAATGCAATTTTCACCATCAGTTAGATAAGTTTTCAATCGAGGTTTTTATGTAGGTACATATAATATATTCTGCTTTATGGGTGTCACAGATAACTCACATAAACTGGAGGGCGGGTCGCTAGTTAAATATGATACACTAAATTGACTTCTTATAGGTACAATGGAGTGACCGAAATATAGTATTTCTGCATACTATATTTTTGTTCAACAGTATATAGTATGCAGAGACAAAATATAGTACAATACTATATTATAGTACGGTTGGCAACCCTAATTACGATCACTAGCTGACTTGTTAAGCCTAGGCTTCTGACATCATTCTAGATTAAACAGAGATAATCTCTGTGTAGACGGACACATAGGATATATGCTAGTCAGAGGGGGCTATTGCTCACCACACTCGTGATCACAATAATTTTCATTTTGAAAATGGAATGTCCGCATACAAAATGAAAAAAAAAACTGCTTTGATTGGGATTGCAAATGTGTTAGGAAATAGGCCAGCAGGTTTAAGCTTTTTAAAACTATTAATAAATAATGTTATGTTGGTGTTGTTGCCAAAACATTAAACATAATTTTTGTTTTGTTTTTGTTGCATTGCTGTAAACATTCAAGAGATATTTTGAGAATGAGCCAACAGTGCATCATGCATTTATTTTTAATCCTAGCAGGTCAATAACCTTCCTTTTAGTTTGCAACACAATTTAATTAATATCATTAATAAGTTTTTGGCATAAAAATAATGTATTCCCAGATATTGCTTGTGTCTTAAATTCTAAGCACTCTCATCAAAACACATACCTACATATTTGTTGTAAATTAAGTTTTTAGTTTTTGAGGCTCAATTTTTTGTAGGTATGTAATGTAGTAGCATACATGTCTACATAAACAGTCGCCTTCATTCCTAGAGTGGGATAGGCAGACCTACAGAATAACCAACAACTTTTAAAGGTGTTGATAATTCTGTAACCACATTTTGCGCAATCAGGCTAAGATGTTTACCAGTGTATTAGTGAAGCAAGCCCATAGATAGGTGGTACCTAGAGATGGTTGGAATAATGCTTTAACTTAAGGTGACAGAGTACAAATTAAATTAACTATGGAATTGTTTTTTAAATAATAAAAATCTCGGAAATTATTCGTTATTGGACTACATGTTTACACCACGTTATATACTCCAAATAGGGCCTAGAATCGCTGGTTAAAATCCTTCGGGTACGTCCCAGGGATGGTGTATATACACGGTGATTTTTTATCGGTGATCAGGAGTTGAAAATTATTAATAAGCAACAAAAATGGAATTTAATAGTTGATGTCTCAAACAATTATCTAACTAGGTATTTAATTTATTTAACTTAGTGATATTGTTAAAACCAATCACCACTGGATACATGGACATCCTACATTAATTATTGAAGTGAAGTAGATACGTCAAGTGCCATCGCTTTGGCGGGAAATTTGACAGATATTACGTCAATGAACTTATCAGTTAAGTGTTGTTGACTCATAGACTAAACAATTCGTAGGGTGACAATTAATTTCAAAGTTATTTTCAAAAATTTTTTTTTACATAAAAAAATAAGTTTTGTTTCATGTAACTGCGACTTAAACGTGATCGCCATTAATAACTGAATTAGAAAAATTGGATCCTGTACGTAGGTACACCAAAAAAAAAAACACCGTAATAGATAAATTCTGGTTTATGTATGAGTGTTACAGAAAACTCACATAAACCGAAGCGAAGCGCGGGCTGGTCGCTAGTAGGTATGTCATAAAAAATAAATCTATATTTCAATGGCCGTATTATGTAGACAAATGTTTTTTGTGAACAAGGTGCCTTAGGAGGTTATTTATAGAAGAGTCATTTTATACAAAGACAAGCTTATCCTGTGGACGAATTTGCGGGAAAGCCCTAGTACGGTCACGAGAGTTTATTTGGGACCCATTTCAAGAAACAGCTTGAAGTCGTCAATGTCGTTAGAGATGTCAAGTCATTTGTAACTCAACCTTATTGTTGTAGAATGTCAGATTTAAAGTTTGTTTCAATAGAACTTGCCAACAATGTAAACAAACCTTGTATTCAAAATGTCTTTAATTTCCATTCTACATCAACAAATACTGCTAAGTCCATGTGTTATTTCATCAATTATTCCATATCATTAATCATTATCCTAAACCATTAAAAGAATAAAATAGCGCTAGAATATGGATATCGCATTGAATGTTTTGATTACGTTGGCAAGTTCTATCGAAACAAACCTTACTTTGGACCTAAGGTGGGTACCAAATTTAATCTTGTAAAGTCACAGTCCACGTATACAATATGCGGCTTTTCTTTGTTCCCCTGCGATGTTATCAACCTATTGTGATATGTATACCTACACAGTTACAGTTACAGCGGATCAATCGGTCTGTCGGTAACTTTTATGTCTGGTGACGCATTCGTTTATTGGGTACTTTGCCGAACGAAATCGATGCTATTTGTTGAACTAAGTACCTACTCGTACCTACCTAGGTATTGATTGTAGACTTTCCGTGGACAAACAAACGGAGAAGCAAATTTAGGCATAATCTACATCTACACTAATATTATAAAGACGAATAGATGATGATGATGAAGGATGATGTATGGTAGTGAATGTTGGGTGTGGCAGGACAAGCATAAAAGTCGTGTAAATGCAGTTGAAAAGCGCTCTTGGCTTAGTATGTGTGGTGTGAAACTGATTAATGCCCGGTTCCTATATTCAAGAAACGAATCGTTTTCCTTACGTCTCGTTAAAGTTTTACCTACACATTTTGTAGGTACGTAGCAAATGTCAAAATTTAACGAGACGCAAGGAAAACGATTCGCTTCTTGAATCCGGAACCGGGCATGATAGAATAAGGCATGAAAAAGTCAGAGAGAAATGTGAAATAAAAGAAGATGTGGTGACTAAGATTGCAAAGGGTATGCTTCGATGGTTCGGTCATTTGGAAACGATGAATGAAAGAAGATTGACGAAAGAGATATACAGAGCGAAAGTGAGTGGACGGGTCGGAAGGGGCCGCTCTAGGGGTACTTTTTCGAGTCAAATCGGAGAAATACTGGAAAAGGGCCGAATCTTAAGTACCTGAAACCGACGTGCGTGCATGACTCGATGTATGAATGTGGAAGAAGCGAAAGAGATTTGTCAAGATCGTAGCAAATGGAAAGAAGTGGTCAAGGAAGTGGGAAAGGCGTGAGCTTATGTATGTATGTGTAGAGGGGTCGTTTCGTCCGAGTGTCTCAATCTGAGTAATTGATAGTTTTTTCGGATGCGCAATCCAATTTAAGCGGGGTCCCTTGCGAAAGCGTATTTTTTTTTATGGCATAGAGAAGACAAACGAGCACACAGGCCACCTGATGCTAAGTGGAAACTGTGACCCATAGACATTCGCATTCACAAGACTGCAATGCAATCCTAAGACTGCAAATGCGTTGCCAACCCTGAGGACTAAGATGGAATGCCTCTATGCTAGTCATTTCACCGGCTGTCTTATCCCCAAACCGGAACACAACAGTGTGAACACTGCTGTTTGACGGTAGGTTAATGGATAAGATGGTGGTGGATGGACCAGCCGCATTGTACATTGACATATCTAACACATTACGATTTAATTTACGACTATAGGTACTACATAATATAATAAAGCAGAGGCGTCTGTCTCTCTCAATTTGACAATAATAAATCAGAATCAAAGTGTTACAGAAACGGGATCGTTAATCATTCTGTAATTCGTTAGCTTTACTTATCTTGTAGAGGTGGTCTCTTTTGGATACACTACGACTCTATCTTTTGATGACGCATTAGCCTCGGTAGTGACCCTGCCTACGAAGCTAGCGGTACCGGGTTCCATTCCCGCGTACGGTCCAGTGATTGTGTGATGAGCGAGAGTATTTGTTTTGAGTCTTAGATAAAAAAGATAAAAGACATTTATTCAGTAAGTAGGCCGTACGGGCACTTTTACACGTCAAGAATCTACCAGCGCTTCCCAAGAGGAGACACTGCTGAGATGAAACGCCGCAAGAAACTCAGCAGCATATTTCTCTATATAAGTATGTTTATCCTTGTCTAGTGCAGTCGGTCAAAAATGTGGTGTACTACCCTACGGTTGAAGTTCATTTGCACGTCGTGATACAACAAGTTAGATTTTCCTTTGCAATAATATTATGATACTGACATGACAAGTCCGGATCGCTACCACCATCTTATCCATTAACCTACCGCCAAACAGCAGTGTTCGCATTGTTGTGTTCCGGTTTGGGGATAAGACAGCCGGTGAAATGACTAGCATAGAGGCATTCCATCTTAGTCCTCAGGGTTGGCAACGCATTTGCAGTCTTAGGATTGCATTGCAGTCTTGTGAATGCAAATGTCTATGGGTCACAGTTTCCACTTACCATCAGGTGGCCTGTGTGCTCGTTTGTCTTCTCTATGACATTAAAAAAAAAAAGTGTCAACCTTAGCGATAATACGATCTTACAGATTTTTTGTCAAAACTGGTAGGTACCACTTTCTTGGCCGACCGTAGTCTGATTCATAGTAGCCTAGCTGGAGCTAGACAATATGTTGTTTTTTTTATTTTTTATTTATTTATTTATTATAACATATTAACAAACTTAGTTCTACAACAACGTCCCGCAAAACTGTTTTCACAGTTTGACTGTGGGATCCGCGAGTCTTAGTCTTAGTATACAAGTTACAGTTTACAAGCTACAGTTATTAAACATTAAGTAAATAATTTAAATTTAAATAATATTAAGGTAATGCTTAAATAAAGCTCTCTTAAATCTATTTTTATTAGGCTCTAGTCTCAAAGCGGCAGGTATGCTGTTGAGGATGTAAGGCAAGCGCTTCTCAATAAGCCTGTCTCCATAGTAGTTGCTCACTCTGGGTACAGCATATTTATCAGCGGCTACTGACCTGGTGCCATGTTCTTGGCTCAATTGCGATAAGTTAATCTCTTGATTGCCATGCTGATTAACTGCCAGTAAGTACTTGTGTCTAAGGGTCGCCGGTAGGATTTTACATAGTTTAAATAATTTATAATAGTCGTGTTTAAATTTATTTTTAGTTTTATTGTTCACTAGTAGTTTTAGAAATTTTATTTGCATTTTCTCTACTTTATCCAAATTTGTTTTAAAAGTCAGGCCATAGCAATCAAGAGAGTAACAAATAATTGATTCAACCAATGACGTGTATAAGCATTTTAATGTGCTATTTGGAACTCTATAGCTTAAGTGATAAAACCTTCCCAATAGGACTCTTAATTTACTACAGATATAATCAATGTGAGACGACCAAGAAAAGTTTTCATCTATTTTCATACCAAGGTAAGTCATACATTTGACACGCTCAATTGGCTTACATTGGCATGATTCTGTAACCACATAATTCACCATTAGGCTAAGATGTTTACCAGTGTATTAGTGACAGGTTGCAAGCCCATCACCTACCAGTATCACAAGCCTCTATTTCTAAAACATGCTCGGAAAGGATGACCTTTCTTTTGAAAAACGAAGACGCGAAGTGCCTCATTATCCTCCTAGGAGTAAAATAAACGTATGAAGACTTTCCGTCCATGTCCATATTGTTAATAAAAGTGCTCTCTATTGCATATAAAATCGAAAGAACTTGAGAAAAATCCCGTACACCCAACTTGTGGGTGCAGTGTGGGGCGGCGCGAAACTATCTTAACTAATACTCGTAATTTTCAAACAAACATTCTCTACGAATTTGTCAAAGGTTTTTTAAGCATACTTATAATTATGTATTTGTATAAATTCTTCGCATTGTTTGAGAAAAGCATTATATTTGCCTCGGCGGAAACGAGGATTTCCTGACTCGTATTATTCGCTATTGCTCGGCCTGCTAACCACCTCGTCAGGAAATCCCTTACTTTCCGCGTCTAGGCAATAATGTACTCACTTAGTCGCCTCTTACGACTTATACGGGAATAGATAGTTATTTATTTATTTATTTTAATATGCTGTGTGAACTTCATACTCTTCTTCAGAACAATACTTACAAAAAAAACATACCTACAATGGTGGGGGCAATCACTAGTATATGGAAAAAGCATCGATAGTTGAGTTTATCGATATAGGAACTCCCTGCATAAAACTTTTGGATTCCTATGTCTGTGAAAATGTATTCCCCACTCCAAGAGCATGACCTACACGAACATGAAGTATTGATTATACATCGAGAATTGCCAATTCCGTATACCATCAATAAAGCTGGCTCGTTCGGTAAACAACCTAGGTGTATAGAGATAGTCCGGTTTACTTTCGTGATGATATCGTTTACGAGATGTCTTCGAGATCCTTGAAAGTTATTCCTTGAGTTATTCAACGTAGGTTGAGTTCAGTTTATAGTTTGCGGGAAAGGAACTTTTTTACACTGAATGTATGTATGACGACGCGCTGGCCTAGTTGGTAGTGACCCTGCCTACGAAGCTAGAGGTCCTGGGTTCAAATCCCCGTAAGAGCAGATATTTGTGTGACGAGCGCGAATATTTGTTCCTGAGTCATGGATGTTTTCTATATATTTAAGTATATATTTCTCTATATAAGTATTTATATCGTTGTCTAGTACCCATAGTACAAGCCTAGAGCTTAGTTTGGGACTAGGTCAATTGGTGTGACATAGTCCCCTGATATTATTATTATTATTATTATGAATGTACGGGTCAAATCTTGCAAGTTCAATTTCATAAAAATCTGTACAGCGGTTTAGCTTTGAAAGCGATACATACAAACAGAGTCATTTCTGCATTTATAATATTAGTATGGAAACACTGGCCTAGAAACCAATAACAATAAGGACCATATCATATCGGATAATCCTTTTAAATTCTACATCGATTTTGTGTAGCGGGAAACCTCAAATAATTGTGGGAAATATTAAAAAAAAACTGGAACATCGGGACGCCTACATAGACGACGTTAGCATAATTACTTTGAAACACCGCATGTTAGCATGCCGATAACTTTTCTCACACTTAGATCTCGAACTACCTGCCATCGTAATAATTTTACAAATTATTCTTGTTATGGCTTTTGACCTCGTATTGTTCTCATAGTTTTTTTTAAGTTTAAGGTTTATTGACCTTACATAATTGGTAGTTTTAAGAATTTATTATTTTTTACTTTAATACCTAATGTAACTTAGTTTTAAGTAGGTACTATTATGTTTTTATGAATGAAAAAATGACCTTCTGCTGGAGTTTCTTACGGCGCTTCTTCTCCGCAATGATGGTCTTGTCCGAAGCGCTGGTAGACTCACCCTATGTTACCGACGTGTAAAAGAGCCCTCATGTGGCCTATTTACTGAATAAATATTTTGAATTTGAATTTTCCATACTCGGTGAAAAACAAGCGCGGGGTTCTCTTAGTATGGAGAAAGTAGCTCTGTGCGATTACTGAATATGGTCATAAATGTGGTCAAAAATATCATCCCTTAAAACGCCTACACCCGAGTGCCAAACACCCTGTAGACCAATTAGCCTACCCTCCTTTGTAAGGTTGTGTAGGTACATACATACATACATAAACTCACGCCTTTATTCCCAGAGTGGGGTAGGCAGAGCTACAGAATTACCAACAACTCTAAAAACTTGTTGATAATTCTGTAACCACATTTTGCACACTTAGGCTAAGATGTTTACCAGTGTATTAGTGACAGGTTGCAAGCCCATCGCCTAACAATACTATACGCCTTTATTCCCCCTTCACACCTTCACACACACCTTCCACCTTCGTTGCGACATTCGCGTGGGTCGCCCGGAGGCAAAGCAAAGGCCACAACTGCCACAAGATATAGATGTACTTACAATATAATAATTTGATTGATGGCCCTTTATGGCAACTCAACGTTTAATATTAACTAGCGACCCGCCCTCGCTTCGCTTCGGTTTCTGTAAAACCCGTACATAAAACAGTATCTATAATACATAAAAACCTTCCTCTTGAATCACTTTATCTATTAAAAAAAACCGCATCAAAATCCGTTGCGTACTTTTAAAGATCTAAGCATACATAGGGACAGACAGCGGGAAGCGACTTTGTTTTATACTATGTAGTGATAACATCTTGGTTACAAAAGCACGTACAGTCACGAGATTAAAGGAGAGTGGGCTAATTGGCCTATTGACCAATAAGGACAAGCGATATGTCCCCGGATAGGTAATTCTAAGTTGTAAAACTATTACTATGGCAGGTGGTTCGAAATCTATGTGTGAAAAAAGTTATCGCCATGCAAAGACAGCGGTTTTTTCAAAGTAATTATGCTAAAGTCGTCTATGTAGGCGTCTCGATGTTCCAGATTTTTTAATATTTCACACGGTGATTTAAGATTTCCCGCCATACAAAAAGTTGTGGAATATGAAAAAACCTTTAAAATGGCATATGGCTTGTCATTATTGGTTTTTAGGCCAGTGACCATACAAAACTGCCCATCGTCCTTTGGTACCCACCTTAGGTCCAAAGTCAATCTGACACTACAACAATAACGTATATATAATAATATTCATCCCTGATAGACGCAACGCGTGACAAAAATGCTGGCCTGTACTTGGCACAAAGATTAAGCATTGCCATTCAACGTGGCAATGCTGCCTGCATTTTAGGAACAATGCCCACTGGTAGCGGTTTGTTAGATTAGTGTAGTTTTAAGTAAATTTGTAAGTTCTTTCGTTTGTTTGTTTTCTGTTTAATTATACAATAACGTTGAGTTTCCTAAAAGTAACAAATGACTTGACATCTCTAATGACATTGACGACTACAAGCATATTTTTCTTGAAATGGGTCCCAAATTAACGCTCGTGACCGTACATTATAATATGAATATTAATAGATAAAAAAAACCAGACAAGTGCGGAACTGATCCGCCCACCGAGGGTACCGTACAAAGTAGGTACATACTATCACCCCAATATAACGACCTATTGCAATAATAAGTCGAAACTCTTGCGCATAGATTAAGACTGCGCCGAGCGTACGCCGGATGTGCAGTGGCGCCCTCATGACTATTATTGTGTTTTCTAATAAACTAAAGTATTTTCTTGAAATTGGACGGTATGTTTTTGTGCTACAAATGAAAACACAACTTATAGGGTATATCATAAATTTTAATAACAATTCACCTTCGAGTTATTAACTTAACGGAAAAAAGTGGCCACATTTTCCCGTTAAGCTGACTACTCAAAGGGTAATTTTTATTAAAGTTTTTTACATATCCCATAAATTGTGTTTTTACTTGCGCGACAATAACGCATCGTCTGATTCCAAGGCAATTCTTTAGTTATTAGAAAACACAATAATAGTAATGAGGGCGCCACTGGACGCTCGACGTTTGCTCGGCGCAGTCTTAAACCAGCTTGAAACCGTTCGATTATGTTTGAATAGGGTAACCAACGATGTGGTATTGGGATAGGGTTAGCGCTAAGTCAAATTAACTGTATCGTTCGGTTGCCCTTTCATAGAACCAAGTCGACGATAGGCTAGCGCATCCTTATGGTTTGTAAAACCAAGTCTATCAAATACTATATCGAAAACCACTTTCGCGCTAAGCGTTTTCGGTCCCTGGGTAGGACATAGGTTACTTTTCACCGCAACTATACTTCAGTTTTTTTAGAATTAGAAACCACGACAACATTATATTGCGGCTCGTGAACTGTAATCTCTTTACAATTTGTACTGGAGTAACAATTGATGACACGCAAATAAAGTGACATTAAAACAATTTTGTTTTGCGACTATTGTACTGTAATATTACTAGGTAATAATAATAAATAGTTGAACAGACGCAATATAATGTTATTGTGGTTTCTAATTCTAAAAAAACTGAAGTATAGCTAACTTACTTATTTGCGTTTGAAGAAATAACAGTATTGTTTTACCACTGTCAACATCTATACGAATATTATAAAGCTGAAGAGTTTGTTTGTTTGTTTGAACGCGCTAATCTCAGGAACTAATGGTCCGATTTGAAAAAACATTTCAGCGTTAGATAGCCCATTTATCGACGAAGGCTATACATATATAATACTCACATAAACCTAAGGGAAGCGAGGGCGGGTCGCTAGTTATCAATATTCAGGAACTGCATGGTCGTGTAATGTGTCAGAATTGACTTCTTATCTGCATAACGTTTTATTTAATAGCTTGTATTGTCCTTAATCGTGTTTCCTCGACTATTACAACGGCAAACGTTGTTTCATCTATATTTAGAACTGAACGCAGGCTTAAGACTGCGCCGAGCGTACGCCGGATGTACAGTGGCGCCCTCATTACTATTATTGTGTTTTCTAATAAACTAAAGTATTTTCTTTAAATTGGTCGGTAGTTTTTTGTACTACAAATGAAAACACAACTTATAGGGTATATCACATAGTTTAATAACAATTCACCTTCGAGTTATCAACTTAACGGAAAAAAGTGGCCACCTTTTCCCGTTAAGCTGACTACTCAAAGGGTAATTGTTATTAAAGTTTGTTACGTATCCAATAAATTATGTTTTTACTTGCGCTACAAAAACGCATCGTCTGATACCTTCTTATCAAGGAAATTCTTTAGTTAATTAGATAACACAATAATAGTAATGAGGGCGCCACTGGACGCTCGACGTTTGCTCGGTGCAGTCTTAATATGAGCAAGGTCTAGTAAGAGTTAACTTTCATGTCTAGAGATTAGTCTGGCTAAGAACAGTAGGCTTTGTAACGTTTGTACAGTAAAGGAAATTGATCCCTAGAGCATTTTGGACTGTGTCATACTGACGTAACAAACGTAACTTTCTGTGATTTGATTACACAAAAAAATTACATGAAACAAAACTGGCATGTAGCTTTAAAAACATTCTAAGTTCATAATGATTCTATCCATGTAAGAAACCCCTGAAAAAATATTGAAATAATACATCAACATGATGAGTTTTTCGTAACATAATACTGAAAAATTACCAAAATTCCGATTAAATTGATCAATATCTCCGAAAGTACTAAAAATAGCTGAACATACGTGGGGGTGATAGATTGAAAAAATGACATTCTGCTTGAGTTTCTTGCGGCGCTTCTTCTCCGCAATGATGTTCTTGTCCGAAGCGCTGGTAGCACCCTATATCGACGTGTAAAAGAGCCCTCATGTGGCCTATTTACTTTGGAATTTTGAATTTTGGAGTTTTTGGTTGCCCTGGGTGCGAACTTTTTTTTTTTTCATTTGGACCACGAGTGAGCCGACACCTTGTATATAGGCTTTATAAACACATTAATACCCTCCTCCTCAGTCGGGTATAAAACTTGACAGATTCAAACCAACACACTTATTGAGGTAATATCAGGTAATATCAGGTAATATCTGGGGACAATGTCACACCAATAGACCTAGTTCCAAAATAAGCTCTAGGCTTGTACGGTCACGAGCGTTAATTTGGGACCCATTTCAAGAAAAATATGCTTGAAGTCGTCAATGTCATTAGAGATGTCAAGTCATCTGTAACTTTATGAAACTCAACCTTATTGTTGTAGAATGTCAGATTGACTTTGGACCTAAGGTGGGTACCAAATTAAATCTCGTGACTGTACTATGGGTACTAGACAACGATATAAATACTTATATAGAGAAATATATACTTAAATATAGAGAAAACATCCATGACTTAGGAACAAATATTCGCGCTCATCACACTAATATCTGCTCTTACCGGGATTTGAACCCAGGACCGCTAGCTTCGTAGGCAGGGTCACTACCAACTAGGCCAGCGCGTCGTCAAGTTACGTTAGTATCCAACGACCTGATTTGGCGCGGAACCCTCAAAATGACCCCGGTAACTTGGTTATAGGGATACAATTAGATGTCTATCGATGTCTCAGCTGGCAGGTCAAGGTCGAGGGGGGACCGGGTGGGGGTAGGCAGAGAGCGCACCTTAGCCATTTTTATACTCTGAATAAAACTTTTAATGTCACTTATTTTAAGATTGTGGTTCCGTCTTGTTTTCAAATGAGCTTTAAAGCTAGATATACCAACAGGAGCTCTATTCTATCAGCATTTCAGTTAAAAAAAAACCATTTTATTTATAATTGTACTGCCTATACTTTGTATCTATTGAACATTGATGAATAGACTTATGATTAGTGGACATTACATACAAAAATACGCTGCTGTTACTTTTTTATGCATATTTATTGTCATGTCTTACTTTTTTAGACATTTGGGGGAAATACGAAAATGCCCGGGTAATTCCTTAAAGTATATAGCATTCCGAATTTAAATGCAACACAAACACATTTTGATTTTTGGCCCTTTAGTATATAAGCAACGAGGTATTAGTGTGACATAAGGGTAAAAGTCGCTTCCTCTCGCCCCTTCCACCACAAGGGGTGGTTGACAAACGTTGCGGGTTTGATTACCAGCGGGTTGGGGGGGGGGGAGGGTTGGAGATTGCCGCCCATTCATCGGATTTAATGTTTATTGATGGCATTGCGGAGTTACGGCGGCTAGACGGCTTTTGATAGACTTACGTGAGTGTCCTGCGTATATTTTGTATATCGATTAGGTATTAGAAATGAAATATAAATATGAGAAATGTGGAATAAAAGAAGATGTATTAGGGTAAAAGTGGGATAGTTGCCCCACATTTTGAAAATGTCAATTATTTCTGAAAATACAATAATAAATCAACAGATTATTATTTGTAATGAAAACCATGTCTATTAGTTACTACGTGGTTAAGAGCAATTGCGTAAAAAAATAACAATAATATTTAAAAAATATATATTTTCAGAGTACTAGTTGTGAGGATAGATGCCTATTGTATGGGTTAGATGCCCTGATGCTTTTATCACTATGAGGATAGTTGCCCTTTGGGATTAATTAAAGCCAAGTATAATTCATATGTTTTATTTTAATCCGTTTAAATGTCACATAAGACTGTGGTTAAAATTATAACAAACCAGCTTTTTCCAATTTCCGGATGTGCGCCACCAAACGTTTTTCGTTAGCAAAATCAAGAATAGGATGTTTTCCTGAAAAAATAAATAAACAGTACTTATAGGTAATCTCAGTTTCATTATTTTTGGTAAATGTGTTTTTTAAATCGATCCAGTCAAGAAACATTTGCTTACCTAGTGTTTTTTTTTCAGTATTTTTGTTTAAAAATCTTTTCCTTAATGTTCTCCCCATTCCCATATTGCCTTTCGATATCTCATCCAAAACGGCTATTAAGGTCTCTTGCCTCCATTGACCACGTGCACGAGCGCCCGCCTTCCTCTGATATTTACGAGGCATGCTAAAACCAAGCGTTAATAAAATTAAAGGCCATGCAAGCTTCACCTTAAACCCTATGGGGATAGATGCCCTTAAGGGCATCTATACTCACAAGGCATCGAGGCATCTATCCTTTTTGATAGGCATAGATGCCCCTATTTAAAAAATAATAATGTTGTTAGTAAAATTTCCAAACCTGTACTTATAGGTCATATTTGAACCATACACTTGCAAATAGCGATAAAATAAAATATACATACTTCACACTATTAAAAGTTACACACTTCCAAAAATCCTTCAATATCGTAATCCGCCGCGACCCTGAGCGAAAAGCATCGAACTTTTATTTATTACGCGCGAATCGACCGTTGCACGCGGCTGCCAAACGCATATTGGCGGGGCGGGGGGGCGACCTTTACTTAAAAGCATTCGCTGCGGCTGTGTAATGTTTGTAAATTATGATTTTAAATTTGGGGCATCTATCCTCTTGGGGCAACTATCCCACTTTTACCCTAACTAAGATTGAAAAGGGGCCTGCTTCGATGGTTCCGTCATTTGGAAAGGATGGATGAAAGAAGATTGACGAAAGAGATATACAGATCGAAAGTGAGTGGACGGGTCGGAAGGGGCCGCCCTAGGCGTACTTTTTCGAGTCAAATCGGTGAAATACTGGAAAAGGGCCGAATCTTAAGTACCCGAAACCGACGTGCGTGCATGACTCGATGTATGAATGTGGAAGAAGCGAAATAAATTTGTCAAGATCGTAGCAAGTGGAAAGAAGTGGTCTCTGCCTACCCCTTTGGGAAACAGGCGTGATTTAATGTATGTATGTATGTATGATTAGGTATTAGCTGGTTCTTTCGTCTCTCCTAGCTAAAAAAAAGTTATTACGTAAATCTGAGCCCTGAAGAGTAGTCAAGAGGTTTACTGTACTGCCCTCCTGCGGAGAAAAGGCGCATGTACTGTACGAATTATAATATAGTATAGTTACTACGGACCTAACGTAACTATGTAAAAATGTGTGAAGCATGCAAGGTCTGCCATTTTATTCGTCACACACAATCTACTGTCACACTGGGGACACAACTCTAACAAACATGCCACTTTTAGCGTACAAAATAAAATAAAAAAATATTTTTATATACAGGGTGTCCCAGAAACCGACATTAACCCATTAAGGGCTGATAGGCCTACTAATTACCAAACAGAATATCACATTTTAGGTTAAGTAAAAATACTTTAGTTTTCGAGATATTGATCATTTTAATCGGAATTTTTGTCATTTTTCCTTATGTCGTCAGTGATACGAGAAACCCCAAATTCATGTATTAATTATTTTTTTTAGTTTTTTTTGCATTATTAGAAACACTGTGAAATAAGGAAGTTATTAACGCTACATGCCAATTTTTTTTCATTACAACTTTTTGAGTAAACGCACAGAGTTACTTTCTCTATACTAAGAGAACCTCGCGTTTGTTTTTCACCTAGTATGGAAAAACAAACTTTGTGTGTTTACTCAACAAAGTTGTAATGAAAAAAAATATGCATGTAGCTTTAAAAACTTTCTTATTAAACAGTGATTCTAATCATGTAAGAAAACACTGAAAAAAAAAAAAGAATCAATACATGAATTCAGGGATTTCTCGTATCACGGACATAAGGAAAAATTACAAAAAATCCGATTAAAATGATCAATATTTTGGAAACTTATAACAATTGCTGAACATACATGGGGGTTAAATCGATGGCTTATGAGCTGCTTTATCAGCCCTAGGCGGGATGACTTCGGTTTCTGGGAAAACCTGACGATCAATTTTGTAACTTTAATAGTTTCTTAGACAGACGTACATACATACATACATAGATACATAAACTCACGCCTTTATTCCCAGAGCGGGGTCAGGCAGAGCTACAGAATTACCAACAACTCAAACTTGTTGATAATTCTGTAACCACATTTTGCTCACTTAGGCTAAGATGTTTACCAGTGTATTTAGTGACAGGTTGCAAGCCCATCGCCTAACAGTACTATATTCCCTTAGCCGTCTCTTACGACATCCGCGGGAAGATATGGAGTGGCACTATTCTAACCCGGCAACCACACGTACATGGCGAAACTATAAGGGTTCCTATTTGTCTACGGAATCCTAAAAAAGGTTTTTAACTGCCATGTGTCGTTGGCGTATATTTTTGTTACATATGTACCATGGGCATACACAACGATTAGTTGGTATTAATTTCCCATTCGGACAGCAAGCTCGATATACTTAATTAAGAACGTCGCCCACGCACACAATTAGCCCTATTTCACCGGCTTTCTCTTTCATCAATCGTTATATCGTCGACTTCGTTTGTAGGGTTCCTTAGCAAAATCGAACACGGTAGATACAGTGAAGGAAATTGATTCCTAGACCATTTTGGACTATGTCATAGTGACGTAATCATTCGAAACGAACGTAATTCATTTTCGAAAAAAACCTACAAGTCCAAATATCTCGAACACCGTGCGAGTTTTACTAAACCTATTTTAACTTTTTCATAACGTCCTACGTGCCCTCTATCCGTTGTTCAAGGTTTACCCACTCAATACCTAACACCCTGTATAGCCTACAATACAATACAATCCCAATTGTTTCATCTTTGTCTACATTTGCGCCATTGTAAGCGGTTCACTTGTAAGATCTGGGGGGTTATTATGACGTGGCTATGCAATTCATTTTACGGCGAGCGCAAAGGACAGAGCTATAGCAGTTATATAGCTCTGTCCTTTTCTCTCAGCGTAAACAGAACTGCATAGCTATGTCATAATTAGGCATCGGAGCTTTGTCGCACGGTAAGACTATAGCAAGCTATGGAGTCGTCATTTGCCATAAATCTAAACTCTTATTCATATCCATACTCATTTATTTAATTTATCTTAAAATGCCTCTATAGCGGTCGGTCGTGTATATTTATCTTAGTCAAGTTAAAAAATATATCTATTAGATTATAAATTCATAACTTGAACTATACACCTGCGAATAGGTAATTCGCCACTACTGTGGACTAAAACATTCACTTCTGCCGTGTTTTAATGTATCTTTTGTTTGTTTATAAATTTTCGTAATTAAATCAGTATAAAAATGGTAACTATTTTTTATTTATAATATTTATTTTCCAAATATAAAATTAAATAATCGTTTCTAAACTCGTCAACGTTGTTGTCCTTGATTATAAAAAAAAACTTAAATAATTAAATAAATAAATGAGTATGAATATGAATAACAGTTTAGATTTATGGCAAATGACGACTCCATAGCTTGCTATTAGTCTTACCGTGCGACAAAAACTCCGATGCCTAGTCATAATAACCCCCCTGCTCGCCTAACTTGCGCGTATTAGTCAAGTAGTTAACCAAATTAGCACCGTTTCTGCGCCCGTTCTTTGTTTGTGTTATTGTGTTCGTTTGTACGTTGGGATGACAGTTGCCGGGCGTTTATTTGTAATGGTACTTTGGGAGTTGTTTGTGTTTCATATGTAGGTAAATGTATATTGTATATCTTGTGTTACTAATGAAAAAAGGTTGGTGTTACATACAATGCCCCTTAATAGTAGATTGTTCAACAAGGGACTAAAACAAGCACCCAAGCGGAGCGCGGGAGGCTATAGTTCGAGTGTCATTATGGTTGTTTAGTCTCGCGTTAAACACTTTACTATTCACTTTGAATGCGATGAAAAAAACGATGTTCTACATATACAAAACTATAATATTGATTATAACAAAGTTTCTTACAAAATTGTTCTGCGGTTTTTTTGTAAACGGGCGCTTTAAATGCTTGCATATTTAGCCATCAGATTCAAACTTGAAAACTATTTTATAACTAATTGGACCATGCATAATAAAATATAATTAAATAGATTCATGTTCGTAATCATTAATCGTGTTTCACGAAATTAAATCGTTGTTTTTTATATTTTTGCACAGTTGTCATTTTGAGGATATTTCCACGCTCATAAAATGGTCCATACACAATCACTGAAAATGGCGATAATCCTCTATATTCACAAACACCGGCTGTTTAGGAGTTTCCAAAATAAATCAAAAAAATATTACTTTAGTCCCTAGAGATTAATAAAGAGTTTTAGTCCCGATGTGCAGAGACTAAAGTAACATTTTAAGAGCAAGAGAAGTGAAAAATAAATATTAGAGGGACAAATTGGCCTCGCAGTCTTGTATCAAAACTAGCTCTAGTCTTGTACGGTCACGAGCGTTATTTCGGGACCAATTTCAAGAAAAATATGCTCGAAGTCCATGTTATTGGAGATGTCAAGTCATCTGAAACTTTTACCTTATTGTTGTAGAATGTCAGATTGACTTTGGACCTAAAGTTGGTACCAAAGTGAATCCCGTGACTGTACCTCGGTCACTAGTAGGTATACTAACACCATATAGGTAAGTAAATAAATAAATTTTATTTTACCCCTTTGTCGGCATGACTGATATCTACAGTAAAACAAAACTAATATGGCTTACCGATGTACCTGCGCAGACGACATTTTTTCAAACCGAAAGAACCAATCAGCATGATCCACGCGTTGCGCGGTTGTATTCTGTGGTATTATTGGTTATTAGTGACGCCAAGTTGACGCACGCCGTTCATTCAATCAGCCGTCAAACGTGCGTGAGTGAGACAAGTCTGATCGTGGGTTTCGGAAATCAAAATCATCGGAATCGTTGTTAGTGTCTGCGCGAACGAAGATTCACGACACGCCATATCAATTGTGTTCTACTTGTAGGTACCTATATTCATGCGAAATTACAGCTTTATGGAACTGTAAGTCTCTGAGCTAAGCTACGGACGGACGGGTAGGGCATGGCGAAACTATAAGGATTACTAGGGTTGTCAAAAAATTTTTACATAGTTAAGGGCTTTAATTGAAACTAAACTTTATTATTGTGTGACTAACTTTCGTTACACGAAGGATACGATCGTGGTTTTTTTTTCGTTAAGCCTTTAATTATGTACGATTTTATTGATAACGACCCAGTTGACTACGGAACCCTAAAACAGCAATTATTTCCGAAGCAATTGGGATTGTTCATATTTTTACAATTACTCCAATTCGAAAACCATTTCGAGGAATAGGGTTTTGAAGCCGTTCTGCATTATTAAGTTTTTGAAATATTTATCTATTTTGGATATTTTGACAAAAGTATAATCTAACCCTTGTTTGACTTTCGTTTTCGGCTTGAAGCCGTCCTAGGTGTATCTTACGAGTTAGGCGAAAGCAGTTTGAAATAGTTGGTTTTAATACACTATTACAATCACTTTTTTTCATTGGGTATCATTAAATTGTTGTAATTTATTACAAAATGCCATCCCAAATTTAAAATACTCATGTTATCCATAATATTATATCTGCTACATAAATAAAGATATTTAAATAAAACTATTGGGTCAAATACAAAATTAATGAAATTGGTGTGTTAAAATTTCCTATTCTTTCAAATGAGAAAGTAAAAACCGTGAGTAATTTTTTTTGATCAATCCCAATTCAATAGATAGACGGTCATGTCGGTCATACAAGTAGCAGATTGCTCTTGTTGCAGGTTCGAGGTCACCTTTAAAAATAATCGAGACGTCCCGGTTTTTGAACTCGCGCAACGTTATTTAGTGCGTTTAGATACTGCATTTGGCCTCTATTCCGCTTTGTTTTTCTTAACCATCTGGCTTGGATATCGTTTTTTATAAGCATATTTTTGAAGGTACCTACTACTTTATCGAAGCACCTTTCATTACGTAGAATTTAAATTTCATCGAAAGGTAGGGTAAAGTCACCAGTAGTCGACCTTGTATGAGTCTAAAGAGTGGGAAATATATCTTTTATACTCTTGTCACTCATACAAAGTATAGACAGAGGCCGACTACAGGATGTCAGGTTTTGGTCGCATGAGCTTTATTTTGGTAGTCTCATGTCATACCTAATCTACGTAATTAATGTTTAATATATCCTGAAAACATCGTGGTTTCAGCAGGAAACAACGTTCGATGGGCTACCTACCATTGACGATTATTTATCAGCTCTTATAGGTCCTACAGACTCGCGCGAGAAGTTAAGTCTCGACGACCCTACAGAGTCTCGCGACCTGTCTCACTTGCGTTCTCGTTCACTTTGAAGCGGGAAAAAAACCGACAGCAAACGGAGAACACACGAACCCGAGAACGAGAAGGCGAGAATCATATCTCTTCACTCTTCTCGAAAGTTCTCGGGGGTTCTCGGCTATTCTGCCCTCCAACGGAAAAATGGCACATGTACTAAATGAATTGTATCGCACTTTGAGGGTTTACTATGCTTCCGTGAATTAATCACACTTGTGCCTTTTCTCCGTAGTAGGGCAGTATTATACTTTAACTTCAACGGCGTGTATCTATTAGTTCTATAATATAATCCCGTAAAAAAACACCTCACTTCCAAAACATCATATCAACATCCGAATCTGAACAGAATGCTTCCAACAAACTAAACAAAGTGCCAAAATGACTTTGAACCTATCCGGAAACACGGAACCGCCCCGTTCCACCGCATACTACTACGCCGACATAGAACGGCTAAAACGGAAGAACCAAAATGGAACCCCCCACATACCTGATGAAGAGCGGAACCCGGACGAGCTCAGCGAATATGTTGAATCCAACGAGGTCGTCAACGAAACTCCAAAAGTGGACGTGCCACCATTACGCGATCGGCAGTACAGCCTACCTGAATACACGACGCCAGAAGCATGCAGAGCGCCTGAGGAAACATATAGCACTGCTGGAACTTTTCCAATGCCTGAACCTAAGGAGAAGGAACCGCTTCTGGCTGAGTTGGAGCTGGTCGGACGGCTGCCGCTGACCCAGTTGGATTCAGGGTCTGGCGTGAGGAGGAGCAGGAGCTGGTATTTGTGCTGTCCTAATGTTGCTGATGAGGAAGTGTCCAGGGAGTCTTCCTGGAGGTATTCCAGCTTGCGACCGGTGACGGCGCCGCCGATGGGCAGGAATGGGATGAGTTATGTGGTAGGTTTAAGGTGGAATTCTTTGTGGCTTATAGAATTATTTCTTATTATACATAATTATATGGAGAACTTGACAGCTAAATTCATAAAAATAGAATTATTGTAATTTACTTGGGTAAAAGTGTTGTCATTTTTAAAACCCATACTTTTTCAAGGTGAGCGGCCATTAGTTAAAGTTGTAAATTATGATAGAATAATTCAAAATAAACATGTTTTGTTATGTAATGTAATACTCTTTAGTGCATATATATATATTTAATATTCTTACCTAGGCGTACTTTTAGTACCAAAAACTGAACACTTAAATCTTATATATCTCGGCTCCGATATTATGAAATGCCATAAATTATATGTATACATCTATGTCTAAATAACTATGTAAAACTGATCCGTGGCAGCTGAAAAAAAATATTACAATAGTCTTCAAACAAAGTTACCCTATGCCCTTTAATTTAATTGAAAAATAGAATTAAATGTTAATACGACTCTTACCGCCTGTTTCACAATCGACAAGTAAAGGATATTTGACGGATAAGTTTACCCCTTTCTTTGTCGTACACTTGAAAATAGACAAGGAGAGAGACAACTTTATGTGACAGATAAATTTACTTGTCGATTGTGAAACAGGCCCTTAATCTCGTTTTAATATCTTATTGCGATGACATTACAATAAAGCGAAGAGCATCTTTTAAATTGCGAATCCCTTTTGTTTCCAGGTGACAACCCAAAGCAGCGGCCACCACGACATCTCGACGCTCCGATGCGAGCGCGACGCCCTCGCGCGTGCGCTCTCGGCGGAGCGCGCGCGCGCATGCGCGGCGGCGCGTGCGCACGACGCGCGGCTCGCGGAGCTGCACGGCGTCATAGCTGAGCTGGTCCGGCGGCGGGCGGCGGACAAGCAGCCGGGGGCCATCCCGGAGGAAGACGGGGAAGGTCAGTGTCACAGTGGGTTTTGCGTTTGTTTGTAAACAACGCCGGTCGTGCGGACTGTCGAGTGATATCCAAGCGGCGATATTAAGTAGTCCCGTCAGTGCGAACAAAACACATTATAGCGCGTGCACTTTCAATTTAGCAGCATGGTTCCTGCCGATGGGTCGAACGTTTAAGGCTGCTTAATTGAAAATGCGCACGCGCTACAATGTGTTTTGTTCGCACTGACGGGACTACTTAATATCGCCGCTTGGATATCACTCGACAGTCCGTACGACCGGCGTTGTTTACAGAATCACTACCCAGATCTTACAAGTGAACCGCTTACAATGGTGCAAATGTAGACAAAGATGAAACAATTGGGATTGTATTGTATTGTACGCTATACAGGGTGTTAGGTATTGAGTGGGTAAACCTTGAACAACGGATAGAGGGCACGTAGGACGTTGTGAAAAAGTTAAAATAGGTTTAGTAAAATTCGCACGGTGTTCGAAATATTTGGACATATTATATATATTTTGCGGGTGGAAGGACCTTGTGCAGGGTCCGTCCGGATCGCTACCACCATCTTATCCATTATCCTACCGCCAAACAGCAGTGTTCGCATTGCTGTGTTCCGGTTTGGGGATGAGACAGCCGGTGAAATGACTAGCATAGAGGCATTCCATCTTAGTCCTCAGGGTTGGCAACGCATTTGCAGTCTTGGGATTGCATTGCAGTCTTGTGAATGCGAATGTCTATGGGTCACAGTTTCCAGTTACCATCAGGTGGCCTGTGTGCTCGTTTGTCTTCTCTAAGCCATAAAAAAAAGCGGCTGAACTCGCGTGAAGAAGACTCCATACCGTACATAAGTAATTTATTTTTCGATCGTACTCTTATAGGTTTTCCTGTAATCTACAAGCAATGAACTGTATTTTTTTAACCCCCGACGCAAAAACGACGGGGTGTTATAAGTTTGACGTGTCTGTGTGTATGTGTCTGTCTGTGGCATCGTAGCTCCCAAACAAAGGTATATCAGTCGGGAGTTTTTTTTTTTTCTTTTTATGGCATAGAGATGACAAGCGAGCACACAGGCCACCTGATGGTAAGTGGAAACTGTGACCCATAGACATTCGCATTCACAAGACTGCAGAGCAATCCTAAGACTGCAAATGCGTTGCCAACCCTGAGGACTAAGATGGAATGCCTCTATGCTAGTCATTTCACCGGCTGTCTTATCCCCAAACCGGAACACAACAATGCGAACACTGCAATGCTGGGAGTGTTCTTAGACATGCTTTATCAAAATCGGTTTAGCCGTTTTTGAGATATTGAGCTTTAAAGTTTAAAAAGCGTGAAATAAAAAAATAAATTGAAAGTTTAAAAAACCCCTGATTTTAAACAGTCGGTAAAAAAACTTCAAAAAGTAAAAAATAATAAGTATTGGCCCTATAACTTTTATTATAGTAGGTATTAATATTTTGATTCAAGCGTCGAAACGTCGGGGGACCGTTAAGTAAATGAAATAATATAAAATACCCAGCTACTTAGCGGTCCCCGACGTGGCGACACTTGAATCAAAATATTAATACCTACTATAATTAAAGTTATAGGGCCAATACTTATTATTTTTTACTTTTTTGAAGTTTTTTTACCGACTGTTTAATGTATTTGTGTTCAAAATTCTCATTTTCCGGCTTTGTAGTTCTTTCGTGAATAAAATCAAAACTATTTATTTTACAATAATAGCAAAAATATATTTGAGATCCTCGTAACGAGCCCTTCATTTGATATATGACACAATAAGGTTTGCCAAAAAATACCCTTATTAAAAAAAAAGCTTTGCACATCTGTGTTTGGGTCATAAATTTACATTTGTGTACCAAATTTCAACTCAATCGGTCCCGTAGTTTCGGAGCAAATTGGCTGAGACAGACGGACAGACGGACAGACAGACGGCCGAGTGATCCTACAAAGGTTCCGTTTTTTCATTTTTTGTACGGAACCCTGAAAAGAAAAGAAAATAATTTATTCGTGGCATACATAACAAATAACTGATTAAAAGTAACAAGACGAAAGTAGCCACGAAATGGTCCCAACTCAGCGTAATGCTGGCTTTAAAGTCACCGCTGATCTTCCGTAGGGACCGTCAGGTGTCACCACGGAAGGTTACACACACAGACGCAGTTAGCTTCTAAAGTTATAGCGAAAAACTGCTATGACAAAAAGACACCTAAAGTTTCAGCGAAAAACTGCTATGATAGACAGACGCCAGAGTCTACTATACCTCTCACTCGTCTTACCTTTCTGGTACGCAACCCTAAAAACAGATAAGGCTAATTTGGTTAAACTCAAAAAGTCGTAATTAAAATAAAATGACATTTAGGTTAAAAACTTCTTTATTTCACAGTGATTCTAAACGTGCAAGAAAACACTGAAAAAAAGAATTAATTCGTGAATTTAGGGGTTTTTCGTGGTGTACTGCCGTTTCGCCGAATTATGTTTCGTCAAATGATTCATTTCGTCAAATGTTTCATTTGGGCAAATGCTTTTTTTTCCTATACATACCTATACCTGTTTGTTCCACCTTGAATTGTAATGTGATATGCAATAAATAAATGATTGAATGAATGATTGAATAAGCTATCGATTTAACCCCCATATATGTTCAGCAATTGTTATTAGATTCCGAGATATTGATCACTTTAATCGGAATTTTTGACACTTTTTTCTTATGTCCGTGATACGAAAAACGGTCGAATTAAGTTTCAAGGTGGAACAAACAGGAATAGGTATACATGTGACACCCTGCAAGGGCGCAGCAACACGAGAGGGCTAGCTACATTTATATAATAATTAATCTATGTCTACGTTACAAGTACTTAAAATAATTTTCTCTTTAAACTATATGTTATTGCACTTCTTATAACATAACTAAGTAGTTTTTAGAGCAGTAGAGTAGGATTTAGAAACTTTCTTTAAAATAATCGTTTAATGTGTAGTAGCATTTATCAATAAGGAATAGTTTTAGTTGTTTAATAAATACAGAAGGTTTTTCTATATTTTTTATAAAATTAGGTAGTTGGTTATAATATTATGAGCTGCTCTATCAGGCCTAGGCGGGTTGACGTCGGTTTCTGGTATGATGCTTCTGGCTGTGGTTTAGGAGCAGTACTGGAACAAAATTTAACAAACTTGAAGCTTGGAATTTTCTCTCCAAAAAGATGTTACATAATATTCTGCATCTCTAAATGGTTGCAAATGTTGACATTGTTTAAGGAATTGTAATTCATATTGTATCACGCATTTCCTTAAAAGAAGCCAGAAGACTTGTGTCATGAGAAATCACAAAGCGCTGTGTGAATCATTGTTTCATTATATTGCAAAAATATTTGACTGCAATAACGGATGCTGATCTAAAACAGTATTCGTAATCGATAGTTTATTGTTAATAATATATTTTGATTTGATTTGGTTTTAATATCATCACTACATAGTATAAAACAAAGTCACTTCCCGCTGTCTGTCCCTATGTATGCTTAGATCTTTAAAACTACGCAACGGATTTTGATGCGTTTTTTTTAATAGATTGAGTGATTCAAGAGGAAGGTTTTTATGTATAATAAACTCTGTTTTATGTACGGGTGTTACAGTAAACTCTCATAAACCGAAGCGAAGCGAGGGCGGGTCGCTAGTATAATATAAATAGAATAACCCTTGCAGTTCACCCTCGTGGCATGGACCCTAAAATGCTGGCCGCGTTCCCCCTTTGCACAGCCAGACTGAGCCACTGCGCAAAGAACGAGCCTGCTCTGGGATCACCCGCCGCCAAAATAAGTCTTTCCGACACCTCTTTTACATTTTTTTTGGTGTTATTCTAAAATAAACGGCGCCTTGTCAAATTGGAACTGAAATTCAGAAGTGGGATTGTAAAATCAGAAAGTGTTTTTTTGGTTACAGATGAATGTGAATCGACCACTCAACCTGCTGGCGATTTGGACAATGATGCTGATAGGTCCAGGACAGATCAGGTATGTGGACCTCCAGGGAACATCTTAACGATATGAATTCTGTAAAATTGCCGTAGCTTAAATGCAAAAGGGTCTAAAATCAAAATGTGTTTGTGTTGCATTTATATTCAGAATGCTATATATACTTTAAGTTTTAAATCAAACTATATCTGTTTTTGTTTTGTGGCGCTTTTGCATTTAAGCAGAGATGTGTACCATATAACTGTAACTTATACATAAATAAATTAAATCACGCTTGTTTCCCATAGCGGTAGGCAGAGACCACTTCTTTCCACTTGCTACGATCTTGACAAATTTCTTTCGCTTCTTCCACATTCATACATCGAGTCATGCACGCGCGTCGGTTTCGGCTACTTAAGATTCGGCCCTTGAGAAACGTCTTGACGAGTAGATGACGACTGTCCAAAAAAAGTACAGTGGGCGACAAGAGTTCGTCCTAAAAATTGTTTTTTGACAGAAACTTATTCGTCACTGCTTCTGTTCTGTGTAAAGCTCACAACAACAAAAATAAGCACTGGCTCCATGTAAGCTCCTGTTCACGCGACCTACATTAACATTGATAATATTATTTTACAGAATGACAGTTCCTCCATCATCAGTCCCGCTGAGCTCCCAACCCCTCAGGAGCCGAAGGTGGATCCGGAGCAAGTGGATTTCAAACACGAGGTTCAAGTCAGGTAAGAATGTTATGCTTCAAACCTAAACTGTCGGTCTCTATCGCGCTTTAGTTTTGGATTCGAGAAGGATAACAGAATCACCATGACATACTAAGGCACTGGTCCCACCGCCGGCTACAGACTATAAGCTAGTAGAACTATAAACTACAAAAGAGTGGGCGAGCGGCGAGAAGTTAAAGTTTTGATAGTTTTTACTCTCGGCTATAAAGCGAGTGTTCGCGGACGACGGGCGAGCTAGTTTTATAGTCGATAGCTTTTATCGCCGCGGTCAGGGATCCCCTTCAATCGCATATTTTTTTTAGACTATTATTGTTTCGCATAATTCATTTGGCATAATAGTACTGTCGCATAGCAATACTTTGGCCTACTACTTTTTTGGCATATTAAGCTTTTAGAATAATTTCAGTTGGACTCATTTCTATTAGACTAATACACATTATGCATATTATTGTTTGGGCTATTAATTATTTGTTATATATGTCATTAACCATAATTTAGTTCCCTAAATGAATGAACCTACAAAATGAACAACAAAATATGAGGTTACGTTAGATCACGTTAGGTACATTAGGTTAGATTAGGTTAGTATGATATCCAGGCGCGAAGCGCCCAAGCAACGCAAAAATAGGAGGTCCGCGGACCTCCGTCGACCTCGCCTTACTTCCTAAATATATATTAACACAAAACTTGCCATTTGCCCATGACTATTTTTTAGGACAAATACTGTTATGCGCTTTGTAATGAATGATGCTAATTTATTATTATGACTTCGTATTTATGCTATTTGACGTTAGTCTTCATGACGAATATGCTTTCTGTATTTATGCTTTTAAATTTTGTGCGTAAAAAATTATACGTAAAGATGAGTATGCCCATCGCTAATTCGGCTAAAAGCAATTATGCGTAACAATAATATGACAAATAATTTTATGCCATCCAATAGGGAACCCCGCGGTCAACTAGTAAACAGCGGTCCCACCGCCAGATATCGGCAAGCTCGGCGAGCAACTAGTACAATTATGTACTAGAAACAGTTGACAATCGGCGGGAGGCTAGTAAAAATTCTGTGGAATTATATCTTACTCGCCGGGCGTTGGGAGTGTCCTCGCCGGCAGTGTGAACAGCGAGCGATGAACTATAATAGTACATTACTACAGAGGCCGGGAAGTAGGGGGTTGCCGGCCGAGTGATATAGACGGCCGAGCGAAGCGAGGCCGGATACTTACGAGGCTGGCAACCCTTTTTCACGGCGAGGTACGTATAGTGCTTTTCTCAAACATATGCAATTAAATAAAAAATACATCACTCAAAAAAGTAAATTGATAAATGTCCACCCTAGGGAAGAAAAGTAATTGGGTGTTAAAATAAAGTACCAGGAGCGCAGCGGTAATTAGGAGGTATATCAGGCATAGCGCAACTTAGATCTCAGGCGGTGCGGGCAACCGGCGGGCGGGGGCGGGCGCACACGACACAGCGCGGATGTCTCCCAAACGTTTATGCACTCCTAGTATTTGACGTTATAACATTTTCTCAAAAATTTTAAAAATATAATTTAGATATTCAGCCTGTTCATAAAACCAGCTGTCATGGCCATATTAAAATTTTAAAAAAATTACTTCCCGGCCTAGGCCTTCAATTTTGTATGAAATTCCTTTACAGTTCTCTTGAGTTGTTCCGCCGGGAACGTGGCACTTTGAAGCCTAAAATAACTAACATAACGCCGACATTACATAGCATGTTTGAGAAAATATATATCTCTGTCTTTTATTTACACGGAAGCGATTATCTTTTGTTCGTTTCCTGGGCTAGGTAAAAGTCGATAGTTCATATCTCACTCGCCCGCGGTGGGACCACTCGGGACCAGTGCCTTAAGCAGTTGTTTAGGTTGAGAGAAAGGGATATAGCTATAGCGTAATACAGCTCTGTCGCTTTCTCTCAACCTTAACTGCTAGCACAACTTGTCCGCGACTTGTTTACGCTCGGATCTTCCTTTCTATCTAGTCAGTAACAGATAGAAAAGTACTGAGCGACAAGTGCGAAAATACAACTTGTGCTACCCGTGCTGGGTAGTGATTCTGTAAACAACGCCGGTCGTGCGGACTGTCGAGTGATATCCAAGCGGCGAGATTAAGTAGTCCCGTCAGTGCGAACAAAACACATTGTAGCGCGTGCATTTTTTTTTTTTTTTTTTTTTTTTTTTATGGCATAGAGAAGACAAACGGGCACACAGGCCACCTGATGGTAAGTGGAAACTGTGACCCATAGACATTTGCATTCACAAGACTGCCATGCAATCCTAAGACTGCAAATGCGTTGCCAACCCTGAGGACTAAGAAGGAATGCCTCTATGCTAGTCATTTTCAATTAAGCAGCCTTATACGTTCGACCCATCGTGCGGCTAAATTGAAAATGCACGCGCTACAATGTGTTTTGTTCGCACTGACGGGACTACTTAATCTCGCCGCTTGGATATCACTCGACAGTCCGCACGACCGGCGTTGTTTACAGAATCACTACCCTGAACTACCTTAGGTTGCATTCGACCAAACGGGAATAAGGTCCTATACGTAGATTAAACGCCGAGTATAGACTAATATCGGAGTACCTAAGTCTTATTCTAGTTTAGTTCAGTAATCCTTCAGTGTTGTGTCTTGGATTGGATTGGATATAGTCAGCTCGCCTTTGTACTCGTATATTCCTGTTATATTTTTCTCTATTTTATAATTGTTACCACTTCAGTTGGTACAATAAAGTGTTTACATACATACCCGAAACTTAGTCATTAATAATTCTAAATATATAAAAGGAGAAACTGACTGACTGACTGACATCAACGCACAGCCTAAACGGCTAAACGTAGGCACTTGAAATTTGGAAGGGACGTAGCTTAGGTACCGTAGAGGTGCACTTAGAAAGGAATTCCCGAAATTCCCACGGGAACGGGAATTAGCGGGAAAATTATTAACTCAAAAAAAATGTTTTGGCCAACGAAGTGGACACGGGAACAGCTAGTTTAATAATAAGTTGTTTGTCTTGTTTTTTGTTTTTTTTCCTTATTCTCCCTTTATCTCTCTCGTAATATTTTTGACATGTTTTCCTGCTTAACTACGCATGATATTTGATATTATATTTAATATTTATAGCTTTATATAATGCTAGACCAAGTAGTATCATTGGAGTATTAAATATGGTTAAAAAACGTCTGACTGCTGAGTTTCTTGCGGTGTTTCTTCTCGGCAGAGGTCTCCTCTTGGGAAGCGCTGGTAGATTCTTGACGTGTAAAAGTGCCCGTGCGGCCTACTTACTGAATAAATATTTTTTATCCTTTTTTTATCTTTTTATCATAGCAACCCTTTTGTAACGACCAATAAAGACTGAGTTCAGTTAACCAATAGTGGCTGTTGTTTATACGTGACCATAGCAACCCTTTTGTAACGACCAATAAAGACTTGAGTTCAGTTTGAACCAATAGTGGCTGTTGTTTATACGTGACCATGGTAACCATGTATCTGTGGGCCATGTAGTGAATTGACATTCATTATGACGGAATGTGTCATACTCGGTCGATAAGCAGATACTGATAACTTATACTGAGCAAGCAAAAACAGATCTTAAGGTGGTCAATCTTTTCATTCCGCGACTGTACAAACAAAAGTCTTCTAATTATTACAATATAGGTATCATTCGAAAGGTTTTACACTCGCGAGCAAAAAAATCGACTCAAGCTGCACGTTTGGGTTCTCCGTCCAGAATCTATTGACCTGTTCCGAATATCTTTAAAAAAATTATACCAAACGAAAGCTGATAATGTAACCATTAAAAAAAACCAAGAACCCTGGGAATCCGCCCAGGGTTTTCCAAGTTATGTCTCATTTCCCGATATGTGGATCATTTACTCGTTCCGAAACGTACGAGGTGTGCCCCTTTTGACCCCAAAAATATGGGGTAGGAGGGGGAAATGTCATCAGTCACTTATCAGAAATTGACCGGTACACATCTCTGCTAACGACCTTACTCGGAAACCCTGAAGAAAATGGATACCACCATGACTGAAGCCACCCAAGTCGTGGCCTTGCTGGAAGAGGGACACAACTAACGTTTCGTGGCTGACCAGCTGAATTTAAGGCAGTCAGCGGTATTTCGAGTTTACCGACGGTTTTGAGAGACTGGGGCCTTGACACGAAGACCAGGTTCTGGCCGCCGAAGGTGCACATCTGAGAGGGATGACCGCTTTATCGTCACTTCCTCTCTCAGAAATTGTCACCACACCAGTGTTACTGTCCATCAGCATCTTCGGGATGTACGAGGGGTTACTGCCAGCAAGTGGACAGTAAGACGAAGACTCAAGGAAGCTAACCTGACCCCAAATTAGCCCGCCACGGGCCCCAGACTGCTCCCACGTCACCGCCAAGCACGCCTGGAATTTGCTCATCAACACAAAAATTGGACCATTGAGCAATGGACCTCAGTTCTTTTTTGTGATGAGTCCAGGGTGTGCTTGAATGGCTGTGACCGACGAGGAAGAGTCTACAGGAGGCCAGGAAAAAGGTGCGCACAATGCTGCTTCAAGGAAACAGTTGCCTATGGCGGAGGTTCCATCATGGTGTGGGCGGGCATTTCCATCGAAGGGCGCACAGAGCTCGTTCTTGTACCTGGTGGGGGCCGTGGCGGTGGTTTGACCGCGGCCAGGTACATTATTGACATCCTTGAGAAGCATGTTGTTCCTTACGCTGGTTTTTATGACGAGGGGTTCGTCCTGATGCAGGATAATGCCCCTTGTCCTAACGCAAGGATCACTCGAGCCTACCTTGCCGAGGTCGGCATTCCCACCATGAACTGGCCAGCCGTCAGCCCGGACCTGAATCCCATTGTACATCTCTGGGACTACCTGAAAAGGCAAATTTGGAAGAGGGATCCAGCTCCTTCAAATGTTACAGAGCTGAAGACGGCTCTGCAGGAGGTGTGGGATGACATCCCCCAGGAGCTTGTCAAAAAGCTGATAAGATCCATGTAAAACCGCCTAAATGCTGTGATAAGGGCCAGGGGTGGAAATACGAAGTATTAAATTAATAAATAAAACCTTTTTTTTCCTTAAAATGCCTTTTATTTTACGATTTCCCTTTTCCTTTCTTTTTGATATTTTCATGCATCTCTGCAAAACCTGGCTCCTGTCACTTGTGGAACATGGCATGACAAATTTTTGTTTGTTTCTTAATCGTTACATTATCAGCTTTCATTTGATACCATTTCTTTTAAGATATTCTGAATAGGTCAATAGATACTGGACGGTTAACCCAAACGTGCATTTTGAGTCGATTTTTTTGCTCGCGAGTGTAGTGTGGCCATCTCAGATATATACGAATATAGTAGCATTAATAAACGGGTTTATTAACAATATAAAAAAATGCAGTCGGATTTTTAAAGCTCGCTTTTCATTCAGTTATTCATAATTGTTATCTCTTTAGTTTGTACAATAAAGTGTTTACATACGTACAAGTTTTATAAGCTCGTGTTGGAAACTCCTCAGGATAGAGAAGCCACAAGAGATCAGCTCGAGCGAGACCCACCCGGTCGACTGCGACACGAGCCTCGACCTGTCGGCTCGAGACTCCGAGGTCTGCCTCAGCACGGCCAGGTAACACTAACTATTTAACCCCCCACAAAAAAAGGAGGAGGTTCTCAGCCTGGAAGAACGTATGTCCTCCGATTTGGATTTTTAGGGTCACCAGGCTGTATCTCATGAACCATGATAGCTAGGCAGATGAAATTTTCACAGATGATGTATTTCTGTTGCCGCTATAACAAGAAATACTGAAATACTACAAAAAACGTGATTTTTTTATAGATAATGGTACGAAATACACTTGTTCCGTTTTTTGCGCGATGGCCAGCAAGATCACCAGGTAGGATTCCCTACCTATTAATTTTCTACTTGGGGGATCCTACCTGGTGATCTTGCTGGCAATTGCGGATTTTTGTTGTGTTTTAATAGGGTATACTTCGCAGGTGGTCTGTTTTCATCAGGTCAGGATCTGATGATGGTATACTGGACAAATCGAGGGAACTCTTTAAATATTATAAGCACACCAAAGCCCGTTACTCTACAGAATATCACATTCGCAAAATATCATACTAGCAAAACACGATATTCGCAAAACATGATATTTACAAATAGTCGGGTTTTGTTATAAAATCGTAGGTAGGTTTGGGTTATGTTGGATTTATAGCAGGCCCGGAGGGCCAAACTACCCAGAAATAGAAGCTCTGCGGTAGTGCAGCTCCGTCGACACTGTCTAATTCATGTCTTAATAACAGTTAAGTTTTGCTAATGTTATGATTTACGAATGTCATGTCATCCAACGACGGGGGGCCCTGAAGATGTGTGGTACGTTTCAGGTGTTGCCAGTACACGCGGCACGGACACAGCGCGGGCAGCTGCGAGAGGGACCACGGCTCCTCGGAGGGAGCCAGGGTCTACACAGCGTCACCAGGTATGGTTGTTCAGAACAGCTCACCCTGGCAACTATGGCAAGTTCCACTCAGTGAAAAGCTATACGACTGATTAATACTCTGTTTTAATTGTAAAAAAACACAAAAAAACATACATCTAGTTACATACATACATACATTAAATCACGCCTGTTTCCCAGAGGGGTAGGCAGAGACCACTTCTTTCCACTTGCTACGATCTTGACAAATTTCTTTCGCTTCTTCCACATTCATACATCGAGTCATGCACGCACGTCGGTTTCCGGTACTTAAGATTCGGCCCTTTTCCAGTATTTCTCCGATTTGACTCGAAAAAGTACGCCTAGGGCGGCCCCTTCCGACCCGTCCACTCACTTTCGATTTGTATATCTCTTTCGTCAATCTTCTTTCATCCATCCTTTCCAAATGACCGAACCATCGAAGCATGCATGCATGCATGCATATATCTAGTTCTGCGATATCCATCTCAAGACACATCAAGAATATGACTTGTCCTTTACTGTGACATCTTAAGATAGGCATCAATGTCAAGATTCAACATGACGTCTACTTGGAGAAATCTTTAGAGCATAACTCTGATCGCTTTATCAATAAGATTGTCTATGTTTTTTTTTTATGGCATAGAGAAGACAAAGGAGCACACAGGCCACCTGATGGTAAGTGGAAACTGTGACCCATAGACATTCGCATTCACAAGACTGCAATGCAATCCTAAGACTGCAAATACGTTGCCAACCCTGAGGACTAAGATGGAATGCCTCTATGCTAATCATTACACCGGCTGTCTTATCCCCAAACCGGAACACAACAATGCGAACACTGCTGCTTCTATGGTTGCAGGTCGCTGCGAGTCCCGCCACGCTAAAGTCGCGTCGAGGGTGCGCCTGCGCCGGACCGACGACGACCTTAACCACAGCAGCACTGACGAGGTGAGCAACACTGACAACTGGCAACATCGTGTAACCCTTATCCAATTCATTTGGGGCCAACGCACAAGGTTTTTTTGCCAATTCTGCCAAACAATGTGGGGCATGAAAGATTAAAAACAAACATGGGGTTCACATAGTATGGAGAAAGTAACTTTGTGTGATTACACAAAAACTTGTCATAAAAAAAAACTGGCAAGTAGCTTTAAAAACATTCTAAGTTCATAAGACAGGAAGCCATTAAAGCAAAGATTGGTAGAAAGGTGTATAGTTACCTTATTAAAAACATATAGTAATTTAGGATACTTTATTGTGATTTATAGATTTATATTCTTAATAATAAGAGAGTAGAGACTGCTCGATCCCACAGTCAAAATGTGCAAACGGTTTTGTGGGACATATGTTCCTATAATTATGATGAAAACAAACAAACGAAAGAACTTACAAAATCACTTAAAACTACACTAATCTAACAAACCGCTACCAGTGGGCATTGTTCCTAAAATGCTGGCAGCATTGCCACGTTGAATGGCAATGCTTAATCTTTGTGCCAAGTACAGGCCAGCATTTTTGTCACGTGATGCGTCGATCAGGCGCTTTGACAAATCTTTAAAAATACGATGTGCTCCTGGTCCCCACGGTCCTAAAGTTTCGACCCCAAAAGGCTCAAATATGTAACTTCTATCAAGTTGACTGTATTTGCGCCTTTTGAGGGTCTCCGCTGATTCCGCCGCGAAACCAGCCCTATTACTTGTTCCGGGAAGATGTGACGGCGCAAGGGTGTCCACGCAAGTGGCATCCCAAACCAACGGCCGGCCCAACTTCCACGGAACAAGAGTCATCCCATCAGGTCTTTTACCATCATCGCGCATGAGACCATTTGGTTCCAAAATAGCCGCGCAATTGGCGGTTGTAAAAGCCCGACGGAGGACATCATTAATGCTGGAGTGACGGGAAAATCTACCAGCACTTCGCGTACAGCATAGACCGTGGTGACCAAACCGATCGACGCTAGCGCCACACTGGCAGCGGTGAGGAGCACAACATTGTGCACCCAAGCGGAGTGAGGTTGCAACTCTAAATGTTGATGAATCTAACAAAGTTCCTGTGTTCGGCGATGGAAGCGTCTGTAGCCACAAACCCGATTCCCACACTCCGACCGCTAGGAGACGGGCACGATCTGCGGAGCTGTTGCACGTTTGTAAAAGTTGATTCCGTACTTGCTCGCAGATCGGTCCGTCCCACAGCCTCTGAGAAGAAAGAGTTTTTGGGAGCTCAGAGTTTGGACAAGCCAAAACCCACGTGTCTTGGGCCTCGTTAAAATGTGGTATGAAATAATTTGAAAAAAAAAATTGCAATTAAATTTTGAGTACTATGTACTGAGGACAGAAACGCGGGCAAAGCGATTCCAGAAACCGACCTGATGCCTAATCCACCGGATCGCACAGGAAGTGAGGCCTGTAACCACTCTCGTTCATCTAAATTTATGTTTAAAATCGAAGCCAAAGTATTTTTTATGATGCTGTCAATTCTGTGTAATAGATCTGTATGCTTCCAGAGTTGACAACAGCGAGTATAATATGTAAATTTAGGAACAAAAAGACAAAATCGAATAATTGTAAAAGCCATGTGTGTGTTAATTTTCGATAAGCGGTCTGAACATTGCAAAAAATTTTGAATTTTCTCTTCGAAAAAAGGAGGTATAGATTCATCAAGAATAGGAGAGCCCAGTAAACGAAGTGAAGATCTGTTTACATTTTTACTATCGAGGGTCAAACAATTAAATTTTTGTATTACAGTTTCTTTGGCCACAAAATCATCCGAAATAAATAGTTCACACTTTGTAAAATTTAGTTTCAGACCAATTACACGAAACTCGGCTATTAAAAGAGCGAGATTGTTAAAAACTGTATTAACATCTCCACCTAAAGTCCCATCATCCAAGTACCACACGTTGAACTTTGATTGCAGGCGTTGGATAATGGGGTGTATGGCGAGACTAAAAACAGCCGGTCCGAGAGGATCCCCTTGTTGGCACCCTACAGCTGAAGAAATTTCGTTGCCATTGTACGTTAATTTTGATGCGGAACCGTAACATTGCCAAAGAAAATCGTAAACATTTGGAATTTTGTCCTTAACTTGCGTTAGTAGGGCTCCTCTATCCACAGAATTAAAAGCATTCTTCACATCCACCTTCAGCAGCACCTCCCCACCATTTTGGTCCAAAAATGTGCGGATGGAATGGACGGCGGCTTCACAGCCACCTCGCGAGCCAAAACCTAGTTGTATCGGCTGAAATAACTGGGAAAGCTCGGGCGCTATTTTTTTGATGTAATTTCATCTTATTTTCATAATAAATAAATAAATAATAATGATTCTATCCATGTAAGAAACCAATGAAAAAATATTGAAATAATACATCAACATGCTGAGTTTTTGTAACATGGACATAAGGAAGAATTACAAAAGTTCCGACTAAAATGATCAATATCTCCGAAAGTACTAAAAATCGCTGAACATACGTGGGGGTGTTTTTGGTAGCCCTGGGTGCGACCTAATTTTTTTTTCATTTGGACCACCAGTGATCCGACACCTTGTATATTCAACCTTTTTAATTAACTAATTAGAGGTAACATTATTCTCATCACTATTTCATCCTCTATCTAAAGACAATTAATATAATAAAGACGATAGGAACAGACTTTAAGCGTACATACAGAGGGACCGACGGTGAAAGCGAGTTTATTATATACCATCCCATCATATAATATCTCCCCTATTTTATAATATCTTTATATATTATTTTACGTAACACCTGGCCATAATGTGAGTTTTATCGCACGCTGCGCGCACGGTAAAACTCGCATTGTGGCCAGGTGAAGACGTAAAATTGTGTACTCATCACGGGCAGTAAAAAAGAAAGCCCTCTATCGCATATTTACAACCCTCTCCTACGGCTCGGGTCTCAAATACCTGCGATTTCGGGCTTTCTTTCTTTTACAGCCCTTGTTAAGTAATGTACTAATTTATCATCACAAGATCATCACACTTGCTCGTAAATAGTGTCCTAACATGCTAGAAAAATCGACTGTAAATCCAAAATAATACCCGCGGGCCTTTTTTACCATTACGCGCTAACGTGCGTAATAGCTTTTTTTTTTAAATATTATACGTGGACTCAAACTATCACAATACGTCAGGACCCCAATTCTTCTGCCATTCGCTATGAAGTTTTATTCGGGATGAAATGTCAGTTGCATACAATTTCCTAAAAATCTCACATATAAACTATTGATCTCGAGTGTCACTAGAATCGGACTCCGAACACGTTTGACATTATCTGTGGTAAGTCACAGACAATGATGAAGTCTGCCGCTAATAAGTTAAAAATATGATCTTTTGTCTGATTTTATTTCATTTCCTCGCAATTGTGATGAAAAACAGTGTATGTTACACGGGTGGTAAAGGAAATACAAAATACAAAGCTTCGGGCCTCTAACAGACTCTCGTTTGTAATTCTTTCTTTACCACCCTTAATACACAATGTACTATTTTGTAGGCGTGGTGTGCTGAGGCGGCAGAGCGTCTGGCGCTAGACGTGTGCGCGCAGGCGGACCTGCGGGAGGCACTAGTCGCGGCCAGCAACGATGGTCAGTTACACTCGACATGATACATAGCTTTCCACTTAACCTTCTCGGGTTTCATGTTAGCCTAGTACAATTTTTCAATATTTGGAGCATTTTTAACCCCTTACAAAAGAGAGGGGGAATGTCTTTCATAACGAACTATCCCGACCTCGACATGATACATAGTCTTCGCGTAACCTCCTCGCGTTTCCTGTGAACCTAGTACATTTTTATATTATTTGGGACATTTTTAACCCCTGACAATAAAGAGGGAAGCATAACGTGTGTGTGTATATGTCTGTCATTACGAACTATCCCGATTAAAGTACGTTTTCTTGGAGTCGATGCTGGGCGGCAACGACGGCCAGTTCACTCGTCATGATACACAGTGTTGCCACTTAACCTTCTCGCGTTTTATGTTAGCCTAGTACAATTTTTCAATATTTGGAGCATTTTTAACCCCTTACAAAAGAGAAGGGGAATGTCTGTCATAACGAACTATCCCGATTAAGGTAGTTCACTCGATATGATACACAGTCTTTTCGCGTAACCTCCTCGTGTTTTCTGTGAACCTAGTACATTTTAATATTATTTGGGACATTTTTAACCCCTGACAATAAAGAGGGGAAGCATAACGTGTGTGTGTATATGTCTGTCATAACGAACTAGCCCGATTAAAGGCGGAAACATACTACCAAAACGTGACACGACGCCACGCCACCCGACGCATGTCAGTACTTATCAATTCCATATATTTAATATAGTCAGAAGCGCATAGACAACACGCTATGTGACCACACGCCGCAACATCCAACCGATTTGGATCAGCGTGTTGCCGGGAGGGGGGAGGACACGCCACCCGACGAATCAGCGGAGTGTGTTTCTAGTTGACACCCGACGCCACGCGTTATTTCGACTGACATGCGTCGGGTGGCGTGGCGTCGTGTCACGTTTTGGTAGTATGTTTCGAAGTGAGAGACTACACTACCTACACGATACGTGTTGTAGCATCGCGTGGCGTGTTGCCTATGTGCACGACGAGCGTCGGGTGTCGACACAACACATCGCGTTGCGTTTTGATAGTATGTTTCGACCTTAAACAGCGTCGCTATTGCCTAACCCACTCGCAATCTCGATTGGCTTCAAAGCGGAACAATTATTTTCATTTTGTATGCAGAGAAGCCTTCGATTTTTAAAATGAAAACAATTGCGATTGCCCTGGTTTTCTTGGAGTCGCTACTGGGCGACAACGACGATCAGCAGTTCCCTCGATTTGATACACAGAGCCTTTCCAAGTAAGCTCCTCGCGTTTTCTGTGAGCCTAGTACATTTGTATATTATTTGGAGCATTTTTAACCCCTGACTCAAAAGAGCGGGGGTGTTATTGTTTCTGTCTGTCATAAAGAACCATCGCGATTAGGGTCGGTGTTCGAGTGCAGTTGACGTACGTACGTTTTGATGCAGTTACTCAACTGCATCAGAAGTGCACTCTTGCAATTTGCAGTCCGTCTGTACTGGCCCTTTAGGCCCGTATTTATAAACTCATCTTGGCTGAGATGCGCGTCACAAGATACGTCAAAGTAAACGTCAAACCATAGAACACTGTCATTTTTGACACATCTCAAGACGAGCATTAGAGTTGAGATTAGTTTATAAATACGGGCCTTAGACTTGCTTTCTTGGAGCCGCTGATTGCCGCCAGCAACGACGGTCAGTCGACTCGACTTGGTATAAAAGGCTATGTTTTTCTTAGGGAAGTATTAAACAACTAATTCTTAACCATGCTTCCTTATTTTTCCAAATTATTTTATTATCTCCAGTCTCATATTGTCCGATCCGGATTTCTTCCAACTTTTCGGTACGTCAAGTTTAAACTGGTTATACATTATGATCCTCTTTCGTGGCTGACTCAAAGACTGGCAGACCTTTTTTTTTTGTTATTTCGTCGTGTGTTTTCCATAACTGGGTCATACACAGATTTAGGTTCCCGTCTTTCCTGTGGACATACCCAAAGTTAACGTGTTTAACGCCTAATTTTCTCACTGAACTCACATCCGCATAAACGGCGTCACGTCTTCTTTAGTCCTATCAAATAAAAACATAACTTATATGCACACGAGCCCTTAACTATTGACCACAGGAGAGACAACTTTTGTTTTTGTGATTGTGTATGACCCAACTATACAATTATCGATACATCGATAAAAAATATTTCTAGGCACGGCACTGTCGGCCTCGGTCGCCGCGTGGCGTGCTCGCTGCGCTCGTCTCGAGGCGGACTGCCGCGTGTTGCAGTGCGCGCTGGCCAGAGCCGCCGATACCGCCCACAGGTAATAAATACTGAAAATATACCACAGACGTCCCACACGAATTGACCTTACATACATACATACATTCCTTCACGCCTGTCTCCCAATAGGGTAGGCAGAGATTATGGAACGCCAGGTGCACCGATCTAAACACACAATTTTCGCTTCCTCTACATTCATCAATCTCTTCATGCACGTACGGCGGTTTCGGGTGCTTTTGATTTGGCCCTTAATCAGTACATCGCGAATCTGATCACTGTAGGAATTTTTGGTGAATTGACCTTATCACATATAATTATATTAATTATCTTCAGTTAGCTCAGTCTTATTTCAAAACATGGTCTCAGATAGTGGCTCTTCGCGGTTATAAGTCTCATGCTATTGATATTACTACTGGAGTCCCACAAGGATCGCACTTGGGTCCCCTATTCTATTTCATTTACCATACATACATACATCAAATCATGCCTGTTTCCCAAAGGGGTAGGCAGTAGTCATTTACCATTTAGCTACTTTATCAACATTAACCTGTAGGCGAATTACATTCTCAGGATCCTCTTGAATTTGGTAAAATTTAAGGTCATCTGCGTGCATTGCATATTACGTAAGGTAGTCGACCTAAATTAAAAAGAATAGGGGCCCAAGTACGATCCTTGTGGCACTCCTGTAGGAATGTCGATAGCACGAGATTTATAGCCGCGAAGCGCCATTAAGTGGGACCGATTTTTGAGATACGACTCACACCTTTGCAGAAAAGGATCATAAATACCCATATGCTCGATTTTATTGCGAACAATTCTATGGTATATTATGTCTGCTCCGTATGGAAACAAGGAGATGATTAAAACTTGGATTTTAAATAATTTGATTTTAATTACAAAGACAGGTCTTAGTACAACGTTTCTGTATGAGAGGATGGATGCAAGTATATGAGTATTTTTGAAGTGGGAGTGTGACGCATACGAGGTATTTATCCATGATTGGTTGTTTGGGATATGTCGCGATATTCTTGCGCTTTGATTGGTGGGACAGAATACAATGCAAATGGACTCTAATAAACATAAAGATAAGATTTAAATTAAATGTGAACGTTAGGCGTGAACAATGTCGAAGGCCTGGCTGAAATCATTATAGCAAAAATATGTTCTCTGTCAATCAGTGCACCCTCAGTCTTATATAGTTGTCAAGTCTTACGTAAAATCAACAATTCCCCTCCCCCCCCTTGAAATATGGTTGTGTGGGCAGGGTGTCGCGCGCGTGCGCGGCGCAGGAGTCGTCTGTGGTGTGCGTGTGCCTCGCGCTGCGCGCCGCCGACCGCGCGCTCGAGGCCTACGACGTGCTGCTCGCGCTCGCCGAGACCGCGCACGGCGCCGGCCACGAGGTACCTTTTTTTTATGGCATAGAGAAGACAAACGAGCACACAGGCCACCTGATGGTAAGTGGAAACTGTGACCCATAGACATTCGCATTCACAAGACTGCAATGCAATCCTAAGACTGCAAATGCGTTGCCAACCCTGAGGACTAAAATGGAATGCCTCTTTGCTAGTCATTTCACCGGCTGTCTTATCCCCAAACCGGAACACAACAATGCGAACACTGCTGTTTGGCGGTAGGTTAATGGATAAGATGGTGGTAGCGATCCGGACGGACCCTGCACAAGGTCCTACCACCCGCACCTCTCTGTCTGTCTCTCCTAACTTTAAACAGCTGCATCTTTTGAACCGTAGTGCCCTTAAGCAGTATTTTTTTCGGAACATGTATTATTACGGCGTATTCCCAAACAAAAAAATAAGTTATTTTTTTATAATCGTGTTTGTTATAATTATACTACAGTCACCAGCAATAATATATTGTTCAAAATTGCGCTCAAAAGTATCTGGCACGCTCTCATGCCTCTGGTAATAGAGACGTGTGAAATATTTTTGAGCCCAATGTTGGATATTACATTTATTATTTCTCGTGACTGTACCAACCCTAAAAAAGAGTATTGGTTTATGAGTCTTGAATGTTTTCTACGTATTTAATTATGTAGAAGTATGTTTATCATTGTCTAGTACCCATAGTACAGTCACGAGATTTAATTTGGTACCCACCTTAGGTCCAAAGTCAACCTGACATTCTACAACAATAACGTTGAGTTTCCTAAAAGTTACAAATGACTTGACATCTCTAATTACATTGACGACTTCAAGCATATTTTTCTTGAAATCGGTCCCAAATGAACACTCGTGAAATCGTATGACACTTGACTGACCTTCACGCCTGTCTCCCAATGGGGTAGGCAGAGATTATGGAACGCCAGGTGCACCGATCTAAACACACAATTTTCGCTTCCTCTACATTCATCAATCTCTTCATGCACGTACGGCGGTTTCGGGTGCTTTTGATTTGGCTCTTATTCAGTACATCGAGAATCAGATCACTGTAGGTCCGTCTAGGACGTCCCCTACGGACATCTCCGCTCATTCTCGCTCGCCATATCTCTTTCGTAACTGTTTTCATCCATCCTTTCTAAATGACCAAACCACCTTAGCATACCCTTTTCGATTTTAGTCACTACATCTTCTTTCAATCCACATCGTTCTCGGATCTCGCTCAAATCGTATGAGATTGTCCTAATATATATATTTTTTAATATTTCCAGCGCAAAGCTGCCGAGCTGGTAGCAAAGCAGCTGTTATCTCGATTGGACTGCGAAGACACCTCCGCTACCATCGGGGAGCCCCTGCTGTCTCCGGGACCATGGCTGCAGCATGACTCTCAGTGAGTAGATATACAGTAATATAACGGACCTTGTACTCATACATGAACACATGCCTTCATTCCTAGAGTAGAGTAGGCAGAGCTACAGAATTACCAACAACATGCCAACAACGCTAGAAAAATTGTCCATCGCCTAACAGTACTACAAGCCTTTATTCCCTTAGTCGCCTCTTACAACGTCCACGTGAAGACATGGAGTGGCACTATTCTAACCTGGAAACCACACGGGACTTGTACTCCATTTACACAAATATTAAAATGTTCACAAATCATACCACGTTCTGTTGAGCAGCCAAGCAAAACTGTTTAACAAACTTTGACATGAATGTTCTGTTACTATTGGTTGATAAAACTATAGTTGGAAACCCGTTTTGTCCCATTTTTTGGATATTTGGTACCGTGTAGATAAGTCTAGGCAAGGCTAGGTTAGGTTAGGTTTGCTTACCATGGCAAAACACAACTCAGTCCTCCTTAACCGTACCCAACACAGCTTCGCTAAATCGCTTTTGTTTCGTACGGTCACGAGCATTAATTTGGGACCCATTTCAAGAAAAAATATACTTGGATTCGTCAATGTCATTTCATTAGAGTTGTCAAGTCATTTTGTAACTTTTAGGAAACTCAAGCTTATTGTTGTGGAGTGTCAGATTATTGACCTAAAGTGGGTACCAAATTTAATCTCGTGGCTGTTGTTTTTTTTGTTGTAAATATTGTGTACGACTGACGTGTTCATAATCTTTGACTTTATTTCTAGAGCCCCAGCAGAAAGCACGTGGACGCCTGAGTGTGAGACAAGGCTGCGCGCGCACGCCGCACGACTCAAGAGCGATACGGTGACGCTTCGGAATGCGGCACAGGCACCTGGAATGTTCACCTACCAAGGTTAGATCCCTTCTGTATTTCCGGTCGTTTTATTACAGGTATTGTTACTAAGGAGTCCCTCTGGGTTCTCTCCTAGGAGTCCTAGGCCCTTGCTTGTTTTAGGCATACAAAACTTGCCTTCTATAAGTTCCACTGTAGCAAATAATACTGTGGCTCTTGAGTCTCGGTGAATGTTCACCTACCAAGGTTCAATCCCTTCTGTATGTCCACACATTTTATAAAAGTTATTTTATTAAAGAGTTCCTCAGGGCTCTGTCCTAGGTCTTTGCATCATTTTGGCATAAAAGTCTCTTTTTTTATATTACTGACCCCAGAACACAATAATGCGAACAATAATGTTTGGCAGCAGGTTAAAAGGTGTAATGGTGGTTGTCACCCTGATTTCTATTTTCGATAGTTTTAGACAAGATATTTTACTGTGGAGTTCTTCAAGGATCTATCCTAGGTCCTATCTTAACCAACAACGCTGTGTGTGTCTATGTGTCTGTCGGTGGCAGTAGCTCCCAATCCAATGGACCAAATAGGCTGAGTTTTTTTTAAATAGAATGATAGTTTAATCAGCATGGTTCCTATCTAGGTTTTGTGAAAATTGGTTCATTCGATTAAAAGATATAAGCTGAAGTAGGGTTCGACTTTATTTGAGTTTTTATCTATGTAATTGTGTTTGTTTGTCATTTCAGAAGCGGATGAAGACGAATTGTCTAAGTCGATGGGCAACGAGAGCATGGCGGAAATGGAGGCGGCTGTCATGATGCAGGTACTGAAGCATTCACTAATCTGTGGTCAGCTTAGGAAGAGAAAGATGGTGGCGCCAGTTAGAGTGAAATTGGCAACATGACCCAATTGCTAGAATATTTTAATTGTTAATAGGTTTTTCTGACGTTTAAATCTCATTTTTTTAATTATTATTTACTGAATTGGTCCCGTGTGGTGCAATCTGTGCCACTCCATGTCTTCCCGTGGATGTCGTAAGAGGCGACTAAGGGAATAAAGGCTTGTACTGTTAGGCGATGGGCTTGCAACCTGTCACTAATACACTGGTAAACATCTTAGCTTGTGCAAAATGTGGTTACAGAATTATCATCAAGTTTTTAGGGTTGTTGGTAATTCTGTAGCTCTGCCTACCCCACTTTGGGAATAAAGGCGTGAGAGAATGTTTGAGTGTTAAAAAAAAATTTTTTTTTTCAGGAGATCCTAGCGGCACGCGAAGTGAAGGCGGCGGCGCGCGCTGCCGAGGCCGCCGCCGGCCTCACCGGGCCGCATGAGAAGGAGCATAAAGAACAAAAGGAGAAGGACCACAGATACCATAAGGAGCATAAGGTGAGTGTGCAACAAGGCAGTGGGAGACGTCTACGAGGGCATACATTATAGCCTAGGCAGGGAAGTATAGATGAATTAGCGAAAGCGTGGAATTACGTGCATGAAGAGATTGATGAATGTAGAGGAGGCGAAAATTGTGTGTTTAGATCGGTGCACCTGGCGTTCCATAATCTCTGCCTACCCCATTGGGAGACAGGCGTGAAGGTATGTATGTATGTATGTGGTATTGTGTGTTTATAGGCAAGATAAAGAGAGAGAGAAGTATTTAAGTATTTCTCTCTCTGTGTCTCTTGCCTGTACACACACCTTTTTTTTTATATATCAGTGGGAGGCAAACGAGCCGAGGTAACCTACATTACCTGATGGGAAGTAAACACCACCGCCCATAAACACCATCAGCTCAAGAAGAGTTGTCGGTGCGTTGCCGGCCAATAAGGGAGATGTAAGCTCTTTTCTTGAAGGCACCCCCATGTCATAACTGGTGGGAAATACCACTACATATGCAATTTCACGCTCTCGCTAATTCATCTATAAGCAATTACGGGTCGAGTAAATTTATAGGTACTGCCAGCATCAAAAGTAGGTAAGCAGAATAACTTGCTCAAAATGATCTAGATACGACCTATTCTCTTGACAATAGAGTCTAGTGTAGAACATTTTGACCTCTTCGGTTGCGTAGCTAATTCTGCCGCTGACTGTACTTAAGTCCAAAGTAAATATTTGTACGCCAGCCTTGGCAAGAAAACATACGATCTTATTCTTTATGTTTGAATATCAAAGCTACCGAAAACATGGAAATTTCCCCTGAACATTAATAATAATGTCTAAGTTCTAAAATGTTTTATCCTCAGAGCGATTCCACAAGAAGCCGCCGCCGCCGAGAGCGCCACTGGCTAGAAACGCACGCATCCGAAACGGACCTGTAAAACATATCTATTAAAAATATAGTAGAAAAAATCTACCATACAAGAAAATTATTATGCTGGCAATGTTATAGGTAAAACTACCACGGAATATTATAGCTACCATTATAAACTGAAAACTACCATTGCAGATTATTTTTTGAGGATGGCAATGGTAACTTTGGATTAAATATGTATGGATGAGCGTTTCAAGTTGAATGTATTTTATAATTTAAAATCACAATGTTATTTTTAACCTTTACAAAATTAATCTGTTTTATTATTTTTATATGATTACTCGACAGATCAATACTTATAACATTAGAGGATGGAATGCGAATAATAATAATTTTACCAAATTAATCTGGGTTGTGTGACTGCATATTAAAAAATCTACCAATTCTTAGTAAATTTGAGCTTGCAACATTGGCATAACTGTCAATTTTTATTAGCATCTATGAACTCTACAATTCTTAAATAATTTAGGAAATATGCGTATATACGCTTAAAGTGAATATATTCTAAAAAAACCCGTTGTAGCTAGAATCAACAGTGCATCCTTAAAGTAGAGATCCGATCAACATAATGTATGGTATTCATTTTAATTTATATTTGACTCTAACTAGTTAATATAAAAGTCATTGAATGATCTTAAAGCGGAAAATATTACTTTTAGGCGTAGTACAAAAAGCCTGAAGGCAAAATTTAATACACCAAGTTAAATAAATCATGACATTATTATAGTTGATTATAGTACAACAGAGTAGAGTGCAAGAAAAAAAAACATGTGAATAACATAAGAAAAGAACAACGTTTTGAGATTAGCTTTTGCGGTATGTATTTAGTACAGAGGAAATCTCGTTGATACCTTTTGACTCTATCAATGAATCAGCTTTTACACACCATAATATTGCATCGTCATCGGGTTTACATATAGTCCGTTCATTCTTACTTGTCTTATATCGTAAACATCTTTCTAACCTCAAAATTTTCTCTTTTTTTGTTTTAACTTCTTTTTTGTGGTAAATAAAGTAAACTGAGTAAACATTGTGAACATCACTTGGCCAATGCATTGTCTATGATGGCCTTGTTTTAGCTAAAAAGGGTTAATTTTGAAGTTACTATATAAGTGTTTTTCAACCTGTGGGTCGTGACCCCCCCAGGGGAAGTTTCTGTAGGAGGGTCGCACGAGGTCGAGAGAACTACCTCAGTAAAGCTTAAAAATATAGATTATAACAAAATAACATTCATGATCAAAAAGCGAAAGGTCGGGGGTCGTGAAATATTTTTTCATGCCAGGGGGGGGGGGGGGGTCGTGTCATGAAAAAGGTTGAAAAACACTGCTATATAAGACAAGTGAGAATGAACAGACTTTATAAATTGTAGTTCATATTAATTACAGAAAGTGGTCATCACTTGCAAGATTTGAACTAAACATAATAACTAAAAAGCAAAGCATGTCGGTACAAATGTAACCAAGTATAACTGTTAAAAACAAAACCCTCGATATATCCGATTTCGATTAAACCTAGCTAAAAAACATCCAGATAAAACTGGCTTTCTTAAAAAAAAACGCGTCCTTATCAATCTATCTATATACAAACCGATATATGCATTTATTCCAGATCCCAGAGTTAATTCTTAAATCATTTGTAAAAATCATTACATTTTATTCGTGTCTAATACCAAATTATAAAACTTTAAGTATGTGATAATCATGTTAAACTAAGCTTGGAGTAAAGTTGATGTACAGATCTAGTGAAAAGTTCGTGGTTATCTTGCTTTCTCTAGTCTGCTTCAGTAACCGTCGATAAGCTAATAGAGATAGCAAGCCTACTCCAAATACCAAAACATACACATACATAAACTCACGCCTTTATTCCCAGAGTGGGGTAGGCAAAGCTACAGAATTTCCAACAACTATAAAAACTTTTTGATAATTCTGTAACCACATTTTGCACACTTAGGCGAAGATGTTTACCAGTGTATTAGTGACAGGTTGCAAGCCCATCGCCTAACAGTACTACACGCCTTTATTCCCTTAGTCGGCTTTTACGACATCCACGGGAAGACACGGAGTGGCACTGTTCTAATCCGGCTACCACACGGGCAAATACCTAAAATACCTCCCAAACTCCTAACGTAAAATAGCTTCGGATGCTATTTCTATCTGTACCCAAAACAAAAAAAATGCATTTTTTTAAGGATATTTTACTTTAGTTATAATTATACAAAAAAAACAATTTTAAGTATTATTTCTAAGAAAAATTCCGTTCAAATGCATTTCGAAGGCGTTATAAGAAAAATACATCGAGATTTTTTATTCAAAACGTTTAATACTTTTTAGCATTTAACACGTTCTGTAGAAGACTGCTTTATGCGATATTAAAAGAATGCGTGATAGCTACATTTATATTGTAGACAAAATGTTGCCGGGTCAAAATCAAAATAAATGTCCAGTTAAAGAGAGTTTTGTCACCGTCACGAAACTGTTGGTTAACGTCAAACATACGTCAATTGTAATGAAATTGTAAGTTAGACATCATTTGAGTGACATTTAAATAGCGTCCTTATGTACATTTGTTTTGATTTTTACCCTGCCGGAGATATTTAAAAAAAAAATACTACCAGTTCCAAGTTTGTGAGATTTATATTACAACAACAAATAAGGGTCGGTCGTTTTCCAAGCCTTTTAGTTTTTATATATCAATACGAACATAGTTGATTCTATAGCACTACCTTTTGAGTTGTGGAAAGCATTGAATGAATTTTGGTTTCATATTATGGGTTACACCTGTTACCACCAATTTGTTACCACTGGTAACAATTGGGTTTTTTTCCACCTGTTACCCCTTAAGTACTCGGGAAAAAAAACCCAGTTGTTAACACCAATTAGTTTAGTGGTAACAGCTGAGAATTTTTATTCCCAGTAGTTACCAGTGGTAACAAATTGGTGGTAACAGGTGGAAATAACACCATATTATTTGTGTAATATCTGGTGTGTGATTCTCTCAAAAACGCGGTTGGTTCGTTCGATCGATCGCGTTTTTAAGAGAATGAGACCCCTGAAGGTAACTTATTTTAATTACAAATAAAGTGGTCCATTCAGATGGTTCAGCAGAGGACGAATATGGCTGACGTCATGATGATGAGTTTAGTGTCACCGATCCACGAAGTCGCGCCCCACTCATTAATTTTACGTACGGTCGGCCAAGAAAGTGGTCGGTTTTGACAAAAGTTTCTGTGAGATCGGCCCCCTATTTCACCCTCGTGATAATGACAGGTGACAATTCGGTATACATTGCAAAGAACAAGCTTTCACATCAGTGGGAGGCATATCAGCTGCGCCGTGTACACTAAAATATCACCTGTCACCTGTAATTGTCTGGATGGTGAAATAGGGGGCTGATTATCGCTAAAGTTGACACTTGTCACTGACATAATATTCAAGTTCAATTCTTTGTTAAATGGCTACTGTCCAGTGAGATAATTCTGCCAGTGTCAAGGTTGGAGTTCAACGTGATCGACATGTAAAAAAAAAAACAACATGTACAACTTAATATTAAAATCAATAATATACTTAGCTTAAATATATACAAATTAAGTTGTCATAATATTATTCTTCTTCTTCTTTTTGCCCCGCGGCGACTTCAACAGCTACTACCGCCGGGCTATGGCGTTTCCACGAATTAGTGATTTCGCCAGTGTCAAGTGTATATAAGTATAAATCAATATAGCAATAAAATACAATCCAATCTTCTCTGGGAAGATTGGGGGCAACGTTGTTCGGTAGTTTGTAGGACAGAGGTCAAGATAGTTTTAACCTATGTACCACTTCGAGTCCACTTGTAACGAGAAGAAAGATGCCAGATACGCGAAATAAGTCCAAGTTTTCAATCACTGTGCAACACAATGGCATAAAAAGTACAAATCACTATCAGAAAAGAACTTTGAACACCTAAATACACAAAAAAATAAAACTAAAACAAATTACACATCCGCCATCTTTTAACGTTGCAAATGGCCTTCCATAATATTATTCCTAGGGAAAATCGAACTTGACGTATCATGACGTGCAATTAAACTTCAACCGTAGGGTGGTAGACCACATTTTTGGCAGACTGTACATTGACGCAAGCGTGTAACATTAATTTGAATAGTGAGGCGCGTTCGTGGGTCGGAATCATAGTTGCATGCATAATATTTTCTATGTGATGTTTTAATGTACTGACTTCCATACGTCGATTTATTATAATTATGTGTTATATATTATATCCCAGTCAATTACATTATTTGTCTTATATATATTTTATAGATCTGTTAATACTCGAATAAATTTGTGTTGTTTCTTAATTAATACGACCTTATATCTGCTGCGCTGGATTTTTCGAGCTCATTCTACCGGTCGAATAAGGCAGAGTTACAAAATTTAGATGTATAAACAAAATATAAGATAAACGAAATTATTATGTAAAATTAACAAGAATCTCAAATACAGTGGTGGCCACATTATAGGCACACTTGCGTTTTTTCTATGCAATTGACTATAGCCTGTGTCAATTGAAATTGCCAAAGATGTAAACAAATTACCACTGTTTGACACATAAGTTTTGCGGGTGGTAGGACGTTGTGCAGGGTCCGTCCGGATCGCTACCACCATCTTATCCATTAACCTACCGCCAAATAGCAGTGTTCGCATTGTTGTGTTCCGGTTTGGGGATAAGAGAGCCGGTGAAATGACTAGCATAGAGGCATTCCATCTCAGTCCTCAGGGTTGGCAACGCATTTGCAGTCGTAAGATTGCATTGCAGTCTTGTGAATGCGAATGTCTATGGGTCACAGTTTCCACTTACCATCAGGTGGCCTGTGTGCTCGTTTGTCTACACTATGCCATAAAAAAAAAAAAAAAAAAAGCTCAAATATTCATGTTTTTATTTAAAATAACCAATATTTTTTTTTTTTGGTTTTTCCAAGTGTATAAATAATTGCTAAAACGTCACTTGATCTTTAAAAGCACATGATTATCGAGTAACAATTCTAAATTGGCTCGTTTGGATGTAATTACATCTCTGACAATTTCAATTGGCACAGACTGTACACTTAACTACAAACACTTTTTTGACAGCCAATTAAAAACTTCTTGGCCAATTTTAAATTAAAATATTTAATCTTGGTTAAAAACGTAAGTAGCTTTTTTTTGTGAATATTTGAACTTTATAATTAAATACCTATAAAATAAAAGGTCAGTTTTCAACAGTAGCTTCCTGTACATCAATATAAACCTTAGTTAACGATATTAAGTAAATTATGACCAGTTACAATTTTTGACAAGTTTTGGTCAAACTGATATGGAAAAAACGCAAGTGATCCTATTTATGTGGCCACCACTGTATATAGTGTCATATAATCTATTTTTGATCAGATAGGTAGGTATTGTTATGTATAGTGCTATATAATCATTTTACGTGTATAATAGTTAAATAAGCAAGATTAAAACTTATAGAGATACTTACAGATTATTCCCAGTGTTCATATTTCAGTGAAAATATGTTTGGTCCTTCTCTTTAAAATGCAATTGTTATGCGTAAGACAAGGATAACATGTTTCAACGTATTTGCCGTTACGGAATATGCCGGATGTATTTTTGTTTTTTATTTCATATATTTGACCATCATTGGATTGTAAATAAAAAAATGAATAGCAGAAGATAAAAACACTATACACCAATAAAAAGGTTGTTAGAGGTATACTCATTCTGACTTACAGGGGCACGTTTTATAAAGATACAAGTAACAATTTGACAGGTCTAAACTGGCAACACTGCTCAAATGGCTAGTCGTCATTGGTCGAGGTTGTGTCAAATGGAAACTTGTAACCTGTAAATTGTAGTTTGTCGCTTTGTAAAACGTGCCCCAGGTCAAAAATAAGTACGTTGTTGTCTTAAATCAAGCTTGCTTTAACGTGTCTATGTCAACAAAATTATTGCTAAATATATTACAAGATTGCCATTGGAGAAAAAATTATACTGACATTTAAAAACTATGTCAAAATAGTTCGTGTTGTGTGGAATGAGGAGTGATACCATTTTTTATTATTCTTGCTCTTATCTATGGGTGTTATGTTACCACATGTAACGGTTGATCGTTGATCGATGTCATGAATCTTAATTGGGTAAACCGTTGACATTAATTCTTAATAATCAACGATATGTTTTTTGGCTATTTAACCCCAACTTATCCATATTTTTTGCAAGTGGCTAGTGCTAGTGGGAACATATAATGGTAGTATAATTTTTTCCTCACATGGCAACTTAGCGCGGATGCTGTAAATGTGTGCGTTTGTATAAATGTATAGTGTACAGTGTAAGGCCGGTGCTAGCCCGCGGCGCGGGAGTTGGTGAAATCTAATAAATGCTATTACCTTAACTGTGTGTATTATTTTTGAAAATCAGTAAAATTAATCTTAAGTACCCGAAACCGACGTGCGTGCATGAGTCGATGTATGAATGTGGAAGAAGCGAAAGAAATTTGGCAGGATCGTAGTAAGTGGAAAGAAGTGGTCTCTGCCTACCCCTCTGAGAAACAGGCGTGATTTAATGTATGCAGTCAAGTGACTTACGTGAAAGCATTTCATCTTAGTCTTTATGGTCGGCAACGTAATTGCAGTCTTGATATTGTAATTTTTATTGGACTACGAACCCACTTACGATCAGACAGTGAGTGAATTTTCAATCAAAGCGTTGGAGAGCGTTGGGTTTTTTTTAGAAAATATTGATAAAATATGAACGTGCCTGAAGTTAGTACATGCAACAATCTGTTTATATCCCTCCTCTTGGATCTCCCCTTTCTGTAAAAGGTAAGTGGCTGAAAATTACAATATCCTAGACCTACCACTGAGCGGTGATACAAGTATTTTTATCAAATTCTATGAAACAAGCTGTCACATTATGAGAAACTCGAACCCAAGAATAGGTTATATTATAAATGGTAATTATGTGATGACAGGTGTCAGGATTCAGGATTGACTTCTTAACGGCCGGTTACTAAAGCCGGTAACATGAAATGCATTGCCGAGTTTGGATATTAGGTTTACAATGGCTGTGTAAATATGGATAGAACCCCCGATATAAAGGTGACCCTATATTATATTACTGCCAAACCGATTGTTTTGAATACTTACTGATTCAAATAGTTTTTTGTAAAAAGAAATCGCGTCTCAATCGGTTCACCACACATACAGACACACAGAGATTTATAAAGCCCCTCTATTTGCTTCGGAGGTTAAAATCTGGTCTGGTTTGCGCTAATCGTGCACAAATTTTAGAGGTCTCCTCAATAACAAATGTCAAAATGAAATTATACTTAAACTTAGTAGATTTGTTTTCCCTTTTACTGACAACACTAAAGTTCGAAACGTCATTATGACAAGCTACGTTCACACAGAAACTAATTTCACTATTTTTAATCTAAAAAATGAAAATATTGTCACTCAGCAACCAACCTTAACACAAGAGTTTATAGCATAAAATGTATTTGCAGATAATTTATCCACAATTAATAAATATAGCATCAACAGTATTTAATCGTAAAGTAATTCGCGAATCGCGAATACTTGCAGTTTTTTACGGATTTCGACATTGATCTTAAATAAAATGTGTTTAATGTATTAAAAATATTAAAGTAGACACAAAATGGCATCAATTAAGCTAGAATTAGATGCTGGAGAGTTGTTGGCTTGTCGGATATGCCTCGCGACAGACACTAAGTTGTTCGGGATCTATGACAATCGCTTGGATGATGTATTCGTAGATACTATGGGCACTACCGTAAGTATTGTTAGACTAGAACTTAAAGGAAACAATAAGGGAATTGTTTTGTTAAGGGTAAAGCTCAGTATTCTATTGAAAGTGAACATAGAAGGTATTTTTATTATACTTTGTTTTGTTTTCATGTTAGGCGTGTTTTAAAACATTTATATGAATTTTTATTAGGTCTATAACAGTGACTGTGTAGACACTGATCTGCACGCTTTGAACTAGTGTGTGGTAGTGACCTATGGTTTGTTTGACTTCTTCAATGTTCATAAAAAATTCTAAGAACAACAGTAATCACTGGGTCACATTCTATTCAGTTTACGTAGTTACCTACCTCCTAGAGAGTGTTGGTGGCCTAGTAGCTTAGGGGCTGGACTCGTGAATGTAAGGTACCAAGTTCAAACCCCTGCGGTCACCATGTACCAACGGGTTTTTCTGCATTACCAGATGCTCTTACGTTGAAGGAAAAACATTGTGAGGAAACCTGCACATTCGAACAACTGAGTGTGTATCAGGGCACTTGGACAAAAGATTCTAAAGGGTCGAAGTGTAACTGAAAGGGTGGCATCTGAAAAGATGGCCCTGTGATATTTATTTTTTAAATATTTACATAATCAATGCATCCGGATATAACGACCCTCAAGGGACCAGCGACACTTGGTCGTACTTACCGGATGACGCACAGAACTAATTAATTTTAGAGACGTAACAAGTACCTTAATCTTGTCTCAATGGATGAAAAACACTGACTGAAATTTGCAACAAACTTTGGAGAGGGTAGAAAGCCCTATCTACATACATTTGTAAAACAAAACACCGTGGGTGTACATTATATATGGACCATTAATTGTCAAAATAGGTTGCTACAAGCAGATGGCCACTTCAACCGCAGTCATACTTTAAACTATAAGGACATGTTTTCATAGTGTGTCCATCTGAAACCAAACTTAACTGTACTTAACCCTGTTTAATCATAAACTAGTATATTTTAAGGAGCAGCTTCCAATAACTTCGTTTATCTGAAGTATACACCAACTTTACGTAAATCAGCTCACTCTCAGTTGTCAGTGTGGGACGGGCTCCCCCAACACCTGTGCAGCTACTGCCGGGTGCTGCTGCTCAAAGGCTGGGAGCTCCGACAGCGATGCCGGAGGGCCGAGGACCTTCTGAAACAGGCGCTGCTACATACGCATTTGGTAAGTGTTCAAATTAAATATGATGGATGGTGTTTGTACAGATCGAAAGTGAGTGGACGGGTCGGAAGGGGCCGCCCTAGGCGTACTTTTTCGAGTCAAATCGGAGAAATACTGGAAAAGGGCCGAATCTTAAGTACCCGAAACCGACGTGCGTGCATGACTCGATGTATGAATGTGGAAGAAGCGAAAGAAATTTGTCAAGATCGTAGCAAGTGGTAAGAAGTGGTCTCTGCCTACCCCTCTGGGAAACAGGCGTGATTTAATGTATGTATGTAGTGTGTTACCGGCATGCGGGCATTTATTAAAACTGCCGATGGTATGTTGCTTTCGCAATTGTTTGTAAGTATTATCAATTAAAAAATAATTAAAATAACTTCACAATTCATTTTCTTAGATACTGTCCATTTTTTATGTAGAGTATATGCTGCGTGTTCATCGTTATCAGCAGGGGTCGGATTTTTCATCGCATGGTGAGATGAAAGAAAACTGTGGAGTCGATATTAAAGCTAAATTTTAATTCATATTCATACTCATTCATTTAATTAAGAACGAAATTAAATTATAAATAAAATAAGTCATATGAGTAGAAATAAATTATATCGTAAATAAAAATAAAATAAAATATTACTTTTATAATATGCTTTACCGCAACAAAGTAGTCTGAACCAAACAAAAGATTAACTAATTTGATATAGTTACAGGGTAAATGTAACCCTTTACCAAGCAAAAGGCTTAACACTTCCCAAATCATACTACACAAATAATTTTAATTACATTCAGTAAGATTAATTTTCGATTAACATTTTCGATCTGTCAACCTGCACAAGGGACAAAAGTATTACGGGACTAAGAAAATTGGTGAGTATGAGTATGAATATGAATTAAAATTTAGCTTTAATATCGACTCCACAGTTTTCTTTCATCTCACCATGCGATGAAAAATCCGAGCCCTGGTTATCAGTATCGCTGTTGCTTGGTACAAGGCATGTCGTGGTACGGGGGTAGATCATAATAATCAAAGTATCCGTCGACTGACATTTACACTTGTCAAATTGCTGTGCTTTACATTGCTGGCAATTAATATTTTGTTAGAAAGTTAACAAAGCCTGAAAATGTATTTATTAATTAAATCAATGTCATAGTTACGTTACAGATATACGTTATTTTTAACCTACTTTATAAAAACAGGGTGCTGGTAACACACTGTATAAGTATGCAACTATCTTGTAAATTATTATATTTCTCTATAAGTTTGTTTGTATGGTGGTGGTCCCGTGCGGTTGCCGGGTTAGAATAGTGTCACTCCGTGTCTTCCCGTGAATGTCGTAAGAGGCGACTAAGGGAATAAAGGCTTGTAGTACTGTTAGGCGATGGGCTTGCAACCTGTTACTAACGCTGGTAAACATCTTATTAGCCTAATTGTGCAAAATGTGGCTACAGAATTATCAACAAGTTTTAAGAGTGCTTGGTAATTCTGTAGCACTGCCTACCCCACTCTGGGAATTAAAGTGTTAGCTTATGTATGTATGTGTGTAAATATGTGTATTGTTGTTTAGTACCCATAGTACAAGCCTATAGCTTAGTTCGGGACAAGGTCAACTTGTGTAAGATAGTTCCATATTACAATAAAATACCTAATTATAATTATTTGCAGATAACAACAGACTACATAAGAACAATAGACAGAATAGCAAACAAACTATCCCTCCATCTCTCTGTCACTCACAACGACCGACCCAAAGAGCCAGTCGACAAACTTGATCCAGATGACCTTGAAATTAATGACCTTGAAACCAATGACCTTGACCTTGAAAGTGACAATGATTCTCAATTAATTTCAGTCCTCTGTGAACCTGAAATATATGTGAGTGATGTGAAATTTGCAGAAGTGATAGCTTCAGAAATAGACATAAAACGTGAACCTATGAAACTAAGGAAGAGGTTAAAAGTGAAAAAAAGTAAAAGCAAAAAGGAAGTTAAAGTAAGGAAAGTGAATGAGGTTAAGGAAAAAAAGTGTATTAAAAAAAAGAAGGGGTTCAAATGGTTTTTTAGTTCAGAGGAAGATTATGTCAAATTTGAGAGTAAATATAATATTAGAGTGGTTAAGTTGAATGAGGAAGAGCAAAGGAGAGAGATGGAGTGCAGGAAGGAGACGGAGAACTATCGGCACGCGCATGTGCGGTGCGAGAAATGCTGTAAAGGGTTTCTGTCTAATATTACTTTTGAGAATCATAATAAAATCCATGACCCGGTGAGTTAATTTCCTAAGTCAACAAATGTATAATATAACTAACTAGCGACCCGCCCTCGCTTCGCTTCGGTTTATATCAGTTTTCTGTAACACCAGTACATAAAATAACAAAATATTATACATATAAACCTTCCTCTTGAATCACTCTATCTTTTAAAAAAAACCGCATCAAAATCCGTTGCGTAGTTTTAAAGATCTAAGCATACATAGGGACAGACAACGGGAAGCGACTTTGTTTTATACTATGTAGTGATGATGAAGAAGTCGGTGGCCCATATGGAATCCCTAATTTTATTGTCATTTGTATTTGTGCATCGTTTGTCCGAATTTTCGTTTATTCTGAAGCCATTTCCGCTTGAATTTTTAAACATTTTAGTTTTGTTATACATAATACAAACCTAACCTAACCGAACCGCAGTTATAATTGGAAAACTTAATAAGTTTAGAGCAAATGAAAATTCGGACAAGCAATTTGTGTGAAATTGTCCCCTTATATTTATTTATTTATACATACATACAACATGCAGTGTATGTGAGCTGCCTTAATCATACTAAATTTTTCATTAACTGTGGCCTTTGCAGAGTACCGGGCCGAACGAGTGCTCTCTCTGTTTCTCACGTTACAAGTTCCCTACGCACCTGAGGCAGCACATGGTGGAGAGTCACTCGCACAAGTACATATGCAAAGTGTGCGACCAAGTCATAAGGAGAAGGTACGTATTATATAAAAGGCTCGAAGTGTATGCGAAAGGGCTCATCTGTAAGATAAGATAAGATAAGATCCCCACTCCGGAACACAATGTTCTGCACTAGCAATCTAGACGGACCATGGACAAGGTGTATATGTACATATACAGTCGAGGAAATTGATTGCTAGACGACTTTGGACTATATCAACGCACTGTAAATAAGACCATAAGAAGTCTCTTACGCTTTGATTGATTAGGCCACTATGACATAGTCCAAAGTGGTCTAGGAATCAATTTCCTTTAGTGTATATCTATCTAAATATATAAAAGGAGAAACTGACTGACTGACTGACATATCAACGCACAGCCTAAACGGCTAAACGTAGGCACTTGAAATTTGGAAGGGACGTAGCTTAGGTACCGTAGAGGTGCACTAAGAAAGGAATTCCCGAAATTCCCACGGGAACGGGAATTAGCGGGAAAATTATTAACTCAAAAAAAATGTTTTGCCCAACGAAGTGGACACGGGAACAGCTAGTATAGTATAAAACAAAATCGCTTCGCTTAAGTCGTTTAAGTTTTTAGTCGGTCATTTGGAAAGGATGGATGAAAGAAGATTGACGAAAGGATATACAGATCGAAAGTGAGTGGACGGGTCGGAAGGGGCCGCCCTAGGCGTGCTTTTTCGAGTCAAATCGGATAAATACTGGAAAAGGGCCGAATCTTAAGTACCCGAAACCGACGTGCGTGCATGACTCGATGTATGAATGTGGAAAAAGCGAAAGAAATTTGTCAAGATCGTAGCAAGTGGAAAGAAGTGGTCTCTGCCTACCCCTCTGGGAAACAGGCGTGATTTAATGTATGTATGTATGCTTCCCGCCATCTGTCCCTCTGTATGTACGCTTAGAGCTTTTAAACTTCGCAATAGATTTGAAACATCAAAACTTTCTAATTTTTTCAATATTAGTAATAGGTATACAACGTGTTACAAAATACCCCGTAAAAAATCTAATAAATTATCAAAGCCTAAAATATTGTCAACCCTAGTAAGCTGTCATGCCAGGGAACCGGAGTTAGCATAGATTATTTTAACAGAGAGGCCTACCTACCAATTTAATAATTTTTCAACTTAAATGGGTTTAAACCATATCCCGACGAGCGAGGTTGTGCATTGAACAAGGCAGAGCTCACTTTGAGCCGTTCCTGTAATTTTGACGTTCTTTACGAAAAAGTAAGTGCTAGTTTAGGTTTCTTCGTAAGTAGTTTAGGTCTTTTAAAATCTTCCAAAACTCGACTTGTAATATCTATCTAACCGAATTCTGTACATTTTGTTAGTATGTCTCTTAATCGTTTCACGAATTAGGTAAAAATGTACATAAACAATCTGCGTAGTTTACTCTTTAATTTTACTGAAATAGGGTTTTCACATCAATGAAAGCAATAATGGTTTTATTTTTTTTGCCGATAAGTCATGCGGTGATAGTACGGTTCTCGAATATTGTAAATGGACTTATTATAAGGTACCATGTAACCCCCTTTCGGCTTTACGGGTATTTTTGTAACACCTTGTATAAGATACGGATTCTATAAATAGAATGACAAACAATTTATTTTTTTCAGGAGCGCCGCCATGTTGCATTCCGCTTTCCACGCCGGCAGGACGTTTGAATGCAAATATTGCGGCAGAACGTTCAAGTAAGATCTCTTTATTATTTCCATTTATTCTTTGTTTACAAGTCATATTTCGAAATCAATTATATTGTCAGTTACATTTATTGTTAATGAATAAAGTAAGGTTTAAAATTATCTCTGTTGAGAATATAACCTGTGTGGTCCCCGGGTTAGAATAGTGCCACTCCATGTCTTCCCGTGGATGTCGTAAGAGGCGACTAAGGGAACAAAGGCGTGTAGTAAAGACTGTACACGATAAAATCTGGCCATGCATGATCTGGTGTATTTTTTTAATGAATGCTAATTTTCAAGCAGCACTTTTTTGTAATAGTCAGTGGTTATGAAACTACATAATAAAAATACAATCATAATAAAATGTAAGAGCGTCTGTATCTTAGACCCTTATATAATCCACAGTACCTTTATTTTTTGTCCACGATCTTCTGACAGTCTTTACCAAATTCTCCGTTTTATAACATTTTATTATTTTTAATTATACAAGCCAAATTATACGTTATTAAATTATCTTACCACAATAGTTAAAACTTTCCTAATTATATTCAGATTAAGATAGTTCTGAGGTTTTTTAACTTTGGCGAATTTGACTTTTTGACAAATAAATGCCTCCCATACAAAAACAACTTTCAGTGCTTGGAGTAAAAAGTCTTCCTGACTACTACAAATAGAAATGAGTTTCAAAAAGTATTTTTTTCGTAAGACGACATTCTATTGTGGGTAAAACTGCTTGTAACAATATAAATACAGTTGTGGCGTAGAAGCAGGAAGCGAGTGAAGATTGTCAAAAAACGCTGTACAGGGGATGAAAGGTATGATAGAATATATTTGGCGAAAACTCACACATACCCATACATTATGATACGATTTTATTTCATTATATAGTATTATAATTATACAACATATTGAAAAAAAAACTGCTTGAAAATATGCATTCATCGCAAAAATACACCAGATCATGCATGGCCGGATTTTATCGTGTACAGTCTTTACTGTCAGGCGATGGGCTTGCAACCTGTCACTAATATACGCTGGTTGTTTACCAGCGTATATTAGTGCAAAATGTGGTTACTGAATTATCATCAAGTTTTTAGAGTTGTTGGTAATTCTGTAGCTCTGCCTACCCCACTCTGGGATTACAGGCGAGAAGGTATGAATGCATGCATATGCAAAAGGGTGTGGTAAAAGATCATTGGCATTTTTTTTAACGCCCTCAAATATAAAGTTCCATTTTAACAGAGGTGTATTGTACATTTCTTGAGACCTTAGTTAATGATATGAAGTTAATTGTAATTTAGTTACAATTAACTTCATATCATTAACTAACTAGAATAATAATAACCTCTAATGGGGTCGCCATTTGCAATTGTTTCGGGAATTGCAATAGAAATGACAGTTCGTATAATTTCCGCAGTATGGCAACGTTTTTTATTTTTCATCACACTTGCTTGTGAATAGTGTCCTAACATGCTAGAAAAATCGACCGTAAATCCAAAATAATACCCGCGGGCCTTTTTTTTACCATTACGCCCTATCGTGCGTAATAGTTTTTTTTTTTTAAATATTGTACGTGGACTCAAACTATCACAATACGTCAGGACCCCAATTCTTGTGTCATTCGATATGAAGTGTCATTCGAGATGAAATGTCAGTTGCATACAATTTCCTAAAAATCTCGCATATAAACTATTGATCTCATATGTCACTAGAATCGGACTCCGAACACGTTTGACATTATCTGTGGTAAGTCACAGACAATGATGTAGTCTGCCGCTAATAAGTTAAAAATATGATCTTTTGTCTGTTTTTATTTCATTTCCTCGCAATTGTGATGAAAAACATTGTATGTTACACGGGTGGTAAAGGAAATACAAAGCTCGAGTCATTAAAGCCCTCAGCCTTCGGCTTCGGGCTTCAAACAGACTCTCGTTTGTAATTCTTTCTTTACCACCCTTAATACACAATTTACTATGGAAATGAAATGAAATGAATGAAATGAAAAATAATTTATTTGGCACATAAAAAAAACAGTTTGCAATCATAAAAAAAAAGTCTTAACCTAAATACATTTTTTTCTTTACGGCCAAAATGGTCTCCGCTCAGCTTTATGCCTCTGAATGTGATAAACACATTCAGAGATGCTGGTTTTCAGTGAGACCAGATTGCGTATCATGCTTTACGTACCACTATTGGTCGTGTACTTTTTGGGTCAATTTTGATAAATAAGTGATATTTTTAGATAATTGTATGAAAACGCTCCGTTCTTTCACTTGGTGTCAATACATCCGTATTGTACAAAAGCGGCATTCCAAGCCTTCCTCTTGCCTTCCCTGTGGTAACGCGTGCGTCCCGCAGGAAGTCGTCGACGCGCTACACGCACATGCGCATCCAGCACCCCGGCGAGAACGCGGCCGGCGGCGCCTGCGACGTGTGCGGCGAGACCTTCACCGGAGCCCTCGGGCTGCAGCAGCACAAGACCAGGAAGCACAACAAGGTGCCGACCTGAATATTACACCACCTTGACAATGACACGTAAGGTACAAGCACCTATTATGGACAAGGCTCCAGTGATGAACATTAACATTTTTTTAAATGAAAACATATCAATACTAAACATTTTATTCTAATAAAGACTGTACACGATAAAATCCGGCCATGCATGATCTGGTGTATCTTTGCGATGAATGCATATTTTCAAGCAGTTTTTTTTTAATATGTTGTATAATTAATTAATTATAATACTATATAATGAAATAAAATCGTATCATAATGTATGGGTATGTGTTAGTTTTCGCCAAATATATTCTATCATACCTTTCATCTCTTGTACAGCGTTTTTTGACAATATTCACTCACTTCCTGCTTCTACGCCACAACTGTATTTATATTGTTACAAGCAGTTTTACCCACAATAGAATGTCGTCTTACGAAAAAAGTACTTTTTGAAACTCATTTCTATTTGTAGTAGTCAGGAAGACTTTTTACTCCAAGCACTGAAAGTTGTTTTTGTATGGGAGGCATTTATTTGTCAAAAAGTCAAATTCGCCAAAGTTAAAAAACCTCAGAACTATCTTAATCTGAATATAATTAGGAAAGTTTTAACTATTGTGGTAAGATAATTTAATAAGGTATAATTTGGCTTGTATAATTAATAATAATAAAATGTTTTAAAACGGAGAATTTGGTAAGACTGTCAGAAGATCGTGTACAAAAAAATAAAGGTACTGTGGATTATATAAGGGTCTAAGATACAGACGCTCTAACATTTTATTATGATTGTATTTTTATTATGTAGTTTCATAACCACTGACTATTACAAAAAAGTGCTGCTTGAAAATTAGCATTCATTAAAAAAATACACCAGATCATGCATGGCCGGATTTTATCGTGTACAGTCTTTAGTAGTAACCACGAATAATTTAATATAATCTAATTGTAGCACTAAAAGCATTATCAATCTCAGATACTTATATTTATGGAATTGTTCATAACTGGAGCACTGTCCATAATAGGAGCTTTTACCTTAGCAGGTGACAATTCGACATTGCAAAGTTAATACGCTGATACATCACTGGGTTTTATATAAACTGTGCCATGGAAGGCGCGTTAATTTGGGACTCACATACATACATACATTAAATCACGCCTGTTTCCCAGAGGGGTAGGCAGAGACCACTTCTTTCCACTTGCTACGATCTTGACAAATTTCTTCCGCTTCTTCCACATTCATACATCGAGTCATGCACGCACGTCGGTTTCGGGTACTTAAGATTCGGCCCTTTTCCAGTATTTCACCGATTTGACTCGAAAAAGTACGCCTAGGGCGGCCCCTTCCGACCCGTCCACTCACTATCGATGTGTATATCTCTTTCGTCAATCTTCTTTCATCCATCCTTTCCAAATGACCGAACCATCGAAGCATGCCCTTTTCAATCTTAGTCAATACATCTTCTTTTATTCCACATTTCTCTCTGACTTTTTCATTCCTTACTCTATCAATCAGTTTCACACCACACATACTACGCAAAGAGCGCATTTCAACGGCATTTACACGACTTTTATGCTTGTCCTGCCACACCCAACATTCACTACCATACATCAGGGTAGGGGCCAGCACTCCATTGTGAACAGCCAGTCGGGCTTTTTGTGAAATGCCCTGTCTGCTCACAAAGGAGTACAGGGCCCCATTGATTTGATTCCCCGCATTCACCCTCCTCTCGATATCCTTCTCACACTTACCATCTCTTGTAAACACACTTCCCAGGTACACAAATTCGCTCACTTGTTCTACTAATTCACCATTTATATTAATCACGCACTCAGTCATCTCCTCGTCCTTCTCTATCACCATGACCTTGGTCTTGGCAACATTTACTCTCATCCCCTCATCCCTTTGGGACTCATTTCAAGAAAAATATTCTTGAATTCATCAATGTCTTCTGGGTGATAAACACATTACTCTCCTTTGGCAGTCGGGTAAAAAGAGGTTAACGAATGGATGGATAGAGAAATTGGTAAAAAGATTGTAGCACAGATGGACAGAGATGAATGGAATGAAGGACTGACAGATTGTAGGACGAATGGACAGCGGTGCATCGAAGAATGCAGATTGTAGGACAGATGGAAATACGGACTGAGAGATTGTAGGATAGATAGACAGCGATATATGTAAAGGGGCTATTCCCAGCCGTCCACACCCCTGTGTCCACACTGTGGACAACTGGGTTTTTTTCTCAGCTGTCCACAGTGTGGACAAAAGGGGTGTGGACAACTGGGAATAGCCCATGGAAAGATGGACTGACGCAGAATGATGAACTATATCCAGCAATGGACTAGTATAGGCTGATGGTGATAAATGATGGTGAAGTGTTTACATACACACATAAAATAAGGCATTTTATGTATGTATGTAATCACTTTATTGTACAAAAAACAGAAAATCAAATACAATATTTACAGAATTAGAATGTACAAAGGAGAACTTATCCCTTTAAGGGATCTTTTCCAGCTAACCTATGGGCGATAGAGGAAAAAAAATATAGAATGTGGTAAACATTAGTACAGGACGTAGTTTACGGGAACTGTGTGAACTATTTTAGACCTTATCATTGTATTGTTTATTTCTAGCCAGTGGTGCCGGAGCTCAGATGCGACGTGTGCAACGTCCAGTTTGAGAGTTTAGACGCCGTGGCCAGACACACAGACAGAACGCCGCGCGGCGTCTGCGACCCTACTCTATGGTACGTTTTATATTTCTGGTGCTTTTATAAAAACTACTTCTTTACTGTTCTTCCCTTACGAACCATAAAATATTCTGTATATTCGGTTTTGCACAAACAGACATACTCAATATAAATTTATGTAACAGGTCGTGTCCACAATGTGGGGAGGCGTTCGCGGAGGAAGAACAGCTCAAGTGCCACCAGCAGACGCACGCCAAAAAAACCTTTAAGTGTGACGATGTAAGTATCAGATTATCGTAGCAGTATCGTAGGACGGAGCGTTTCCTCACGGCTGCGATGTATGTAACAAACGGATTCTGTGTTTTGTATTGAAGTAAAATTTACGACTTCATTATCATTAGAGTATTATTTTAAAAAAATATCCCTTTGGAGAAATTGATAAAAAACTATATTACAAGCTTTTGTTTATCTTGCAATGTATGTATGTAAGGAACAAAACTTGCAAGTTAAATTTGACCCACTTCCTGGTTTCCGTTGAAGCTGCAAATTGGCATACGCCTTAAGTTCTGATGACAATACAATAATATAGTACCATCTAGCTGATCTGATGATGGAGATTTAGGGTGGCCATAGGAACTCCTAAATTACACATGATAAACCCGTCGTGTTAGGCCTTGTTAGATTCGTCTTGACGAGTAGATGACGACAATGCAATTAAAGTACAATCGGCACCAAACTCTTCTCCTAAAAATCTTTTTTTTGCAGATTTTTTTTTTAACAAATACTATGTTTTCACCAATATCATATGGTTCCAGTGCCACCAACCGTTCGCGACGAAGTCCTCTCTTAGCACGCACATCGACCGCGTGCATCTGAAGATCAAGCCGCGCTACAAGCTCATCTACAAGTACAGCGCGGCGCGCCGGGCGCGGCTCGAGGAGTACATGTGCGAGACCTGCGGGAAGGGATACGCGGTACATATTCACTGCATATTTTGGAGCAAAAACATATAAATTTACTAGCTGTTCCCGTGTCCACTTCGTTGGGCAAAACATTTTTTTTGAGTTAATAATTTTCCCGCTAATTCCCGTTCCCGTGGGAATTTCGGGAATTCCTTTCTTAGTTCACCTCTACGGTACCTAAGCTACGTCCCTTCCAAATTTCAAGTGCCTACGTTTAGCCGTTTAGGCTGTGCGTTGATATGTCAGTCAGTCAGTCAGTTTCTCCTTTTATATATTTATAGATGAGACTTTGATCATAACTTTATCTAGTGACTAGAAATGAAGATCTGCCGAGTGCTACCAAAATTCAATAAGAAACTGCACATAACTAGGTATTAAAACACTCTTGTGATACTATTAAAAACATCGCCTAGCGGCTCGGTTCTTAAACACACACTCGTGTTTTAATGCCCCTCATTATGCAACAATTTCATAAAATACTATTTCAGAGTTTCGCCAATTTAAAGACGCACCAGCTCCGGCACACGGGGGAGCGCCCCTTCAAATGCCCGCAGTGCCCCAAGAGCTTCCTCACCGCCGCGCAGGCCAAGGTAACACCTGATTGCTGCCGTGATACGAAACAAGGCTAACATAGTAATAAATAGTATAACCACCATCGCTACCACCATCTTATCCATTAACCTACCGCCAAACAGCAGTGTTCGCACTGTTGTGTTCCGGTTTGGGGATAAGACAGCCGGTGAAATCACTAGCATAGAGGCATTCCATCTTAGTCCTCAGGGTTGGCAACGCATTTGCAGTCTTAGGATTGCATTGCTGTCTTGTGAATGCGAATGTCTATGGGTCACAGTTGCCACTTACCATCAGGTGGCCTGTGTGCCCGTTCGTCTTCTCTTTGCCATAAAAAAAAAATAGTATAAGGCGTGAAAAAGTCAGAGATAAATGTGGAATAAAAGAAGATGTAGTGACTAAGATTGAAAAGGGCATGCTTCGATGGTTCGGTCATTTGGAAAGGATGAAAGAAGATTGACGAAAGAGATATACAGATCGAAAGTGTCGGGTCGGAAGGGGCCGCCCTAGGCGTACTTTTTCGAGTCAAATCGGAGAAATACTGGAAAAGGGCCGAATCTTAAGTACCCGAAACCGACGTGCGTGCATGACTCGATGTACGAATGTGGAAGAAGCGAAAGAAACTTGTCAGGATCATGAAGTGGTCTCTGCCTACCCCTCTGGGAAACAGGCGTGATTTAATGTATGTATGTATGTATGTATGTAGTATAAGCAATTTAAATCGAATGTGGATAACAATAGAGTAGAGAATAAGTTTTAAAAATTCCCAGTATGTCCCCTTAAGACTGCACCGAGCAAACGTCGAGCGTCCAGTGGCGCCCTCATGACTATTATTGTGTTTTCTAATTAACTAAAGAATTACCTTGCAATCAGACGATACGTTTTTGTAGCGCAAGTAGTCAGCTTAACGGGAAAAGGTGGCCACTTTTTTCCGTTAAGTTGATAACTCGAAGGTGAACTGTTATTAAACTATATGATATACCCTATAAGTTGTGTTTTCATTTGTAGTACAAAAACACACCGTTCAATTTCAAGAAAATACTTTAGTTTATTTGAAAACACAATAATAGTAAGGAGGGCGCCACTGTACATCCGGCGTACGCTCGGCGCCGTCTTAACATGTTGTGTTACCGAGAATTAATTTCGTTTATAATTGACCAAGAAACAAACAAGGAACTACGTTCGTGATTTATTTACCATCCAAAAGTTTTTTTTTTAATGATCGTTTTTGTTATTTCTTGCCCAGGGCCATAAGGAGAGAGTCCACGCGGGGATCAAGAAGTACCAATGCGCGCAGTGCCCCAAGACATTCCTCGACAAGAGCTCCATCTACAAACACAAAGTGGTAACTATTGCAGTAAAACACATCTGATATGGCTCACCGATGTACCTGCGCAGATGTCAATTTTTCGAAGGGAACCAATCAGCGTGATCCACGCGTAGCGCGGTTGTATTCTGTGCTGTTATTGGTTATTAGTGACGCCATGTTGACGCGCGCGTGTCATTCAGTCAGCCGTGAGTGAAATGGAAAAAATAGATGCAATTCAATTTGCATCAAGTCTGATCGTGGGTTTTAATCGTGCTTTCGGAAATCATCGGAATCGTTCGTGTCTGCGCGAACGAAGATTCACGACACGCCATATCAATTGTGTTCAATATTTCCGAAACTATTAAAAATTGCAGAACATACGTAGGGGTTAAAATCATAGCTTTTAAGCTGCTCTATGAGCCCTAGGCGGCTTGACGTCGGCTTCCGGACACCCTGTGAGAACTGTGGCGTTATTATGACGTATCTGTGCTATTCATTTTACGTTGAGAGAAAAGGACAGAGTTATGTAACTACTATAGCTCCGTCTTTTACTCTCAACACCTGTGAGAGATTAGTGAAACAATTCAAACAAGACGTTACAATAACAAAGCACTAAAAGTGGCAGCTAATTTATAGGGCTGGCTGTTCTACGAAAGGCTACGAAGTTTTATTTTAACTCTGACGACTCCTTTACCCTATACTTCAGTTTTTTTAAGAATTAGAAACCACGACAACATTATATTGCGGCTCGTGAACTGTATCTCTTTACAATTTGTACCTACTGGAGTAACAATTGATGACACGCAAATAAAGTGACATGAAAAACAATTTTGTTTTGCGACTATTGTACTGTACTATTGCTAGGTAATAAATAGTTGAACAGACGCAATGTTATTGTGGTTTCTAATTCTAAAAAAACTGAAGTATAGTTGGTAGTGACCCTGCCTATAAACCTATGCAAATATTTATGTTCTAAGGGCAAGATTTTTTTCTGAGTTTTGGATATTTTCTACATATACTTAGTTTGGGACTAGGTCAACTTGTGAGATCTGTCCCTATATACATATATTCTGGTTTTTTCCACAGGTACACACAGGAGAGAAACCATATGAATGCCAGATATGCAACAAGGCATTCACCCAATCTGGGTCGTTATCTACGCATATCAAATACGTCCATATGAAAGTTAAACCGCCTCCGCGACGGCGGAGAAGAGACCATGTGTAGAATATATAAATGGTAGAAGTTTGAAGTTAATTGGCAATACTAACGGTTTATGGTAGGAATTGTAAATTATTCTACAACACTATAATGTTGGTAGAAATTCGGAGTGTTGATGTGGTAACTCTTAAATTAAAGTTTGACAGATTAATAGTAATACGGTCAACAAGTTGCTGAACAAATTTAAATACATTTCGAAGGGTTGGGGCATTCAAATTAACGAACTGGTACTCAACTACTTAAGTCTTATTTAATTTGAGGGACAAAACATTGGTTGCCACTTTATTGTAATTGTACATACCTTCACGCCTGTCTTCCAATGGGGTAGGGTGAGACTGGAACGCCAGGTGCACCAGCCGGTGTGTTATGTACGGTCGACCAAGAAAGTGGTCTACCAGTTTTGACAAAAGTTTCTGTGACATCTAATTATAACAAATGTTGACACTTGTCACTGTCATAATAATATTGCCAGGAAAAAACGACCGTAGGATGGTAGACCACATTTTTGGCCGAATGTACGTGTAATTGAAAATCGTGTTATTGCATTTATTTGTATTAAGGTACATTTAATAATTGCCATGTTTAGGTATATGTGTAAATATCATTGTATATAATATATTTATGAAAGTATTCTCTCGATGTTTTATTGATAAATGAATTGACCTACCCCCTGATTTACTTTTTCTTGGCAAGGTAAAGGCAAACAAGCATTCAAGCCTCCTGAGGGTAAGTGGGACCTGAGACACATCGACATTTGTATTCTCAAGTCTAAAATCTTAAGACTGCGCCGAGCGTACGCCGGATGTACAGTGGCGCCCTCATTACTTTTATTGTGTTTTGTAATAAACTAAAGTATTTTCTTGAAATTGGTCGGTAGGATTTTGTACTACAAATGTTAACACAACTTATAGGGTATATCGCATAGATTAATAACAATTCACCTTCGAGTTATCAACTTAACGGAAAAAAGTGGCCACCTTTGACTGACTACTCAAAGGGTATTTGTTATTAAAGTTTGTTACGTATTCCATAAATTGTGTTTTTACTTGCACTACAAAAACGTATCGTCTGATTTCAAGGAAATTCTTTAGTTAATTAGAAAACACGATAATAGTAATGAGGGCGCCACTGGACGCTCGACGGTTGCTCGGTGCTGTCTTAAGACTGCAAATGCGTTGCCAACCCCGAGGTCAGATTCAGATTCAGATTTTATTACTCAATATAACACAGTATAAATTACATTACATGTCAAATTATATGCAGTTACATTGAGATCGTCAGAAATAGAATTAAATTATAATAGTAAAAATAGTAAAAGTCAACACAAAAACAAAGTACATTACAAAATAGAATAAAATAGAATAAAATAAAATAATAATAATTAAAAGTCAAACTAATTTACAAGTCAAGATAGATGAAAAAAAAAAAGAAAAAAAAAAACAAATTAAGTGTCTAAGATGGAATACCTCTATGCTAGTAATTTCACCGGTTGTCTTATCCCACACCGGTATACAATAATGCACATACTGCTGCTTGGTATAAATAATAAGATGATGGTAGCGATCCAGACGAACCCTGCATATGTCCTGCCACTACTTGTTACATTTAGCACAAACAACAAAATGTCACGTGATATAGCTCGTCAGCCAATAAAAGCAAAACCCTGATACGTCAAATACGTGGAAAATATGGTGTTACATGGAAAAATCACGTTGAAAATAGTACATTGTGTATTAAGGGTGGTAAAGAAAGAATTACAAACGAGAGTCTGTTAGAAGCCCGAAGCCGCAGGCTGAGGGCTTTAATGACTCGAGCTTTGTATTTCCTTTACCACCCGTGTAACATACAATGTTTTTCATCACAATTGCGAGGAAATGAAATAAAATCAGACAGAAGAACATATTTTTTACTTATTAGCGGCAGACTACATCATTGTCTGTGACTTACCACAGATAATGTCAAACGTGTTCGGACATATGAGATCAATAGTTTATTAGGTATGCGAGATTGTTAGGAAATAGTATTCAACTGACATTTCATCTCGAATGAAACTTCATATCGTATGGCACAAGAATTGGGGTCCTGACGTATTGTGATAGTTTGAGTCCACGTATAATATTTAAAAAAAAAGCTATTACGCACTTAAGTAACGTAATGGTAAAAAAAAGGCCCGCGGGTATTATTTTGGATTTACGGTCGATTTTTCTAGCATGTTAGGACACTATTTACGAGCAAGTGTGATGAAAAAACAATTTATTCTCAACGTTATGGACGTAAATAACAAAAAATAAAAGAATTATACATACATACATAAACTCACGCCTTCATTCCCAGAATGATGTAGGCAGATCTATAGAAATACCAAAAAACTAAAAAAAAAAACAGATCTGTAATCACAATTTTGAACAAATTAGGCTAAGATATTCACCGGCGTATTAGTGACAGGTTGCAAGTCCATAGAATATTAGAAATATTTTCTAAAATAAACCGATTTTAAAGTCACAATACTTGAATTCTTCTATTTAAAACAAAAGCTTAAGCATACCGTTACCGGTTTTTAGGTTGCTTCCATTTTGTATCAGAAGGTCTATAGTTTACTTCATACAATTTACTATGAACTACGCAAACAACGCATTACGGGTGTGTCTTATCTGATAAAAAACTACCAAAATAGTAGGAAGATTGACATTCATAACTGACAACACTAATACATTCAAGCAGACGCTATTTTGATAGAAGATTTATTTTATAATAACCGATATTAAACCGTATTATCATAAGTATATAGCTTTAATTTGGTTTAGGCTCTCTGAATTTTCAACATAACTTAGACAGTAAGGAAATTAGCAGCAACCTGATTTCAACTGTCAAATTACTTAGCGTACTTGTAGAGAATCCAATATGAATTGTAATTTATTATGATTAAATAGTTTTATTTAGAAATATTAGTAAATAAGTTAGTGGAAATAAACAAAATGACTACTATCAAGTTAGAAGTGGAATCGGAGGAACTGTTAGCGTGTCGTATATGTCTCTCTACCGATGTAAAGTTGGTTGGGATACATGACCATCGTCTGAACGAAGTATTTGTGGAATTAATGGGTACTCCTGTGAGTATATTTATATAATTAGTTAAATAAATACATAACCTAGTATATTAAGAATATAGTTAGTCGAAGTTCAGTCAGGATTGATTAGTTTTTGTGTATTTATTTAACATGTTTCTGGTGATCAATATTACGTTCTTAAATAATTATTTACGTTCAAAGTTTAATTTAATATAAAGTTTTCGGATATAGGCGATATATTTTCCAATATATTTTGTGTATTGCATCGTGTTTTCGTAATTTAATGAATATAAATTTGTTTAAAAAAGTCTTATTAGATATTTTTCTTGCTTTTTGTACAATTCACTATATGAGTGGAAAGTGTATTTGGTTTAAGACCTACTAGTTTTTCACTGTGTCTTCGTCCTCATAGAAGTGGATTATTGTTATTATATAGGGAACGGTCTGATTTTTTGGAATAAAACATATGCTCATTCCTGAAATACCAGAATTTTAAAATACCAGATTCCCAATATACTAGGAATTCAAAAAATAACATTTCTAATTTCGGTATTGTTGATTATACTTACCTAATATTTCGAAGCGATTTGGGAATCTGGTAAAGGTAAATATTAGTCTGGTATTTTGGGAGTGAGCGAACAAATCATTAAACTAACTCTGTTTAAAATTTCATGGTGATCGATTGAGGCATTTAACTGTTCAGATGGAATAAATAAACACACAGCCATATTTATGATTGTATATAGGGATTTGGAAAGTTTCAAAAAGTAGCACATGGTTAATTTTTCCTCCAGATTTTCGAAAAAACATGCACATTTGTTGGAGTCATTGTTCTGAAGAAGTAGTCTGATTTGTCAAAAAACATTTGTTCCCTGTTGTCAGTCTTGTTACCAATATCTAATACATTCCTTGGTAACGAAACTGACAATTACTTGCGTGTGTTTGGGGACAAATGAGGAATTCTTTTTTTTGCTTGTTTAGTACAATGGTCCCATTCATCCCATTTTTTTCTCCGAAATCACGAGTATTTTTTGAAAATTAATCAGGTGGTATTTTTTGAAATGCCCCATTTACCAACTTTTTTAATACTTACTAGATTATTGTTAACTGACCTTTAAAGCATATTTCTATTTAATAAATTATTAAGGACTCAGTATTGCTAGAATAGAAAATCCTTTTTGTCTCCTGAGTTACAAAATTATTATTTTAAATCAAGTTTATCCTAAGTTTACAAAACTGATTGATTGATTGAAACTGATATCACGAAATTTTCAATGATTTTTATAAAACAAGACATCTGTGGTGTTGTTTATTTTTCTAACAAAAAGTGTCTCTTGCGTAAACAACTGCATTTGTGTGGGCGAAAAAAATATTAAAAGTTAATTAAAAAGAAATAAAGTCACAATTTGTTTAAATATACATATATTTAGGTAAATCAAATGTAAAAATGCAGAAATATTTTTGTAGAAAGATTTATCTGTATGTATGTCTTTATGTAAGTATGTTTATCGTTTTTTAGTACCCATAGCACAAGCCCTTAGCTTAGTTTGGGACTAGGGCAATTTGTGTGACAGTGTCCCCTGATATTTGTGAAATATTCCAGCTGTCAGTCGGAGACGGGTTCCCGCAGCACCTCTGCGCCTCCTGCGAGACGCGGCTGCAGCAGTCCCGGGACCTGCGGAGCCGGTGCCGCCGCGCCCACGAGCTCCTCAAGCAATCGCTGATACACCAACACTATGTGAGTATTGTACAGTCAAGGACTTTAATTGTTAAGCCACTATGGAACCCTGTCGCATAACGTTGATCATTAATTTTAGCGTAATTTCTTTCATATGGTTTGACGCTGTCATTATGACAGGGTTCCATAGTGGCTTAACAATTAAAGTCCTTGACTGTACCTAAAAACACACAATACCACTGCATATGCAATTCCACGTTCTCTCTAATTCATCAATAACAAGTTTAGCTTAGTTGGTAGTGACTGAGGACGAAGCCAGAAATACTGGGTACGATTTCCAATAAGAGCGAGAATATACACGGTGTTTTTTTTTGGTGATCAGGAACTAATTTTTCTAATTCAGTTATTAATGGCGATCACGTTTATGTCACAGTTACATGAAACAAAACTCATTTTTTTATGTAAAAAATATATTATGAAACTAACTTTTAATTGAAATGAATTGTCACCCTACTAATTGTTTAGTCTATGAGTTAATAACACTTAACTGATAAGTTCATTGGCGTAATATCTGTCAAATTTCCCGCCAAAGCGATGGCACTTGACGTATCTACTTCACTTCAATAATTAATGTAGGATGTCCATGTATCCAGTGGTGATTGCTTTTAACAATATCATTAACTTAAATAAATTAAACAGTGAGTTAATTGTTTGAGACATCAACCATTAAATTCCATTTTTGTTGCTTATTAATAATTTTCAACTCCTGATCACCGATAAAAAATCACCGTGTAAGTATATATAAGTTGTAATGGCTATGATATGTCGCAGGTAGACGGCCGGCGAGGCGTGTGGCAAAGGCTGCTACTGTTTTAATGTTAAGCTATTACAACTCAAACCTTACAACTTAGAATGCAAAGTAGTTATTTGAGCGGATTAGCTTTTTACATATATCTTTTCGTTCTGGACTGTTAAAGATAACCTCTTCGTAACAATTCGGACATTTTAGAAAAATACGACTATACCTATTTGTTTTTGAGTCTTGAGTTTAGAGTTTAGTTTAGTTTAGGATGAGGTTCATTTGTGTGAGATTAGATTATCCCCTGATTCTATACTCCGCCTCACATGAAAACTAGTTAAAGTTCCTGTTTCTACTTTATTGTATTTTTATGGGTTTTATTGCTTTGGTAACGCAGAACACATATGCCACAGTGTAGGAATTAAGTGATTTCTCCTGTGTTACTTTTATTAAGAAAATGTTTTTTGTGGAAATTGTGATTTCATTTAATTATTAGTTGCTATTCATAAATACTTGCTAGTAATAATAATAAAAAATTGTCTCCTAAGACTAGTACAAAAGTAGTAACAGAAAGAAGAACTACGGAAATTACTCTTTCATTAAAATTATACAAATTTATTTAGTAACACAATGGAACTCTCGGATTAAAGCATTGTCCTTTTAGTAACGGTACATAACCTAACGTATTTTTTTAAAGATCTCAACAGACTACATTAGATCAATCGACCGAATCGCCAACCGCCTCAACCCAAATGACAACCCAGACATTCCAGAAGAACTAGACTACCCAAAAGCAATTCCAGACTATCTCGACGGCTCGAATGACAGCTCGCAGCTCCTCTCAAATCTGTGCGCGGACAGTGACGTGGAGGCAGACGTGAAAGATCCCAACTATATAGACATGCCGGTGGCGGACATGGACGATATCGATGAGATAGATGAGAAACTGTCTGAGATTAAAGCTAAGTTGGAGAGTAAGATTAAAAAAGAGAAGAGCGCTAAGAGGAAGAGGGGGGTTAAGAAGGAAAAGGTACAGTGTTATTGTAGTCATATCCATATTACCGGATCCCTTTGACTGCCATACATATCGTTGGTCATAATGTATTGTTAGTCATACATTTTTTTGTCATAACTTATTTCAGGGTGAAGTTACAGTTTTTAATAAACGTTTATCGTGTAGATTAGTTAGGTTAGGTTAGGTTAGTTTTATAAAAATCCTGAAAAAATAACCGTGTCCTGAGAAAAATGCATTATGACTTGCGAAAATTATGACTTGAAACACATTATGACTAAAAATAATGATGGCAGTCAATAGAGACCCCCATATTACACATATCGTTCGACATTATTTTCAAGTTTTTTGCATCCGTCATCCGCCCATTAAACGTAACTCATAACATACTATTGTTTTTCAGTCAAGTAAAAAAAGAAAAGTGAAAGAACTAAGAGAAGTGAAGGAAGAGAAGCCTTTAGTCGAGTGGGTTGCCAAGAAAAAAACAGCTCACAAGAGGAAAAAGAAAGGATTCAAGCGATACTTCATGTGCGATGACGATTACGCTAAATTCGAGGAGCGATATAATATAGAGGTATTGTGTTACTTTTTACCGTTAATTACAGTCAACAATTTATTTTTTTATTTTTTTATACGAAATCCACAGTACAATAAATAACAATTAAAATAAAGTATTATGTTCACACATAAACTGGCCATTTACGGATTCACATTTTATAATTGTAACTGTTAAATAATACACCGAAAATTACATTCACACAGACTTTAAACAGAACAGACAGAAAACTAAAAACAAACGGACATTTTGGAATAAATAGAAACAAACGCACCCCCTAATGGAATCCCTAATCGTCACTTGTCCTAATGAATCGTTTATCCAAAGTTTCGTTTATCCTAAAGCCATTTTGTGCTCATATTTGAAAACTTTTTAGCATTGCTATAATACAACCCTAACCTAACCGAACTGCAGATATAATTGGAAAACTTAATAAGTTTGCCTGACTCAGCTGCAAAGCAGTTTAGGGCAAATGAAAATTCGGATAAACGGTGTGTTAGGACAAATGTTGTTAGGAATTCCGAGAGACACCCAATTCAATGACATGACTGGCTAAGATACGATACCGGATAAAGTAGGTATGTAATGAACGTGTGTGTATGTGTGAGTGTGCGTGTGTATGGAGTTGACATAGCCCAACGCAAGTCAGTTTACTTTAATCCTGTATGTTTTTTGATTTTGCAATTATTAGGGTTTGCTAATTGCAAGTTGCCTCGTCCCATAGCTGAGCATTTTTTTTAAAGTTTTGTATGTGGTAACAAAATAGGAAAAAGTAACGAGTTAATTTCTAGTCCGTAATTTTTTAACAGTTGTGAGGTAGTTTTCCTATTTTGTTACCACGTTTTTGTATAATTTGGATTAAAATGTCATAACATTAATTTATTATTATGAAAGTATACGCTTTATAGAACATTAATTACCAAAAAAATCTAAGATGTATCTGATCTATGATCTACAAAAACGTGGAAAAAATATAGGAAAAAAATAATGACTGTTAATTTTTTTCAATCGATGGCCAAACTTTTTTAGAAATGCTTAGCTGACCCTTTCCATTCCCTTCTAAACCTGCTTCCAATCCTTTCCTATCTCTATGTCAATGTCCAGGTTTCACAACCATAGCAATAAACAATTAAGAATGAACTTCGAGCCTGAATTATATTAAGAGGTATAAAAAGCTGGCGGAAAATAAAGAAGTCAATCACTACGGACAAGAGCGTAATTCGTAAGTTAAATGATCTCCTATGAATAAAAAAGGAATAGAAAGTTAAAATGTATTTCCCCTGGACTTGTTGGTCATGTTTTTTTTAATAATTGCAAAATAATAAGTTTTCTCTAGTTTATCAACTAGGTAACACAATGGATTCCGATGTCCGGTTTGTATGAAAAATAAAACGATTTGTCTCCTGCGTTTTTTACAAAAATATTTAATGTAAGAATTCCTTATCCTTTCCCATTAACTATATTCTAATATAGTTTATAACATACTTTTTCCATCATGAAACATTGGTAACTTTACATAAAAATGACTTAAATAAATCGTGGAAAAAAACTGGACACTGAGTTTTTTTTTCAGGTAGTACGCTTGTCAGATGAGGAGCAACAGAGAGAGATGGAGGCTCGGAAAGAGTCGGAGAATTATTTGCATGCGCTGGTTCGCTGCGAGAAATGTTTCAAAGGGTTCCTCTCCATGTTCACTTACGAGAATCACATCAAAGTCCACGATCCTGTGAGTATGGTGTACTATACATATAAGTGTGTCTATCGTTGTCTAGTACCCAGAGTACAAGCCTAGAGTTTTGTTAGGGACTAGCTCAATTTGTGTGAGATTGTCCCGTGACATATATTTATTTATCTACTCTCATATCGTAAAGTTCGAATTATAAACTTCAAAACGAATTGATATTGGCATACTTTATAAACACAACACCGAAATAAAAAAAAACACTTTGTAACATTATTTCTCTAACTAAAAAATGTTACCAACGAGGTTCCATATCAATTTTTTTTTTATAATGGAACGCACATGCGGTTCGCGTCATTTTTAGAGCATTACAAAAAGTTTTTATTCCAATTTTTACTTGTCTGTGACAGCACACGCTTTAACGCAAGCGCGGTGATGTGCTAGGTTTTGGCGCCATTCATTGAATACGTGCTAGCTGTTGTAATGTATGAGAGTAGATAAATTAGTGTATAAAACTTCAAACAATTTCATAAACTACTATTATGACCTCTGAAATTTTTACTCACATCTGTACGTACGTATGTTTGTATAAGGTATTATTATTCTATCGAAACAGTTTTCAAACAACGCAGAATTTATTTTCATTTCATCGAAAGGCATTTTTTGCCGCATCAGTTTTTTTTTATAGTCACATGTCTAGCCTTACCTGACCTGAATACAACATGGTTATAGCAGAAAATAGTATTCGATGAAATGTTAGAATCGATGAAGTGAGATTCGACTCCCTTCCTTATCATGAGACATCTTATATTTTATATCTTGGCACTAAAGTATGGAAGCCTCTGTACTTTTCACTAAAAAAAACATTATTTTTTTTATGGCGTAGAGATGACAAACGAGCACACAGGCCACCTGATAGTAAGTGGAAACTGTGAACCATAGACATTCGCATTCACAAGACTGCAGAGCAATCCTAAGACTGCAAATGCGTTGCCAACCCTGAGGACTAAGATAGAATGCCTCTATGCTAGTCATTTCACCGGCTGTCTTATCCCCAAACCGGAACACAACAATGCGAACACTGCTGTTTGGCGGTAGGTTAATGGATAAGACGGTGGTAGCGATCCGGACGGACCCTGCACAAGGTCCTACCACCCGCTAACAATTTCTAATTTCCCCACTGTTTTGTAGGCGCTAGGTCCCAATGAATGCCACTTCTGCTTCTGTCGTTTCAAATGGCCGAACAAGCTGCGAACGCATCTCATCGAGTGCCACCAGCTCAAGTACGTCTGCAAGGAGTGCAAACTGGTCATACGGGGCAGGTGAGACCTTATTCATTGTGGCTTAAGGTGATAAATTGTGTGGAACGTACTGGGTGGTTATAATGAAGCATAGAATTCGAAACTTCGTATGTCGTTTTTATTTGTTTTTGGAGACAAATCTGGAGAACAGGTGATTTTGAGTTTCGATTTTCAGAGTAAGGTGGAAGATGATATGTACTGATGTGTTATGATAATATGTCAACCTATAATCATTAACAATAACTATAAAAGTTATTTATATGACTGGTGCATAATGAGAGGCATTAATACACGAGTGTGATTTTATGATGATAAGATAACACGAGTGTTTTATGCCTAATTATGCGTACAGTCACACATAACTTTATCTACATGAATATCATAAGTTTTCTACAATATGTGAGGAACCTGTATCTGTCGTTACCCTGCATCTTAATGTTCACATTACAGTATAGGTCACCCATACTTCAAAGTGGACATTAAGATGCAACTACAGCGATAACCGATACTTTAATTACATGTACTTTAATGTTAACAATAAATTGACAATGACATGATAATTCTGCTCGACTAAAAGTTAGTCAAGTTGTTTAATCCCATCGAAAATATACGTCATCAAATTTTTGTAATAAATAGTAAGGGGTATTGGCAATGGACTGGTTTTTAATAAAATCATGTTTTCATCAGGTATATGGCGGTGATGCACGCGCAGTTCCACGCGGGGAAGACGTGGGAGTGCAAACATTGTCCGCTCACGTTCAAGTAAGTATACTCATAATTTTTTCATTTTTTTTTTTTTTTATTGCATCGAGTAGACAAACGAGCACACAGGCCACCTGATGGTAAGTGGAAACTGTGACCCATAGACATTCGCAATCACAAGACTGCAATGCAATCCTAAGACTGCAAATGCGTTGCCAACCCTGAGGCTAAGATGGAATGCCTCCATGCTAGTCATTTCACCGGCTGTCTTATCCCCAAACCGGAACACAACAATGCGAACACTGCTGTTTGGCGGTAGGTTAATGGATAAGATGGTGGACTCATAAATAAATAACATACATACATACATAAACTCACGCCTTTATTCCCAGAGTGGGGTAGGCAGAGCTACAGAATTTCCAACAACTATAAAAACTTTTTGATAATTCTGTAACCACATTTTGCACACTTAAGCGAAGATGTTTACCAGTGTATTAGTGACAGGTTGCAAGCCCATCGCCTAACAGTACTACACGCCTTTATTACCTTAGTCGGCTTTTACGACATCCACGGAAAGATACGGAGTATTTATTTCTCTATTTACTTAAGTATGTTTATCGTTGTCTAGGTACCCATAGTACAAGCCAAGAGTTTAATTTGGGGCTAGGCCAATTGGTGTGATATTGTCCCCTGATATTTATTCATTTATTTTCAAGAGAAAATTCAGAGTTTTGACACATTTTCCTGCTCAACTACGCGTGAATACATTTATTTCTTATCGTATGTTAGATTCATTGTTTTATACAGGGTGTATACGGAGGGGTGGATCAAACGAAGGTCAAAGGTAGGGGACCTCAAGGGGCATCTGAATCACCCCCATGTATGTTCAGCAATTGTTAGTAGTTTCGGAGATATTGATCATTTTAATCGGATTTTTTGTCACTTTTCCTTATGTCCGTGATACGAAAAACCCCTAAATTCATGTATTTATACTTTTTTTTTCCAGTGTTTTCTTACATGATTAGAATCACTGTGAAATAAGGAAGTTTATAAAGCTAAATGCCATTTTTTGTTCATTACAACTTTTTGAGTAATCGCACAGAGTTACTTTCTCCATACTAAGGAAACCCCGCGTTTGATTTTCACCAAGTATAGAAAAACAAACTTTGTGTGTTTACTCAAAAAGTTGTAATGAAAAAAAATATGTTATGTAGCTTTAGAAACTTCCTTATTTCACAGTGATTCTAATCATGCAAGAAAACACTGAAAAAAAAAGGTATAAATACATGAATTTAGGGGTTTTTCGTATCACGGACATAAGGAAAAGTGACAAAAAATCCGATTAAAATGATCAATATCTCCGAAACTACTAACAATTGCTGAACATACATGGGGGTGATTCAGATGCCCCTTGAGGTCCCCTACCTTTGACCTTCGTTTGATCCACCCCTCCGTATACACCCTGTATAATGCTAGGTTAAGTTTTATAATTGTATATTTAAGAAACGACTAACTGTTGAGTTTCTTGCGGCGTTTCTTCTCAGCAGAGGTCTCTTGCGAAGCGCTGGTAGAGTTTTGACGTGTTAAAGTGCCCGTGCGGCCTACTTACTGAATAAACATCTTTTATCTTTTTTTTATCTTTAATTAATAAGTAGTGGATTCTGTCTTAAATAAATAGCAAGAGAGTTTTACTACTTTTATATCAATTGACCTACTTTGAAACACAGTCCCACAAACTATCCACTTTTAATCCTTATTACAATGCAATGCGGTGAAGAAGTGGATATATCTCTTCGTAGTCGATATACATACTTATTTTGAGAAGGTCTACTGTCAATTTTTTTGACTTAAAAGCACTAGTACAACTTCAATCTAACGACTTTTTTTCCAGCTATCTTTAAAGCGATAAATAGATAACTAAATATTGAAATACATAGAAGTTATCGTCGGTTTCACCTCAAGTTTTTCCAACAAATATACACTCTTATTTAGATCTGGGGGGTTATTATGACATAACTTTGCAGTTCAGTTTACGCTGAGAGAAAAAGACAGAGTTATATAACTGCTATAGCTCGGTCCTTTGCGCTCGCCGTAAAATGAACTGCATAGCCATGTCATAATAGACCGCTATCTACGTCTAAGGTCAGCATTACCGGTTCCGTTTTCGCAACACTAGAACTACATGTCTCTTCCTTTTAACGTGATAACGTCTTATAAATCGATGAACGCCGGCTGCACTCACGAAAAAGTTCTCATTGTCATGTTCCGCCTGAGCCGAGCGTGCAAGCGAGAGCGCCGAACAAGCGATAGAGAGGCACGATCGGACTAAGCTTTCACCTTGAGTGTTCACATTGTTGCGTTCCGGTTTGGGGATAAGACAGCCGGTGAAATGACTAGCATAGAGGCATTCCATCTTAGTCCTCAGGGTTGGCAACGCATTTGCAGTCTTAGGATTGCATTGCAGTCTTATGAATGCGAATGTCTATGGGTCACAGTTTCTACTTTCCATCAGGTGGCCTGTGTGCTCGTTCGTCTTATCCATGCCATAAAAAAAAAATGTTATCACGTAAAATTATCGTCCGAAAACCGACTTTACAGACAACAATATTTTTTTCCCTTTTTTTTGTCTGTTTGTTATTGTTGTGAATTGTGTTTTTCTTTCTTTAATAGAACATACTGTGTTATTCTTATTTAAAAGTAAATTCCCGCCTAAAAAAACAACCTTGTTCCAGAAAACAGTCGACATTTTACACGCATTTGCGGATCAATCACTCGACGGAGAACGCTCTCGGGGGCACGTGCGACATCTGCGGCGAGACGTTCACGGGCGCCATGGGGCTGCGCATGCACAAGACGCAGACCCACAACAAGGTAACAATTAGAGTTGCCGCGAATAGTGGTTATAGCGAATAGTCGAATACCGATTCATCGCCATTCACTTTGGCGAATAATCGAATAACTCGACATAAAAAAAACATTAAACACATTAAAAAAAAAAATCTAATTTCTTCTAAGGGTGTGAGCAAAAGAAAACAATATAGTTAAAGAAATCTGTTTCATGTTATACATACCTACATATATGTAGTAAATTTAATTTTCAATTTTTAAATGCTGGCAAGTGGCAAATAGAGCAACCTACTGAAGAGCAACGCCACTGCTGAAGAAATCGCCCAATACATCACATTAGCAAAGGCTGACAAATAAACCCATATGAATAGTGGGCTTTGAGTACCAATAAGAATAGATTTCCTATTTTAAGTAAGCTTGCTAAACGATACTTAATCACACCAGCAAGCTCTGTTTATTCAGAAAGACTATTTTCCGAGGCAGGTTTAATTTACGTGGAAAAACGAAACCGACTTGCTCCCGAACGTGCAGAAAAAAATGTTTTTTGCACCACAACCTGCCTCTGTTGGATTTTAAATATTAATTAAAAAGCCTAACTAATTTAATTTCATGAATATGATAGGCACAGGCACATATTACAGATAATAATTGATATTGTGTGTTGTTTTATTAGGGAAAATAATTAAAAAAATGTTTATTTTTAACTCATTAATTTTTTTGTTCGATAAAAGTTTATTTTGGACGACTATTCGCCGAATGCCGAATAATACTAGCTATTATTCGGTATTCGACGAATATCAAAAAAATGACGAGTAATGCCGAATACCGAATAATAGCGAGTATTCGCGGCAACTCTAGTAACAATGAGCGGGTCGCTAGTTTTCCTTAGTGTTGCGCTACGTATATATCGGAAACATTGAAGATTCTCAGGTTTTGTTTGTTAAGCGGTATTGACACATCAAAGTTGCATCTAAAATAGCTGCGATACACATAGGTACATACACATACATAAACTCACGCCTTTATTCCCAGAGTGGTAGGCAGAGCTACAGAATTACCAACAACTCTAAAAACTTGTTGATAATTGTGTAACCACATTTTGCACACTTAGGCGAAGATGTTTACCAGTGTATTAGTGACAGGTTGCAAGCCCATCGCCTAACAGTACTACAAGCCTTTATTCCCTTAGCCGTCTCTTACGACATCCACGGGAAGATATGGAGTGGCACTATTCTAACCCGGCAACCATACGGGTAAAGATTCTCAGGTTTTATTAGTGAAGCGGTATTGACACATCATAGTTGCATCTAAAATAGCTGCGATGTCCAGTTAGATCACCTTGTAGAATCTCTTACCTATTAATTTTGTACGTGATTCCTACCGTGATCTTACTGGACATCGTGAAAATAGTTTTCAACATAGCACCCCACGAAGACTGAGATGATTTACTCACGTTTACCTGTAAATCTGGAGGAGGCTTGAATGTCCAGAATATTTTCCTTTAACCTGCGTATTTTGTTTGTTTTCAGAAAGAAATAAAAGCCTTGAAATGTTTGATATGCAAGATACAGTTCGAGAACAAAGAAGCGCTGGACCGACACTCCCAACCTAACAACGACTGCGATCCCAAACTGAGGTATATACTACACCGGGTTTTTAATTTATTTATTTAGAATTATTTATTTCAGATTATTGCCCATATTATTTGATAGTTACACGTTACTTAAAATAGGTTAGTAATCAATATGCAGTGGCGTAGCTACCAAAGGGCAGTACTCCGGAGCCCCTAAGCTTGGGTGGGCAAAACCTGATTAGCAAATCTCTTATCACACTAACTAGCTAACTAGCTGATGATGATTACTAGGATAATTTATAATAAAATAGCATTTTTAAAATATTGATAAGACGTAAACAATTTAGGGGCCCCAGTTCTTATTGCCCTTATATACTTAGGGCGGTATTTAGGGCCCTTGGTTACCTAGCTACGCCACTGTCAATATGATCATACAACCACAGCAACACACAAGAAAACAAGGCTATGCCTATATGTGCCTTTGTCCGTAAATATACGTTGTAGTCCATAAAAATTACCACAGTGCACGTGTGACAGTGTTTTTAATCCAGATCATCACTTAAATTGTGAAACGTCCACGGTTGCTATGTCGCGCCGTCGCGAACTAAAAGCTATCATCTCTGTTTGTCTATAGGTTCTGCGAGACCTGCGGCTGCTCCTTCCTCGACGAGGACCAGCTCAGCCTGCACCGGCAGCACTCGCACGGGGTCGAGGTTTACAAGTGCGACGATGTAAGTAGTAGAGTTGTGCCCGCTCGGTCTTTAAAGGGAGCGCTCCGATGTCGGTCAATCGGCGAAAGGAACTAATTCTTTTTTTTTTAGGTATTTTAGTTCCGGTAGTTAAATTCGAGGTCTGAGAAGGACACGCTTTGAAATAGGTATTATTAGTCTCGTTCACATCGAGTGCTGTGCTGTGCGCTCTTTACTCGTCCGCTCTGTTTCGCGTACAAAAATTGCTACAGACCTAAAGTACCGAACCCTAGACCCACCGATTCCTAGTTTTTATTTCTTAGTATTCCTTAAAACCCCATTCGAAATTTTAATGGGAGAGCGGGCCGGTCCCTGGTAATCAATAAAAACAGCATTCTCGATATTTCCTCAAAGAATGTATGAAGATGTCCATGTCCACTTTGTTACCAAAATATGTATTGAATTTTGGTAACAGAGTGGACATCTTCATAAAAAATTTAGGGATATTACGGGAATACTTTTTTACTTATTTATTGAATAAAAGTATAATTCTGAGTGAAGCGAGAAATTTTGCTTACACTGCGCAGAATGAAAACGATTAACCGATTGACATATGTTGCTTTCTGCTTTCCAGTAGTCATTGCATTGCTAATGTTATCCTGATCTCATAGAACCCTCCATTCAACAAAATTTGTCAAAGTAGTATTAATCTCTTTTGGATAAAATTTAAAAGGTTTAAATTCTATTGTCGTGTAGGTAAAATAAAAAAGTGCTTGTTTTGGTCATAACATAAAAGAAGTTCACCATTTTTTTCCTTTGCCATCAATCTATGTTAAAATTATCTTAGATTGAATAGGTAGAATGAAAAACTTGTTTGTTTCACAGTGTAACAAATCGTTCCTGTCGAAGTCGTCCCTCTCGACGCACATCGACCGGGTGCACCTCAACATCAAGCCGCGCTTCCGATTCTACAACTACAAGAAGAACTGCCGGCAGCGGCCCGGCGTGCGGCTCGATTACATGTGCGAGACCTGTGGGAAGGCTTACACGGTGAGGACACACAGGCATACACAAAACCCTAGATACAGTCAAAGTTTGAACCTAGCCTAATCTAGACACAGAGTCTTAGTCATACAGAATACAGAATTTAATTTAATAACAACATACATACATACATAAACTCACGCCTTTATTCCCAGAGTGGGGTAGGCAGAGCTACAGAATTTCCAACTATAAAAACTTTTGATAATTCTGTAACCACATTTTGCACACTTAAGCGAAGATGTTTACCAGTGTATTAGTGACAGGTTGCAAGCCCATCGCGTAACAGTACTACACGCCTTTATTACCTTAGTCGGCTTTTACGACATCCACGGAAAGATACGGAGTGGCACTATTCTAATCCGGCTACCACACGGGGGTAAAATTTAATAACAAGTCAATTTTAAATTAACAGTCAATTGCAATTTAAAATATAAAAATGTACAAATAAGCTAATTTGTAATAGGTATTACAGTTTTTAATAAAATGTGTATTGTAATGGGTTAATGACCGCCTTCTAATGATGGTAGGGCCATGTGCAGAGTCGGTCCGGATAGCTACCACTATCTTATCTTTTAACCTACCGCCAAGCAGTCATGTTCGTATTGTTGCGTTCCGGTGTAGGGTTTGGATGACAGGTAAATACTTATAGAAGCGTTTCGTCTTAGCGTTGGCAACGCATTTGCAGTCTTAGCTATCTCAGTAAAATCGTCATGGGCCCATAACCTAACGAAATAATTCCCTCTAGTGTAGTCGTCTACAAGTAACTGGATTTAGAGGTAAAGTAATTAGATACAAATTACAATGTTATAAAGGCAATTATGTATTTTGATACATCGCTCATTGAATACAAAACGGACACATTCCAAAATAATTTGCTCTCCCATTAAAAATCGTATTCCACCCGCTTCTAATTTAAAAATTCATCATTTCGGATTGTGTCCGTTTTGTATTCAATGAACGACATGTTTAAGAGTCTCAGTTGCGCTTTGCAGACCTTTATAAATCTGCCCTAATCTTTTGAGCCTTCTAAGAAAATGCCAGCTAACCAGTTTGTGGTCGACAGTGCTACGCCCTGCTGAAGACGCACCAGATGAGCCACACGGGCGAGCGACCCTTCAAGTGCAGCCAGTGTCCCAAGAGCTTCATCACAGCCTCGCAACTCAAGGTACTTTTATAATATTCTTAAAAAAATCGGTGAAGTGCGAGTAGGTATTTTTATATTTTAATTTGAATTCAATTTCGAGTTTAATCAGCGCGAGACAACTCACACTTGACCATTTTTCAGTAGTTGTTTTTCTTAAAGGTTTGTAATATAATCATACCAAATTTGACGCTTGTATGTTTTACCGTTTTCACTATATACAAAAAATTAAAATATGTCAAAAAGAAGCGTTTTGTTGTGTGCCAAACCGCCTTTATTATTTCACTTTCTTGATTTTTTATATTTGTTGGTAAATCCGGTGTAATAACACATTCGGAAAAAAAACCCGCTGTCTATTACAGTTCAAAAGATACAGCTGTTTAAAGTTAGGACGGACGGACAGCGAAGGCCCGTTAATAGAGTCCCTTCGGTTCTTTAGGTAGGTTTAACAGTTAAATAATTATAAAACAAAAAAAAATAGTTACTTTTGCATTTTTAATATAACTAGTGGCGCGCCCTAGCTTCGCTTCGGTGTATGTGAGTTTTCTGTAACACCAGTACATAAACCAGGATTTATTATACATACAAACCTTTAACTTGAATCGCAAAACTGCATTAAAATCCATTGCGAAGTATGAAAGCTCTAAATAAAGAAGGACTGACGGCAGGATGCGACTTTGTTTTATACTATATAGAATAAGATGGTTAGAGGCCCATATTATAATTACCTGACAGCCCTATTTATTACGCTTCGAACAGATTAACTAAAGTTTTTTTTTAATATGTTTGTTTGCAGGGTCACCGAGACAGTTTTCACGCCAGAATACGCAAGTACCGCTGCCCGCAGTGCCCCAAAACATTCCTCCGACAGTCCTCAATTTATAAGCACCGACTCGTAAGTACTGTCATACAAACGTTGACAATCACATGATGAACAAATAAAATAAAATAAAATAGTAACGCAGGAGACTAATTACTAATTTTATATAACCGAGTGGACATTGGTGTCCACTGCGTTACTTGATATATAATTATTTGGAATGTCTAATTGTTTGTAACGTTCTCGATGGCATTGGTCAATTATCTAATTTATGTAATGCAAAACGTATTGTCACGTCTTTGTATTAACTATCTAATTTATGTAATGCAAAACGTAATTTTCAAATAAAAACCACTACATGACTAATGTGTGTTAAGTTAGTTTATACAAAATTGATTTTTTTTATATATATGTTTGTAGTGAACTCGCTGTAACACACACATTTATGTGTCACACTTTCTTTGTGTCAAAAGCATACAAGACAAAAATCTTATTTTTAGATACACACGGGTGAAAAGCCCTACGAGTGCAGCATCTGCCACAAGGCGTTCACGCAGTCCGGCTCGCTCACGACGCACGTCAAGTACGTGCACATGAAGCTCAAGCCGCCGCCGCGCCGCCGGAACAAAGACAAGGCTTACTAGCGGAAATATAGCGGTTATTAGCGGTTTACGACTTTTATTTCATCCTTGTTTACCCTTGACTGATTGACTACAGAGCTATGAAACCTAACAGAAAACCACAACTTTCAAATAGATAAGTGTATGACAGATAACCGGACCAAAGCGTCGCACACAGGCACGTTAATTAATACGGAACCCTAATATTATAACCTTTATTTTGAAACATAAAATACATTCCCGATGTGTTCCAAAAATAATGTATGCAGGTGTCCGTTTCGTTACCAAAATATGTATTGAATATTAGTAACAAAACGGACATCCGTAATTTTTTTAGGGATGTATTGGGAATCTTTGTTTTATTGTTTAGAATTTCCCAAACAACTAACAATTTTATTCTAAAGTTCACAGAAAATAAAAGGTTTTTTTTTACTTATATAATTATACTCATAATAACACTTTTTTATTGTTTTTTTTTTAATTATAACCAGTGAGTAGCGCTATGAGAGCATCATCTGCCACTGGCGCTCGTGAGCTGGAATATAGCGGTTATTAGAATTGAATACAAAAAATACGAAACAAAATTTAAAACAACGTAAAACAATATTGTGAGAGTTCTTAAAAAATATAAATAGTCGTCAATAATTTAATGCCACGGCATTTCCGGGAAACGTCGCCGGCTTGGCATGTGCTGTAGCATTGTTGCTGCAGCGCTGTTATTCTGCCGGAAACCACGGGTGCGCGAGGAGACGCACTTATGTCGGGTTCCTATACAGTATGTAAACTTACTAAAACCATTTATTTGAACCCGAGCATGTCTAGGCGATAGATAAGCTTGGGATATATAAATTATTTAAATCTTAACACTTTTTCAAATTTAAATAAAGAATGCACTGAACGCAAGTTCAATAATCTCTTACGATGAAAACATTACATACGGGTCTTATAATGGGCACTGAACAACGATGTAAACATTACACATGGGATGATACTTTTAGGGGTAACCGACTTTGAAAAAGGTGAGATGTTATAATTTTTATGCAATGATAAAATTAAAAATATTCGACACACACTAGCAAAAAAATGTGGTAAAACACTTAACTCAACTAGCCTAGCAACTGGTTGAAAGAGATGGTTTTAGTAAGTTTACATACTGTATTCAAGTCGCGGATAGGTAAGGCTTACATCGAATTAAAATTTTACATTTGCACATACTAAATGTGTCAAATTTTAAAACTAGAGTTAAACATGACGTGAAAAACCATGTGCCTAATAGGAGCTTCAATTTGTTCAACATGGCAACACAGAAAACGTCAAAGTGACGTCAGGTCAATGACCCGGTGTTGTCAATTCAAAAAAATACCTATTGTTAGTGTTATTGATTAATTACCAAATTTTACCTGAGACACCTGACCTGACCGAGCTGTTAGCCTGTATGCACCGAAAATAAACTAAAACAGATAGTAGCCATCTTGAACTAGTTCTATAATTCTCTCAGACCTTACCAAAAGTTGTAGCTAATTCACGTAACCTTATAATAATAACATACAGCGATCTATTTGCTTTCGTTTGGAAGTTTCTTTTATGAATACGGATAGAATGTTTCGTGTGTCCTATGGGGAAACTTTCATCATTATGTCACCAGCAGGTAAACACTAGTTAAATTTTCTATACATCTACGATCAGCCAAGAAAGTGGAATACTAGTTTCGACAAAAGTTTCTGTGAGATCTAATTATCGCTAAGGTTGACACTTTTCACGGTCATTATATTATTGCAAGGGAAAATCGAGCTTGTTGTATCATGACGTGCAAATGAACTTCAACCGTCGGATGGTAGACCACATTTTTGGCCGATTGTACATAATATTTTTATGAAATGAAATTTATTTGGCACTTGAAGCACTTAAAATACAATTTTCTTAATTAGATCAACTTAAAACTGTAAGTAGCTGACTGACATAAACTCACAGCCTAAACTGCTGATCCTAGGGACTCCTTTGGGTACCGTAAAATGTTCCTACTTTGCTCCCCCATGGGTAACTATGCTCCATAGTGACTCTTTCGTTCTTTACCTTATAAGTTAAGGTAGATGAAAAAGTTGCTAATAGAATCGATGTATACATCCAGCTACGAAGTAAATGAAAGCAATAGAATGATTTACAGTACAGATTACCTCAATAAAACCATGGAGCATAATTACCCAGTGAAGAGCAAAGTAGGCACATTTTACGGTACCCTAGGAGTGCACTAAGAAAGGATTTTTAGTAAATCATCCCATACCAGGAAGAAAAAGGGGGAATAGCGGGACAGTAATTCAACACGAACGACAATTTTAAGGGGGTAGTTTTTAAGCAATTGCTGATGCTACACATCTGAATAGCTTCAGGTTAGGTTAGGTTTAGTTTTACTTGTACGTTCAACCATCATTGACATGTTGTGTCAGCTACGAGTATACTTGTAGCTTTTGTTTAAAAATACTATGAGTATTCTCATAGCTGGCAGATAGAATGTTAATATCATTTTTAAAGTTGCCTTGTAGGTCTAGTTGTTTATGCGTGTTTACTCATATTATTGGTTTTATTGCGTCACTGTTGAAGACAAAAAGTATTTACAAATAAACTTGTCTTTAAGATTTGATGACGCACTGGCCTAGTTGGTAGTGACCCTGTCTACAAAGCTAGCGGTCCTGGGTTCAAATCCCGGGAAGGGCAGATATGTGTGTGATGAGCGCGAATATTTGTTCCTGAGTCATGGATGTTTTCTATGTATTTCTCTATATAAGTATTTATATTGTTGTCTAGTACCCACAGTACAAGCCTTGAGCTTAGTTTGGGACTAGGTCAATTGGTGTGACATTGTCCCCATATATTTATTTATTTAGGATGAAGTCTGAACGCAAATGCTAATTGCAAACGACCTTAGTCGCTACATCCGAATCTTTACTACTATTTTATCATTTAACCCGCTGCCAAGCATCATTGTTTTAATAAGATATACTATCTTAAGGCCGTGTTGTAAAGTAATTGTAAGATGTTAGTCTTAAAACATGTCAGAGCAAGCTATTGTCAAGTCAAAAAAGTATTCTCTCATGCATATGGAGGCAGACACGTCAGAGTGTTCGCTATGGTATTCGGTTGAATCAGACTGATATTATAACCCTTAACACAAGAGCCTAGTAAAGTGACGGTTGAAACTAAATAAATGCTTCTATTTTTATGCAACCAATTTTTTTGGGTTTCCCAATGCTGGGCAAAGGCCTCCCCTCTTTTCCGCCATTCATTTAGGCTTCAGTCAATGACCAAGTTTGGGCACCGTAAATTAGGATGGGAAGAATACAAAATTGTGTTTTGTTTATTGGTGTTTAATACTTGCCTCATCGGTACTTGAGTTGCAGGAGATGGTGACAGTGATGAACTGATGAATGAGGGATTTAAGCAAAAGGGGATGAGAGTAAATGTTCCCAAGACCAAGGTCATGGTGATAGAGAAGGACAAGGAGATGTCAGATGACTGAGTGCGTGATAAATATAAAAGGTGAATTAGTCGAACAAGTGAGCGAATTTGTGTACCTGGGAAGTGTGTTTACAAGAGATGGTAAGTGTGAGAAGGATATCGAGAGGAGGGTGAATGCGGGGATTCAAATTAATGGGGCCCGTACTCCTTTGTGAGCAGACAGGGCGTTTCACAAAAAGCCCGACTGGCTGTTCACAATGGAGTGCTGGCCCCTACCCTGATGTATGGTAGTGAATGTTGGGTGTGGCAGGACAAGCATGAAAGTCGTGTTAATGCAGTTGAAATACGCTCTTTGCGTAGTATATGTGGTGTGAAACTGATTGATAGAGTAAGGAATGATAAAGTCAGAGAGAAATGTGGTATAAAAGAAGATGTAGTGACTAAGATTGAAAAGGGCATGCTTCGATGGTTCGGTCATTTGGAAAGGATGGATGAAAGAAGATTGACGAAAGAGATATACAGATCGAAAGTGAGTGGACGGGTCGGAAGGGGCCGCCCTTGGCGTACTTTTTCGAGTCAAATCGGAGTTCTGGAAAAGGGCCGAATCTTAAGTACCCGAAACCGACGTGCGTGCATGACTCGATGTATGAATGTGGAAGAAGCGAAAGAAATTTGTCAAGATCGTAGCAAGTGGAAAGAAGTGGTCTCTGCCTACCCCTCTGGGAAACAGGCGTGATTTAATGTATGTACAGTCAAGGACTTTAATTGTTAAGCCACTATGGAACCCTGTCGCATAACGTTGATCATTATTTTTTGCGTAATTTCTTTCATGTGGTTTGAAGCTGTCATTATGACAGGGTTCCATAGTGGCTTAACAATTAAAGTCCTTGACTGTATGTATGTGTTAAATCTTGTTATTGAATGTAGCCGTGCCCGTGGTGGATCCGGAGCTGCAGGCTTGCCGCGCCTGCCTCGCGACCGACACCAAGCTGTACCGGCTGCAGGGTGAGCTGGCGGAGGCCTGGGAGGGCCTCGTCGGGGAGCCAGTGAGTCTACCATCACATTATATAGCTACAGTACAGTAGAACACAATTTATATGGCGTGTCGTGAATCTTTGTTTGCGCAGACCCGAACGACGATTCAGATGATTTCCAAAAGCGCGATAAAAACCCACGATCAGACTTGTACGTAATAGGTATAAGGTGTACGCAAGTCTGATCGCTGGCCGAATGACACGCGGGCGTCAACATGGCGTCACTAATAACCAATAATAGCGCAGAATACAACCGCGCAACGCGTGGATCATGCTGATTGGTTCCCGCGCTTCGAAAAATTGTCATCTGAGCAGGTACATCGGTACGCCATATCAGTTGTGTTTTACTGTAACGAACGTTTGGTCCATGTTCGTATCTAAGATTTCACAACTGGTTATGAATAAGGTTTTCTTTTCACTGTTTCATAACCAGTTATTAAACAAGACTTTTTATATTTTCATAACCAGAACCTCTTACTAATTTTTGGGCTCCTGGTACGTTTTCCACATTTATAGGCAAGCAGCTTCCCATTGTTGTTTTGGTATAGAGGCATTCTGCTTGTGCAAGCGATGTGCTTTTGAGCCACCAGTGAGCACCAGTTTCCGCCTTTTCAGTGGAACAGGTTGTTTTAGTACTAATTTCAATTTAATAATAAATAAATAAATAAATACAAGGGGACAATCTCACACCAATTGAACTAGAACTTAATTGAATTGAATTCTCGTCTCGCTGGTGGAAAAACCTTCAGGATGCCATTCTTGATTTTGTTGTCTTGAGAATACAAATGCCTATAGGTCTCAGATCCCACTGACCACCTGCCCCCTATTTCAGGTGACGATCCGTTATACATTGCAAAGTTAAGACTACGCCGGATGTACAGTGGCGCCCTCATTACTTCTATTGTGTTTTCTAATAAACTATAGTATTTTCTTGAAATTAGATGGTCGGTTTTTAGGGTTCCGTAGCCGAATGGCAAAAAACGGAACCCTTATGGATTCGTCATGTCTGTCCGTCCGTCCGTCCGTCCGTCTGTCCGTCCGTATGTCACAGCCACTTTTTTCCGTAACTATAAGAGCTATACTGTGGAAACTTTGTAAGTAGATGTATTCAGTGAACCGCTTTAAGATTTTCATACAAAAATAGAAAAAAAACAATAAATTTTTGGGGTTCCCCATACTTAGAACTGAAACTCAAATTTTTTTTTTGATCAAACCCATACGTGTGTTGTATCTATGGATAGGTCTTCAGAAATGATATTGAGGTTTCTAATATAATTTTTTTCTAAACTGAATAATTTGCGCGAGAGACGCTTCCAAAGTGGAAAAATGTGTGTCCCCCCCCCCCCCCCGTAACTTCTAAAATAAGGGAATGATAAATGTAAAAATAATATATGATGTACATTACCATGCAAACTTCCACCGAAAATTGGTTTGAACGAGATCTAATAATTAGTTTTTTTTTAATAGGTACGTTATAAATCGTAAACCGCATTTTACCTTTCATTCAATCCACTCCAATATAATAAAGAATAAAGAAATTTTTTTAGATGTATAGTGGTACGGAACCCTACATGCGCGAGTCCGACTCGCACTTGGCCGCTTTTTGTACTACAAATGAAAACACAACGTATAGGGTATATCGCATAGTTTAATAACAATTCACCTTCGAGTTATCAACTAAACGGAAAAAAGCCACCTTTTCCCGTTAAGCTGACTACTCAAAGGGTAATTGTTATTAAAGTCTGTTACGTATCCCATAAATTGTGTTTTTACGAGCACTACAAAAACGTATCGTCTGATTGCAAGGAAATTCTTTAGTCAATTAGAAAACACAATAATAGTAATGAGGGCGCCACTGGACGCTCGGCGTTTGCTCGGCGCGGTCTTAACGCTGATACACCATGGGGTATCACACAAAGTACGCCATGTACAGTCGAAGACATAAATTGATGAACAGATCCAAATTTTCAAAACACCTGCTCAATGTAAAGTTCCATATGTCGCTGAACAAATTGTTGATCAAATCTATGTGAACATTGCAGAATGTCAAATGTTAGTAAACAATATTTTATCAAAAGTTGCTGGACTTTATAAATCTACATAATTAGATTATCATTGATGGCAACGAAAGTGCATTAACACATACTTACAAAACACCTGTACATTATTTATTTAGCATTTTTAAAATAGGTAAAATAATATTAAGTCTAAATATCAAAGTGTTGAAATAACGTCCAGTTAATTTTGGACTCCTTCGTGGAATTTTAGCGTACAGTGACTTTTGGATTATTTCATCGAGTTTAAGTGTCCAGCGACTTTTGGCGTTAATTAAGTTATGGTAGTGTTTAGGGACTTTTGAACTGTCATGACGAACAAGGAGTTTTGAACATACCTCTGTATATTAACACATGAATAGTTCTCGTGTACAGTTCATTTCGTAGCTTTATTTTGTTTAGCGACTTATGTCTTTGACTGTACACTGAAATGTCACATGTCACATGTCAATGTCGGAATGGTGATATAGGGGGCAGGAAGCCTGTGTGTTCCGCCTTCTCAATATAAACATAATGGTCCCCAGGTCTGACGAACAGACAAGCTGCCGCAGCACATCTGCAACTTCTGCGGCGTGCTCCTCAACAAGTTCACGGCGTTCAAGGAGCGCTGCCGGGCCGCGCGGCGCATCATGCAGGCGGCAGTCGCGCAGCCTATGTACCACCCGGTGCGTTCATCCAATATCTATCTGGGTCAATCAACTTTTCCTTGCACCTCGTTGCCATGGTGACGTCTCCTGGGTCAATTTTTAAAACCACGATTTTAAAGTATGTAAATGCAGCAAACATCAGGTTTTGTGGTAATTACAAGCCCATTCGTAGTATAGCGTATTATATTATAACGTGTATATTATAAAGTGTATATTATATTTAGACCCCGGTATCGGAGGTGCAAAATGGTAGCCGTCAAGTTGTTAGGGATGGGTAAAAAAAAATATGATTTCGATATCGATATTCTTACTACAAAAAAACACTATGGTTGCTTTTTTACTTTTCTAATGTTTCGGATTGCAGGGCAGTGCATGAACGCTCTTGAGATACACCTTTTCAATGGAAGTATAATACTGGCCACTTATACTGATAATAAATTATTTACGTCAATAGATAGTCAATGTCATATAAATAAAATAACTCGTTTAATTAAAGTTCTAGACTCTTATGGTAAAGAAAAATTATCGACATATAGCCATAATTATCGACATATAACTAGTATTATCGACTTATAGCTAGTATTTCAAAATATTATTTTACCCATCCCTAACAACTTGACAGCTACCATTTTGCACCTCCGATAACGGGGTCTAATTATATTATAACCATTTTTCAAAGAAACTCTATCTCTATGTGGAAGAAGCGAAAGAAATTTGTCAAGATCGTAGCAAGTGGAAAGAAGTGGTCTATGCCTACCCCTCTGGGAAACAGGCGTGATTTAATGTATGTATGTATGTACTCTATCACTGTTGTCTCCTGGGTTACGGGACAGAATAACAACAACAAAAAGTTGATCCACCGATCTATACCTTTGACCTTCGAGGAACACGGAAGGGAGTAGGCTTTTGCACCATTTCCCCTCTGTCCTAGTACAGTCACGAGATTAAATTTGGTACCCACCTTAGGTCCAAAGTCAATTCAATGCAATTCAATTTTTGGGAAGATAATGGCCCCATCAATGTTTTGATGATTCTGCCAATGTCGAGGTTGGATAGTGCGCTGCCAATCTGACATTCTACAACAATAACGTTGAGTTTCTAAAAAGTTACAAATGACTTGACATATCTTACGACATTGACGACTTAAAAGCATATTTTTCTTGAAATTGGTCCCAAATTAACGCTGTCTAATAAAACTAGTTGTCACTCTTGTCAACTAGACAGAGTCCAGTCGTGCGAGTGAACGTTACCTATACTAAAAATGCCGAATTGCTCTGATTTCTGTTGTAAAAAGGGGTCTGGGACATCGGACTTAAAAACGATGGTGTTACATTTCACATGCAAGTAAATTAACAAATCGATGTATCGACTAATCGACTCCATTCCGCTAGGAAGGCCGTGTTCCTCGAAGCCTTTAAACGAGCAATTCTTATCTATATTTCAGATCACAACCGACTTCGTCCGCTCCGTCGACCGGCTCTCCCACAAGCTGCTCCTCGAGTTCACGCTCGGGCTGGACGCGAACATCATCAGCATGACCCACGAGGACAACGACGACGAGATCGATCTAGATAAGTGTATCGACCAAGACGAGAAAATTATCGATTTGGACGACGGCCTTAATGACGTTCTGAATGACTTTGAAGAAATAAGAAACTCGTTGAACGATAACGATCTAAATTTTAATGAATTATGTGACGTAAGCGGTAATGATGATGGATTCCCCGGTGGAAAGGAAATTAATAATGATTTCGATGAGTTAATAAGGAAAGGATTGAGTTCTAAAAGTATTGATAGTGAAATAGAAGATATGTTAAACGCCGAATTGAAAAGGGATGGATGTATGTCTTTTAAAGCTATTGATGAATGTACCAATTTGACTGCAGCCAAACATATAGACGCAAGTGATACCTTTGACAGCGCTGAGGAACTGTTAAACGCAAATATAAATGACAGTTTAACAGAAGTTATGAATTTAAATGAGGTGTCTATAAACACAAACGATTTGAATGATAATGATAATGATACATCGAATTTAGTCGATACGTTGGATAAATTCATTTTAGATAATGATTATATGAATGACAAGTATTTGATTGATTCGAATATGAGCGAAGGGCTGGAGAAAGAAGTTATGTCCCATAATAACCACGAGGATATGTTAAGGAATATAATACCAACAATTTGTAAAACAAGCCAAAATATTGTTGGTTACTCTGAGATAAATAATAGTCCCATAACAGGGAAAAAAGAAATACAGGGTGTTAAAGATTCTCTTATAAAAGACATTGCTTCGATGGGTGAGGAGCTCAAGAATGTCGGTACGCAAGCTCTGTTAGATGAAATCATACTCGAAGCTTGCCATGGTGAGAAAAATGTTGGTGTAAAATCATCGACAAAAGAAATTCCTCCAATGGGCAAGGACGTTAACATTGGTAATCTGCCTTCTTTAACAGAAATTCCTTCAATGGTCAAAGAAATAATTAATATTGGTAAGCTGCCTTCTTCAACAGAAATTCCTCCAATGGGCAAGAAAATTATTAATATTAGTGAACTGCCTTCCTTAACAGAAATTCCTCCAATGGGCAAGAAAATTATGAATGTTGGTGAACTGTCTTCTTTAACAGAAATTCCTTCAATAGGCAAAGAAATCTTTAATATTGGTAAGCTGTCTTCTTTAACAGAAATTCCTTCAATGGGCAAGAAAGCCATTGATATTGGTGATCTGTCTTCCTTAACAGATATTCCTTCGATGGGCAAGAAAGCCATTGATATTGGTGAACTGCCTTGTTTAACAGAAATTCCTTCGATGGGCAAGGAAATCTTTAACATTGGTAAGCTGTCTTCTTTAACAGATATTCCTTCAATCGGCAAGAAAGCGATTGATATTGGTGATCTGTCTTCCTTAACAGATATTCCTTCAATCGGCAAGAAAGCGATTGATATTGGTGATCTGTCTTCCTTAACAGATATTCCTTCAATCGGCAAGAAAGCGATTGATATTGGTGATCTGTCTTCCTTAACAGATATTCCTTCAATCGGCAAGAAAGCCATTGATATTGGTGAACTGCCTTCTTTACCAGAAATTCCTTCGATGGGCAAGAAAATGATGAATATTGGTGAACTGTCTTCTTTGACAGAAATTCCTCCAATGGTCAAGAAAATGATGAATATTGGTGACCTGTCTGCTTTAACAGAAATTCCTTCAATGGGCAAGGAAATCATGACCATTGGTAAGCTGCTTTTAACAGAAATTCCTTGGAAGGGCAAGGAACTCGAAGATTTTAGGGAGAAATTGTTAAAAGAAATTATATCCGAAGCGTGTGAAAAAGAAAAAACTGTTGATGTAGAATCATTTCTAAAAGTAATTCCAAGAACTAGAGAGACCGATAAAATTGATATTGAATCTATGTTTAAAGATAATCCGAAGACGGTTAAAACGAACAGGAAAGCCACAAGAACAATTCGAAAAGTAACCAAACCCCTATTGACTAAGAAAAACGAAATGGCGATTATGAAAGAAAATAAATTAGTTAGAAAACCAATAAAAAGAATACAACCCAATGATGAACTGACTGGACAAGAAAATAAAAATATAGAATGGCAAAAGGGTACTTTTAAATACGTAAAAAAAGACATTTTCAATGATGATGAACTAGAGCTTTACAAACCGAAAATGACCAAGAAATACAAGATACCTCTTATAAAACGTAATCAACCTTTTGAGCCTAAGATCCAAGTTGCTAGCAAATCACGAAAGAAAATGCAACTAGAACCTGGCGAAATCTTAAGTGATGATGATGATGCTATAGATTTTGTTCATCCAGAATCTTACAACATTATATGGCACAAAGGTAAGATTATATACAAAAAGGTTGACGATGGAAACGCAAACACTGATAGTACTCAACCTGCTCATGAGTTTATTAAGTTTGGTGAAGATTTCAAATTCAAAGTGTTCATGCTGACTAAAGAGCAACAGATGGAGGACCTGCAGGTGAAGAGGGAGTCGCCGCTATATGTGTCATCTCCGTACAAGTGTGATAAGTGCGTCAAGGGCTTCAGGTCGGAGATCACACTCAGGAATCACATCAAGTGTCACGAGTTTGTGAGTATTCTTGCTACTTCAGCGCTAAAGCGTTAATATTGATATAGTTAACGGTATCAAATACCACCTATAGCGTAACAGAAGTTCTATATTGAGCGTTGCCATGGCGATAAGAGTTTTATTATAATTATTATAGCATTGTCATTACATTATAATATAGTTGTCAAAATCAGATTTTACAACAATTAGAAATACGAAAAATATTTAATTACTTAACTAACATAACATGCGTTTTAAAAGAAATAAATATTAAGAAAATATCAATAAAATTAATTGGGTCGGCAGTTTTCGGTAATAGCGTTTGGAGAGTAAAATTTACATTCAAATTCTTAAGATTTATTTTGCGAAGTATTTAAAAAAAAATGTTATCGCTAAAATATTCACAAATAAATTACGGTAAAAGTAGCAATTACAGTAAAACACAACTGATATGGGTTACCGATGTACCTGCGCAGACGAAATTTTTTCGAAGCGCGAGAACCAATCAGCATGATCCACGCGTCGCGCGGTTGTATTCTGTGCTATTATTGGTTATTAGTGACGCCATGTTGACGCGCGCGTGTCATTCAGTCAGCCGTCAGTGGGTGAGTGCGCGCTTTCGGAAATCATCGGAATCGTTGTTCGTGTGAACGAAGATTCACGACACGCCATATCAATTGTGTTCTACTGAACTCATAGTATTTTGGTCTATCTAAACCACAGACCACTTACCCTATAGACTCCGCATACAAAGGCGCCCCCGTAAGCCATGCTTATGCTCATAGAACACTAATTGGTTGCCATGGTTCTATTGGCGCGCACCACGACGCGCACACTTGATTATTCGTTGACTTTGAACTAGCCAATCACGGTGCACTTTCCGCCCCCCGCGCCCCGCCATTTTGGCTTAATGAGATACTAGACAAACTGTTCCGAAGCGGAGTCTATAGGGTAAGTGGTCTGTGATCTAAACCAAACGAACAGCTGGCCAGCTTGCAAGGTCTCTCGTCGGTGTTCCAGGAATACGGCAAGTTCATGTGCGAGATCTGCTTCTCGCGGCACAAGTCCGACTCGCGCCGCCGCCGCCACTCTGAGAAGCACCGCCTGCGCTACTGCTGCACGCACTGCCAGTTCGTCGCGCGCGCGCGGTGCGTACCCGCGGGGAGACGGACAGATGGATACACCAGGCAGACTAGACAGACCAGACAAATGGACAGATCGGACTGACGGACAGACTGGACAGACGGACAGACTGGACAGATGGACAGACTGGACAGACCGGACAAACGGACAGACTTGTCAGATGGATAGACCAGACAGACCGGACCAATGGACAGATCGGACAGACGGACAGACTGTACAGACGGACAGATTGGACAGATGGACAGACCGGACAAACGGACAGACTGGACTGATGGATAGACCAGACAGACCAGACAGACCGGACCAATGGACAGATCGGACAGACGGACAGACTGGACAGATGGACAGACGGACAGACTGGACAGACGGACAGACTGGACAGACGGACAGACTGGACAGACGGACAGACTGGACAGATGGGTAGACCAGACAGACCACACAGACCGGACCAATGAACAGATCGGACAGACGGACTGACGGACAGACTGGACAGACGGACAGACGGACAGACTGGACAGACGGACAGACTGGACAGATGGACAGACTGGACAGACCGGACAAACGGACAGACTTGACAGATGGATAGACCAGACAGACCAGACAGACCGGACCAATGGACAGATCGAACAGACGGACAAACTGGACAGACGGACAGACTGGACAGATGGACAGACTAGACAGACCGGACAAACGGACAGACTTGACAGATGGATAGACCAGACAGACCAGACAGACCGGACCAATGGACAGATCGGACAGACGGACAGACTGTACAGACAGACAGATTGGACAGATGGACAGACTGGACAGACCGGACAAACGGACAGATGGATAGACCAGACAGACCAGACAGACCGGACCAATGGACAGATCGGACAGACGGACAGACTGGACAGACGGACAGACGGACAGACTGGACAGATGGACAGACTAGACAGACCGGACAAACGGACAGACTTGAAAGATGGATAGACCAGACAGACCAGACAGACCGGACCAATGGACAGATCGGACAGATGGATAGACCAGACCAGACAGATGGACAGGTCGCTCACTAGAACTTAACGTCTGCTACACAAATAGAAGAGTGACTCGCGCCGCGCCGCTCCTGCCGCACGCGCTGCGTCAATACAGACAGACAGACCAGACGGCCGTATAAACTCCGCGGTTTGATTGTTCTCAGGGATATAGCCGAGTCGCACTTCCATTCGCACGTCGGCAAGAAGTTCGAGTGTCTACACTGCGGGGAAATATTCAAGTAAGACCAACGTCCCTTAGGACGTCTACACCTGCACCCTATTTCACTATCTTGACAATGACAGGTGTAGTTCCTGAGATTACCGCGTTCAGACAAACAAACTCTTCAGCTTTATAATATGAGTATAGATTAGTATAGATTCATATTCCATCGACTTTCGTTGTATGGTATAAATAAAAAGCACAGCCCATAATAAAATACAGTCCACTCTGAGCCATCTCAAGCTACATAACACAAGTAAGGCAAATAAATATATTTCTGTATTCTAAGTATTTTTAGTTAGCATTTTAACAGTGTTACTCTGCATATAATATGTTAGACATCTTGTGTCCTGTAGGCGGAGTATGTTGCAAAACTTGATTTTTTGTATAGCAACATTAATTTTTATTTTTAATTTGTTTGATGTGGCAACTTTCTCTTCTCCCAAAAATAGACACCACAGTGAACTCAATGCTCTTGTTTCATTTTAATTTAATTTAATTACCCTGGAACCCAATATAATAAGTTTGTGCTTTAAACAGTTCTTAAGAGGGTATAGATTGTGGTTTCGTTGCAGTAAGCGCGCGACGCAGCTGTCGCACGTGCGGCTGCACCACCCGAACCTGTGCAGGTCGTGCGAGCAGTGCGGCGAGGCCTTCGTCAGCCGGCTCGGGCTGCAGCTGCACACGAAGCGGGTGCACGGGGTGAGGCACACAGACATACACAGATGAAATCACACACAGACATACATATACAGGGTGTTTGGCAGTCGGGTGTAGGGGTTTTAAGGGATGATAGTAAGGGTCATTCTGAACATTTTTGACCACATCTACTATTATGCTAAGTTTCACGGTTTCCGAGATATTGATCATATTAATAGGATTTTTTGTCATTTTTCCTTATGTCCGTGATACGAAAAACCCCTTAATTCAAGTATTAATTTTAAAAAAAAAGTGTTTACTTGCATGACTTGAATCACTATAAAATAAGGAAGTTTTAAAGCTACATTGCATTTTTTTCCTTACAACTTTTTGAGAAACCTCACAAAATTGGTTTCTCCATACTAAGAGAACCCCGCGTTTGTTTTTCACCAAGTATGGAAAAAACAATTTTGTGAGGTTACTCAAAAAGTTGTAAGGAAAAAAAAATGCAATGTAGCTTTAAAACTTCCTTATTTTATAGTGATTCAAGTCATGCAAGTAAACACTTTTTTTTTTAAATTAATACTTGAATTAAGGGGTTTTTCGTATCACGGACATAAGGAAAAATGACAAAAAATCCTATTAATATGATCAATATCTCGGAAACCGTGAAACTTAGCATAATAGTAAATGTGGTCAAAAATGTTCAGAATGACCCTTACTATCATCCCTTAAAACCCCTACACCCGACTGCCAAACACCCTGTATATTTAAAGTGGCATAAACACATTGACATTCTGTCTGGCAGACTAGCGCAGGCATCGTTTGCTCTGTCCCTGCTCGCCTGTTCATTGTCTCCCGACAACCTTAGAATGGCGTACTATGCATACATCAATTCTCTCCTGGCATACGGTATTGATTTTTGGGGCTTGGCAGCTGAAAGGGATATGGTATTCGTGTTACAGAAGAGAGCTGTTAGGATTTTGGCTGGGGTGCCACCTTTTACACCTGCAAAGTTCTATTTTATAAAACTTGGAATACTCACCGTGCCCAGTCTCTTTATTTCGAAAGTTGCTAAATAAGAATAAGACGCACTAATCGCGAAATAAGACCGGTACTCGTTCGCTTGGCGCGTACTTCCAACTCATTGCGGGCGGTAGGCGTCCGTATCTATAACAGCCTACCACCGGAAATACAAAATGCGCCTTCCTATCAGGTTTATGTAAAACAATTAAAACACTTTCTTTTAAAAGAGGCTTTTTATAGTGTAAAGGAGTTTTATAATAAATAATTTAGTTTATATAAGTATAAAGTAAAGGGGACATATTTAATTTAATAATAGTGTTTTTGTTTTAGGATTAAGAATTCAGTTTTTTGATAATTGTTTTTAGTTTTTGATAATTATTTGACCTATTTTATTTTTAATGTATTTTTTGACGTGTGCTTTTATGCAATAAATATTTTTGATTTGATTTGATTTGATTTGACCAATCAAACTATAGAGGAATGAAAAAGGCGTTTTCATCTTTAGAGTTCCTCTCAGTGACGTGACTTTAAAAAAAAACATAAATTTCTGCGTTAGATAAACCACTGCTGCATTTATATATCGAACTTCTCTAAAAAAAAATGCTGTGTCCGGTTTTTCGCTTTGCTGCATTTCTATTTCGTGTTCCCACTTCATCACCTTCTCTTGGTGAACAAGTCGTTAAATACTAAAGCGCCACAAATCAAAATGTGTTTGTGTTGCATTTAAATTCGGAATGCTATACAGTGTGTTACCAGCACCCTGGCTTTTTTAAAGTAGGTTAAAATAACTTTCACTTTCAGTACCCAATTAAGGACTGAAATGAAGGATTTTTAACTTTGTCAGTTTTGTGACGAAAATTAGCTATATATTGACGGCCGCATTGTATGGCTAATTTTCGTCACAAAACTGACAAAGTTAAAGTTCCTTAATTTCAGTCCTTAATTGGGTACACTTTTTAGTGAAAACTCCCATATCTGTAACGTAACTATGACATTAATTTAACTAATAAACACATTTTCAGGCTTGGTGAACTTTCTAACAAAATTTAAATTGCCAGCATACATTGCTAAGCTAAGCACAGCAATTTGACAAGTGTAAATGACAGTCGACGGATACTTTGATTATTATGATCTGCCCCCGTACCACGACATGCCTTGTACCAAGCAATTCAGCGATACTTATAACGATGAACACGCAGCACATGCACTACATTAAAAATGGGCAGCATCTAAGAAAATTAATTGTGAAGTTATTTTAATTATTTTTTAATTGAAAACACTTGCAAACAACTCCTAAACCAACATATCATCGGCAGTTTTAATAAATGCCCGCATGCCGGTAACACACTGTATACTTTAAGTTTCAAATCAAACTATGTCTGTTTTTGTTTTGTGGCGCTTTTGTATTTAAGCAGCGAAGTGTTGACTTGGCGTCTCCTGCAGATGGAGCCACCGAAGCCGGAGGAGATGGAGTCCTTCTGCTACTCGTGCCGGTTCCAGTTCAGCAACCAGGACGCCTTCCGCCGGCACCGCGCGCTGGTCGGCAACTCCAGCTGCATGGAGCTCTGGTACAGTACAACTGTGGCGACCTAGCGACATCTATCGGCAACATGGGTCAACCGACGCCAGCGCCAGCGTCAGACAGCGGAACTAAAGTGATCTATATAGCACTAACGAAGTATCTACATTGTCATATACGTGGTGGTTCATTTAGATAAGTCAGTATGGGAAAGTCTGAAACTTTAAGACATACGAGTACGAAGATTTGTTCTTAGGAACCATGTAACCGATTTTAATAACAAGAAAAAATGTATGAATGTATTTTACGCACCTAAATGTGTTGAATATTGTATTGAAAATTGAATGTATGTATGCAGTTTCTTGTTATTAAAATCGGTGACATGTTTCCTAAGAACAGATCTTCGTATGTCTTATACTGACTTTCCCATACTGACCGCTCTAAATGAGCCACCCTGTATATCACTTCCAACTTCATCCCAATGGACTTCGGTCCCCAGGTAGAACCCCCGCCTGGAGAGAGATCTCTCTATTGTCCTCTCTTTCTACACAATCATCATTCTCCTGCCCTTATCCCAACTTATTTAGGGTCGGCGCAACATGTCTTTTCCTTCCATACTTCTCTATAAGTCGTCATCTCGGTAGGCACTCCCTTTCTACCCATATCATACTTCACACTGCACTACTCGCTTCGCTCATCGTCGACTGTTTATCCTCATTTTACTCGACTGCCGAAGGAGGAGGGTAATCTGTTTATCAGCCTATATATGTTTACATACGCCTTTAGTTCTGATGACAATACAATAATGTATCACCATCGAGCTGGTCTGATGATGTAGGGCTGCCATAGGAATTCCTAAATTACACATGACAAACCCGTCGTGTTAGGGCTTGTTAGAATCGTCTTGACGATTAGATGATACAAAAAAACTACAATAGGCAACAAAAGCTCGCCTTAAAACTGTTTTTTTTGACAGAAACTTATTATTTTTGATGGATAAAAATCAAAATAAATGTACATAAAGACGCTATTTAAATGTCACTTAAATGATGTCAAACTTACAATTTCATTACAAAATGACGTATGTTTGACGTTAACCAACAGCTTCGTTACTGTGACAAAACTAGGCTCTTACTTATACTGTCTGCAGTCCAGTAATCAGGACCGTATTTAACATATTGGAGGCCTTGGGCATATTATAATAATGGGGCCAATCCGTCGTAGGATATCATATTCGCAAAACATGATATTCGCAAATCATCATAGTAGCAAAACATCACATTAGCAAAACTTAACTTTTATTAAGACATGAATTAGACAGTGTCGACGGAGCTCCGCTAAGCGGAGCTCCTATTTCTGTGTAGTTTGGCCCTCCGGGCCTGCTATAAATCTAACATAACCCAAACCTACCTACGATTTTATAACAAAACCCGACTATTTGTAAATATCATGTGTGGCGACATAGCGACATCTAACGGCAAAACATGTTACCACCAACTCGCCAGCGCCAACAACGCCACAGCGTCAAACAGCGAAACTAAAGTGGTCTACATCGCGCTAGCGAGATTTCTTCAGTCAGTTGATATATCACTTCCAACTTCATCCCAACGGACTTCGGACCCCAGGCATAACACCCGCCTGGAGGGAGATCTCTCTATTGTCCTCTCATACTAGAATGTTTTGCGAATATCGTACATACATACATACATACATAAACTCACGCCTTTATTCCCAGAGTTTGGCGGTAGGTTAATGGATAAGATGGTGGACTCATAAATAAATAACATACATACATACATAAACTCACGCCTTTATTCCCAGAGTGGGGTAGGCAGAGCTACAGAATTACCAAAAACTCTAAAAATTTGTTGATAATTCTATAACCACATTTTGCACACTTAGGCTAAGATGTTTACCAGTGTATTAGTGACAGGTTGCAAGCCCATCGCCTAACAGTACTATACGCCTTTATTCCCTTAGCCGTCTCTTACGACATCCACGGAAAGACATGGAGTGGCACTATTCTAACCCGGCAACCACACGGGTCTGCGAATATCGTGTTTTGCTAGTATGATGTTATGCGTATATGATGTTTTGCTAGTATGATCTTTTGCGAATGTGATATTCTCTAGAGTAACTAAATGGGGCCCCTATGACTTTGACAGAACACTATTTTGTTCTGCCCATATCGTTCGCGTCCAAAGTGCTCCCTGGGAAAGAGGTCTGTCAGTAGTACTGAACGCTTGTCCCCCGCAGCCCCTGCGCGGAGTGCGGGGACAGCTTCGCCTGCGAGGACTCGCTGCTGCAGCACGCGCGCGACATCCACGCGGAGGCGCCCATGAAGTGCCAGAAGGTAAGTCCACCTCCACACCAACCACCAACCACTCCAACCTTTAAGGTACTCCCTATTTTTTGACAAGTTTCACTTCTTTTTTTATGGCATAGAGACGGGTCTCTATTGACTGCCATAATTATTTTTAGTCATAATGTGTTAAGTCATAATTTTAGCAAGTCATAATGCACTTTTCTCAGGACATGGTTATTTTTTCAGGATTTTTATAAAACTAACCTAACCTAACTAATCTACACGATAAACGTTTATCAAAAACTGTGCAGCCTGAAAGAAGTTATGACAAAAAAAGTATGACTAACAATACATTATGACCAACGATAAGTATGGCAGTCAAAGGGATCCGAGAGAAGACAAACGAGCACACAGGCCACCTGATGGTAAGTGGAAACTGACCCATAGACATTCGCATTCACAAGACTGCAATGCAATCCTAAGACTGCAAATGCGTCGCCAACCCTGAGGACTAAGATGGAATGCCTCTATGCTAGTCATTTCACCGGGTGTCTTATCCCCAAACCGGAACACAACAATGCGAACACTGCTGATTGGCGGTAGGTTAATGGATAAGATGGTGGTAGCGCTCCGGACGGACCCTGCACAAGGTCCTACCACCCGCAAACACGTTTTTAGAAAAAAAATATTTTCTTACGACAGGGCCTACATGTTAATTTAATTAGACAAGTAGGCTAACATTTGAACTTATTTAATTTAAAATAATACAGTTTTGAACAATAATATAGTTGGTAACGCAGGGGACGATGTTGTCCCTAGGTTTTGTATGAAAACAGTGCATTTTTCCATGAGTTACCAGGTTCTTTCGAACATTAAAAAATATTTAAGGTGTTTGACGTATAGGGTTCATAAATTGGCTGGTCTGATTTTAATATTCATACATCATTATTAACCATAAGCAAGGATCGGAAATTCGGATCGATATTTACCTAATCTTTGGCGGCGGCGATGTTGTTCAGTTGTATGGAGGCGGACTCAATATTAATTTACTAACAAAGTTCCCAATAAATTATGCCAACATAAATCCGTAATTAAGTATTGACATTCAACATTTGAAGTTATTTTTTAAATTAAGATTTACCAAAAATGTTATTTATTTTACGGGTAACTCATCTAACTTAACCTAACGAAGTCTGAGGAGCAAATTGACGTAACGTTTTATCTTACATGTTAAATAATTAAAATAAACGTTTTGTAGAATCCCAGAATCCCGGAAATTATATTATTAAAATAATGTTTTTAAGAAGCCGACGCCATATTCACTCAACTTTTTCCGGGATTGTGCCAACTTTAGGTAAATATCGATCCGAATTTCCGATCCCTGACCATAACTCACCAGGAAAGTTTTAATACCGCAAAATAAAAGGAGTACTTTAAGGCTTGTATTAATAAACTAATCTCAACTCTAATACTCGTCTCGAGGTGTGTCAAAACTGACAGTGTTCTATCACAGTGTAAAGAGTAACTAACAGTGGGCCGGCGCCTTTGATGTTTGCGTAAATGCCGACGCCGCACAAGGCCACAGTAATTACCTAGGGTTGTCACAAACTACACAACTGCCCAAAAAATGAGGTTAATGGTTTTAGGTTTAAAGTATGTATGTACGTTTCTTTGTTCCGCCATAAATAACTTAGGTATGATTTTAGATTCAAACACCCATACAATTTTGTTTAAAGAATTTATGTTCACCATCTTGGATTTCAATATGGATGTCATTTTCGTAATCAGCACACCGAGGGACCTCGAAAATGACACCCATATCATTATATTTCTTTCCTTTCTTCTGAGTGTGGAAATTGATAATATCGCAGATCTTTATTTGTGCGAGATGATGAATTGCATTCTCGCACAGCACATGTCGTATGCACCATTTTTTATTCTAAACACATCAAAATACAACACACGACACGCAGTAGCCCTGAAAGATATGTCCCGAGCTACTAACAATGGCGACGTATGCAGCTCGGGCTCGCCCTACCCGCCCCTCGCCCCTCACACCCCGCACGATTGCCCTGTCTAGACGGTTTCGTCGAACGACTGTATTGGTTTATAGACTGTGGTTCTATGGTTTGACGTATCTTGTGACGCGCATCTCAGCCAAGATGAGTTTATTAATACGGGCTTCAAAGTTGATTTAACCAAAAGTGCCCATGCGTTTTTTTTAAATGTTTTTAGTGCGACGCGCTGTTCGCGAACGCGACTTCGCGCCAGACGCACTACGAGCGCGTGCACCTGCACCTGCGCGTCAAGCTGCGCCGCGGGCCCGTCAGCCCCGACCAGCGCGTGCGCAGCGCCGCCAGGAAGCTCGCGGAGAACGAGAAGGTCATGTGCGACGTGTGCGGGAACAAGTACCACGTGAGTCCGTGGATGAATGAATGAATGATATTTATTTTTCTCAAAAATGACAGGAATAATTGACATTACTATCTATATATATTGGGATGCGAAGTACATAGTTGACTGACAGATCTCAAATTAAAAAAAAAATATTGCGTGCTCGCTACACAAGCACGCAATGTTGCATACAAATTTCATTACTATCTAGTACCTAACTTTTTAAAAAGTGAAAACGGCCTTAATAAAATGAGGGCACAGAGAGTCTTATACATCCAAATTTTGTTCGGAACATAACTTTTTTATCTGTGTCTCGAATAGCTTGAGTAGTATTAAAAAAAAGCTGGCGTTTCTCCTTGTCATAAACATAAAGGCGGTAAAGAGTAATAGTTTTTTGTTATGTGAAGCTTGCTTGTTTACTTTACTCCAACACAATTTTTTTCTTGCGATTTTTGAGAAAGGCACTATATATGCCACGGCAGGTACGGCAATAATGTACTATTATTTTCCAAAGTAAGTCACAGTATACATTGCATGTTATGTCAAAAGTACAAGAAATTACATTGGAATCGTCAACAATATACATTAATTTTAATATAATCAAAATAGAAATAAGAAGTCAGGATAAAAATAACAATACAGAACTAAGAAGTTACTCGTATCACCGTTAAGGATCGTCTCAAAATAAGTCAAAACATTAAGTACAAATAATAAAAAACAACAATACATATTAAATCAAAACAAATTATAAATCAAAGTCCATAAACTCTTTAACAGAGTATAATGGATTTTCCAATAAAAGGTTTTTCAGCCGGCGTCCAAATGCTTCGTCAGATGGTTCATTTCTGAGATTCATGGGGTCCATATTGGCTCATATAAAAAAATGACTGACTGCTGAGTTTCTTGCGGCGTTTCTTCTCCTCTTGGGAAGCGCTGGTACATTCTTGACGTGTAAAAGTGCCCGTACGGCCTACTTACTGAATAAATGTCTTTTATCTTGTCTTTTTTATAAAATTGGTCTTTCGAATTTTTATTCAAATACCGATTTGTGACTATACTCATCATTACTCCGAAAAATTTTGCTCATACTTTTTTGTTCATACTTTTTTAAGTCATAATCAAAGATCGGAATAGGTAGAGCTAATTTGCCTAAACTTGATGCACCTTCATTCAATAATGTATTCCCATTTCACTCACACATGAATGAATACGCGTCAAGTTTAGGCAAATTAGCTCTACCTATTCCGATCTCTGGTCATAATCATCGCAACTCATAATACATTTTTTCAAAAAACTGTTTCTTTTTTTAGATTTTTATAAATCTAACCTAACCTAACCTAATTTTATCTACGCGTAAAATATTTAAGAAATTCTGAAAAGTGTACGGTTCCATGAATATTGACGGTATAAGTTCAGATGATTATAAGTTCCGATCGTTAGTATTAAAAAAAATTATGAAGAGTATGAAGAGTGATCATTAGGCTGTAAAGTTATATGAGATACATTTTCGGAGTTCCAATAATCTAATTTGCAATTTTATATGAACTTTGGCGCACCCGAGTCCATGTTGCTTCGGGGGGTCCATATCGGGTTGCATAAAGTTTTTAGTCATATGTTTGATAGGCATACGTGGATTCGTCATACGCATCATTACGCATAACTGTAAATAGTCATGCATTTATGCGTATAACGTTTTTAATCATAATGTTTAAGAACATAATATTGTGTAACGTGCATAAATTTGATGCGTGTACAATTATTTAACCATACTTTATAATGGTCATAAAGTGGCTGCTCATAAAAGAATTTAACTATACTGTTTAAACGCCTAAACATATTGTGTAAGTTTTAAAAACAAGTTTTTCTGCTCTCTTACAAAAAAATAACCCTTACCTATCCGCGATCCGAGTCGGTTTTGCTAAGTCCCTGTTCCCTACTGCCTACGTGATAATTATGGCTTGATACCTGTATGACATTTTTAATTATTACTAAAAATAATTTTAATTTTAAGGAAATATTAAAATATTAAGGAAATAGGAGCTGCGCAAAGGCGTTAAAGTAATTTCTGGAATGGGGTCCAGAAATTACTTTAATAGTACGGGGCCCAGCCTTTGCGGAGCTCCTATTTCTGGGTGCCTCGGCCCTTCGAGCAGAACGAAACTTACTCATTCCGTCCTAATTATAACTGGGAAAAGCGACTGGTTTCTTTTTGCGTTAGAAATACTTTGTTTATAACCTAAGTGTCCTGGTCGCATTGCAGTCGCAGGCCGCGCTGTTCTATCACCAGCGCACCCACGTGGGCCAGCGCCCGTTCAAATGCGCTCGCTGCACCAAGACCTTCACCTTCAAGCACTCGCTACTGGTGAGTACACTCAGACACGTGAATTTGTGACCTACAGTCACCGTCAATAGAATTTTGCGGGTGGTAGGACCTTGTGCAGGGTCCGCCCGGATCGCTACCACCATCTTATCCATTAACCGCCAAACAGCAGTGTTCGCATTGTTGTGTTCCGGTTTGGGGAAATGACTAGCATAGAGGCATTCCATCTTAGTCCTCAGGGTTGGCAACGCATTTGCAGTCTTAGGATTGCATTGCAGTCTTGTGAATGTCTATGGGTCACAGTTTTCACTTACCATCAGGTGGCCTGTGTGCTCGTTTGTCTTCTCTATGCCATAAAAAAAAGACCTTGCAAAAGATGTAAACAAAACCAATCGAACCAATTCAACATGCTTACTCGATAATCACGTACGTCTAACACCCTGTATATATACGTATAATAGTGATGTATAGAGTTAGAACTTTTGGGGGCATATCGTTGTTTTAGAATCCATGGAGTCGCTATTTCCTTATTATTTAAAATTTATTTGTTCATTAAACCGCTAAACCAATTTAAATGAATTTTAATATGGTGGATATCTCTGCTGTCAAAGCGTTTTTTTTTTTATGGCCCCGAGTAGACAAACGAGCACACAGGCCACCTGATGGTAAGTGGAAACTGTGACCCATAGACATTCGCATTCACAAGACTGCAATGCAATCTTAAGACTGCAAATGCGTTGCCAACCCTGAGGACTAAGGTGGAATGCCTCTATGCTAGTCATTTCACCGGCTCTCTTATCTCCAAACCGGAACACAACAATGCGAACACTGCTATTTGGCGGTAGGTTAATGGATAAGATGGTGGTAGCGATCCGGACGGACCCTGCACAAGGTCCTACCACCCGCAAACAAGCCAAGCGTAAAGCTAATCGTAGGTATCGAATAACCGAACTGAACATGTATTTAGTTCATTGTGAAATATGACCATACTGAAGGTCAAAATCAAAGTGTCATGTATTATAATGATACACCGGACTGACGGGGCAAAAATGTACCAGTGCTAGTGATTCACTAAATGTCGACTAAATTTATCGACATCGATAATAAGCAATTTTTAATCATCATTATCATAAGTAATGGCCAAGTTTGAATACCTCGTAATTATGTCCAGACCTCTTTTATTTATACTTATCACAACTATAAACGACCGGTATCAGACATAGACTCTGGACTCGAGTCACTTTTGACAACAATTGAAATGACATTGAATAACAAATTCATTCAGTACAACAATATTCTTTAGCATTCCGACGAATTGAGAACCTTTTTGTTTGTTTAGTTGGTTAAAAGTGTTTAGAGATCGTTTATCATCATGGAAAGCTGATCATGCAGATAAAGAAGATAAAGGTATTTACGACTTACTTTTGCAAGAATGTCACGATAAAAAATGTCGATAAACTTAGTCGATACCTATTTAATAAATCACTAGCATTGTTAATTTTTTTCCCGTCAATCCGGTGTATGATTATAATAATGAGGAAATAGCGACTCCATGGATTCTAGAACCACGATATGCCAAATGTACTAACCCCCAGTGATGTGTGAGCATGTCGTTCATTGAATACAAAACGGACACATTCCAAAATGAGTCAGTGTTGCATTTTAAAAGCAGAAGCTGTTCGTATAAGATTTTTAATGCAAGAGCAAATTATTTTGGAATGTGTCAGTTTTGTATTCAATGAGCGATGTGTGTTGTGTACCTGCGCAGGCGCACCTCCGGATCCACACGGGCGAGCGGCCGTTCCGCTGCGAGCTATGCTCGCGCACCTTCCTCAACGCCAACAACCTCTCCAGGCACAAAAAGAAGGTACAGTGCCGCTACCATGAGTTACAATTACTGGGGTTACTTTGATTTACGGGGTAACATTGCCCACCCCAAAAACTAGTTTTAATATTCAATTATTCTATTAAATGTTTCATCAGGAGCAAGCTACTTATATAGTCCATTAACCTACCGCCAAACAGCAGTGTTCGCATTGTTGTGTTCCGGTTTGGGGATAAGACGTGGGTGTAATGACTAGCATAGAGGCATTCCATCTTAGTCCTCAGGGTTGGCAACGCATTTGCAGTCTTAGGATTGCATTGCAGTCTTGTGAATGCGAATGTCTATGGGTCACAGTTTCCACTTACCATCAGGTGGCCTGTGTGCTCGTTTGTCTTCTATATGCCATAAAAAAAAAAAAAAAAAAAAAATTGTTATACAATTATTTAAATAATTTAAGAAGATTACCACTAAAATTGTTGTCGTTTTAAGGGTGAGCAATGTTACCCCGTAAATCAAAGTAACCCCAGTTAACCGGTGCCCTATTCGCTAGCGAGTCGAATGCTTTGTCCCTCGTACTCTAAATCAATTTTGGTATATAAGATATCTTTGCTGTGGTAGTGTTAAAAACAAGCAAATATGGCAAGCAAGCAAGTAGGTATGGAATAACCGAACTTAGAAAGAAATGCGTTCATGTTGAAATAGTACGTTCACGAGCGTTAATTTGGACCCATTTCAAGAAAAATATGCTTGAAGTCGTCAATGTCATTAAATGTCAAGTCATTTGTAACTTTTAGGATACTCAACCTTATTGTTGTAGAGTCAGATTGACTTTGGACCTGAGATGGGTACCATACTGAGGGTCAAAATCAAAGTGTTTTGTATCATAATAATTAGAAAATAGCGACTCCGTGGATTCTAGAACCACGATGTACGACCAAATGTTTGACGACGCGCTGGCCTAGTTGGTAGTGACCCTGCCTACGAAGCTAGCGGTCCTGGGTTCAAATCCCGGTAAGGGCAGATATTTGTGTGATGAGCGCGAATATTTGTTCCTGAGTCATGGATGTTTTCTATATATTTAAGTATACAGGGTGTCTCATTCAAATCGGTCAGTATGGGAAAGTCTGAAACTATAAGACATACGAAGATTTGTTCTTAGGAACCATGTCACCGATTTTGATAAAAAGAAAAACTGCATTCATACATTTGAAAAAAAAACTGTACCCAGCTAGGGAATCGAACCTGGTAGTTTTGAAAAAATAAACTTACACTATTTCTATTCAGATATCGATTGTGTAGGTCTTAAGCAGTAAATGTTTCTAAGAAACATGATGTTTAAAATGAATAAAATGCATTGTTTTCACATACTTTAATTTATCATAGTAGGTGTTCGAAGTGACCACGTTTTTTTTTCAATACAATATTCAACACGTTTAGGTAAAAACAATTTTACATGCCTGAACTTGTTGAATATTGTAACGGTCGGTGGTCACTTCGAACATCTATTAAAATAAATTAAAATTATGTGAAAACAATGCATTTTCTGGATTTTAGACATCATGATTGTTTCTTAGAAACATTTACTGCTTAATTTACCTACACAATCGATATCTGAATAGAAATAGTGTAAGTTTATTTTTTCAAAACAACCAGGTTCGATTCCCTAGCTGGGTACAGCTTTTTTTCAAATGTATGAATGCAGTTTTTCTTTTTATCAAAATCGGTGACATGGTTCCTAAGAACAAATCTTCGTATGTCTTATAGTTTCAGACTTTCCCATACTGACCGATTTGAATGAGACACCCTGTATATTTCTCTATATAAGTATTTATATCGTTGTCTAGTACCCATAGTACAAGCCTTGAGCTTAGTTTGGGACTAAGTCAATTGGTGTGACTTTGTCCCCTAATATTTATTTTCTCAAACATGCTATGTAATGTCGGCGTTATGTTAGTTATTTTAGGCTTCAAAGTGCCACGTTCCCGACGGAACAACTCGAGAGAACTGTAAAGGAATTTCATACAAAATTGAAGGCCTAGGCCGGGAAGTATTTTTTTTAAATTTTAATATGGCCATGACAGCTGGTTTTATGAACAGGCTGAATATCTAATAGTACATTACTACAGAGGCCGGGAAGTAGGGGGTTGCCGGCCGACTGATATAGACGGCCGAGCGAAGCGAGGCCGGATACTTACGAGGCTGGCAACCCTTTTTCACGGCGAGGTATGTATAGTGCTTTTCTCAAACATATGCAATGAAATAAAAAAAGACATCACTCAAAAAAGTAAATTGATAAATGTCCACCCTAGGGAAGAAAAGTAATTGGGTGTTAAAATAAAGTACCAGGAGCGCAGCGGTAATTAGGAGGTATATCAGGCATAGCGCAACTTAGATCTCAGGCGGTGCGGGCAACCGGCGGGCGGCGGCGGGCGCACACGACACAGCGCGGATGTCTCCCAAACGTTTATGCACTCCTAGTATTTGACGTTATAACATTTTCTCAAAAATATTAAAAATATAATTTAGATATTCAGGGATAGGCGTTATGTTAGTTATTTTAGGCTTCAAAGTGCCACGTTCCCGGCGGAACAACTCGAGAGAACTGTAAAGGAATTTCATACAAAATTGAAGGCCTAGGCCGCACTGTGGAACGAAAATGGCCTCTCCATAGAAATAGGGACTTAATTTTCTAAGTGCCTATTTTTTTAATTGAAATCGAATCTACTCCTCATAATTAGGTAAAAAAATGAATATGGGTCAATTTGGCTGGAAAACCGCCGAGTAATAATTTTTTTTATAAAATTTTGTATGGAGCGTATATGAAAATACGGAATATCTCAGAAAGTGCACAATTTCCCGTAATATCCTTCCGCAGGAATTTAGTACCAATTATTTATGATTTTTTGGCGTTCTCAAAATTTCCCGGGCAGGTGCACTTTTTTAAAAAAAAATCAAAAACGTTTTATATAGGGAAAACTTGGTTTTTAGGAGGTATTTAAGTTTGCAAGACACGTTTAATCGTGGGATAAAATTAAATAATGGCTTTAGATGAGATGGATGTTCAAAAATGAGGTCATTGGAATAATGACATATCTCACTTTTTGGCCCTTTATCTCCCTGCCCCCTAATGAGCACAATCGGTGCTCATTAAGTGTATGATTAAAAGTAAAAATTAACTAAATCACTCTTAATTATTCTTAATGAGTTGGCATTAAGTAAAAAAATAAATTAAATATTATCTTATTATCATTAAGGATGATAATTACCCAGATTTCAATGGGTTCTCATTAGTAATATGCAATAAATAGGTTGCAGTTCAATTTTATTGTTTATTCCTTCTGGAACATTTCAACTGCAAGCAATGGAGGGTTTAACGACCAACTTAGATTTGTACGTGATTTTGAGAAATCAGGAACCTTCTTTTAACTACAAAGCCTTGATGGAAGAAGTGGTTACTAAAATCAATGGACAACTATCTGAAGAAGACTATGATACCCTCAAGGAATTTTGCCAAAGATTTTCAAGAGCTGCTTTGGAAAGATGGCAGAAGTGCCGAAGAGATACGAAAAAGTTTAGAAGTACTTATGAACATTGGCTTATGGAAAATGTTGATTGGCCAAGCTTTGTAGTTTGGCGATCCGATTCACCCACCCAAGAATCAGGTGATTTAAACTATGAAGGATCGACCTCAAGGTTGGAACAATGACTACAACAAAACGTAAGTCATTCGAAGATCTGGGAACCAAACAGAAGAAAAAAAGATCGAGTGACTTACAATCCGAAAACGCTGATGAATTGGCATATGCTGCAGCAGAACGTTTTAAGCAGGATGGCCGCGATGATATTGCGGCCGTAATTGAATATATGCTGAAAAACCCAGAAGTAGCATCTAAATTAAGAGAAGTGACAATCTCTACGAAGAAACCCGTAACATCTACGATATATACACCTGAAAAAGCACTAAGTCTTTTTATTTCACTCAAGTTGTCTAAATGGCAATATATGATCCTGCGAGAGAGTGCTATTAGAGAAGGTGCAGAAAATGTGTATCCGTCATACTACAGAGTACAAAAAGCTAAACTAGATTGCTATCCTCCGAGTGAATCAATAACTATTACGGATTCTTCAGCCAAAATTAAACTGCAAGAATTATTGAATATTACAGTGAACAGAATAATGGATAGTATACCGGAGCACGTAGAAGACAAACAGATGGTACTTATTTCTAAATGGGGGTTTGATGGTGCTTCGAGCCAAAGCAGGTACAAGCAAAAGACGAGTGACTCCGAGCAAGATGATTCTAGTGTTTTCATGACAACCCTGGTACCATTAAAATTAACTTCAGGAACTGATACAATATGGACGAATCCCAAGCCTTGTTCAGCGTTATATTGTCGTCCAATACAGTTCAAGCTCATTAAGGAAAACGAAGCCGTTGTGCTTGCTCAGAAAACGGAGATAGACAAGGAAATTGAAGATCTACTACCCACAGAACACAAAACCAACACTGTGAAGCATGAACTGAAGATGACGATGTTGGACAGCAAAATATGCACTTTTCTTTCAAAAGCCAGATCAAATGCAACTTGCAGTTTATGTTTGGCTAAACCAACGGAGATGAACCTTCTTGATAAAGTTCTTACAAAACCTGTGGATACTGGTATATACCAATATGGGTTATCATCTCTACATGCTCGCATCAATACGATGGAATGCCTTCTTCACATAGCATATCGCCAGGATTTTAAACAATGGGCTGCGAGAGGAAACGAGCTATAAGAAAAAATGGCATCAAGGAAGAAAATCATTCAAGATCGTTTTAAGGAAGAAATGAATCTCTTGATAGATGTGGTCAAACAGGGGTCAGGGACAACTAATGATGGAAACACAGCCAGAAAGTTTTTTGAGGACCCCTGTAAAACAGCAAGCATTACAGGACTAGATGAGGGATTAATCAGGAGATTTGCAGTAATCTTGCAAGCAGTTACTTCAGGAGAGGTTATAGACGTCAACAAATATAAAGATTACGCCCACGATACAGTAAAAAAATATGTGGAATTATACAACTGGTATCATATGTCCGCAACGGTTCATAAATTACTGGTGCATGGAGCAGACATTATAGCCCATAACGAAGTTATACCGATCGGCAATCTCTCAGAAGAAGCGTCAGAGGCCCGGAATAAAGACTTTAGAAGGTTCAGGGAACACAACTCACAGAAAAAGAGTAGACAAGATTCAAATCATGACATTCTCAATATGTTACTTCTGTCATCGGATCCCAAACTTACCGCAATGAGGCCAACACTGAATAAAAGGAACAAACAAACCTTATTTATTGAGACCTTGGACCTTCTAATCAATTCCGAATCGCAAAATGATTCGGAATTGGATGCCGAAATAGGTGACGCAGAACAATAAAATTAAACTGCAACCTATTTATTGCACATTACTAATGAAATCTGGGTAATCATCATCCTTAATGATAATAAGATAATATTTAATTTATACTTTTACTTAATGCCAACTAATTAAGAATAATTAAGAGTGATTTAGTTAATTTTTACTTTTAATCATACACTTAATGAGCACCGATTGTGCTCATTAGGGGGCAGGGAGATAAAGGGCCAAAAAGTGAGAAATGTCATTATTCCAATGACCTCATTTTTGAACATCCATCTCATCTAAAGCCATTATTTAATTTTATCCCACGATTAAACGTGTCGTGCAAACTTAAATACCTCCTAAAAACCAAGCTTTCCCTATATAAAACGTTTTTGATTTTTTAAAAAAAAAGTGCACCTGCCCGGGAAATTTTGAGTACGCCGAAAAATCATAAATAATTAGTACTAAATTCCTGCGGAAGGATATTACGGGAAATTGTGCACTTTCTGAGATATTCCGTTTTTTCATATACGCTCCATACAAAATTTTAGTAAAAAAATTATTACTCGGCGGTTTTCCAGCCAAATTGACCCATATTCATTTTTTTACCTAATTATGAGGAGTAGATTCGATTTCAATTAAAAAAATAGGCACTTAGAAAATTAAGTCCCTATTTCTATGGAGAGGCCATTTTCGTTCCACAGTGCGACGAGGCGTTCTCTTTGTTTAAATTTTTGAATTAATATTCCATTCGTCTAATATTTTGTTGAATTGTGATTGCGGTTTTTAGCAGTAAAGTATGGTCATCCTGCATTTTCGAGGTATAAATAACAAGCAACGTAGTCACACACCTATAAAAAATTAATTGTCGTCTGATGACTGAAATAATATCCTCGTAACTCCCAGTGTGCTAAAGGATGCACATAATTAAGTCCATTTTATTTTTAACTTTCTTACAACGGTTTTTTTTTTGACCTCTTTACCTGAAATGGCATTCCAACAAACGTTTTGACCTTTCCAAAGCTTTCGATTGCGTAGATCATAGGACACAAACGGTTTTGTACGACGTTTTCGTATAAAAGTGCCCGTGCGGCCTTACTGAATCTCTTATATTTTTTAACATAATTAAACTTTATTGCCTTGATGATAGATTCAAAGATTGTTTTCCGCTTATTTCACAAATTGGGATTGTTCATATTTTAACGATTACTTCGAAAACCATTTCGAGGAATAGGGTTTTAAAGCCGTTCTGCATTATTTAGTATTTTAAATATTTATTTATTTTAGATATTTCGGCAAAAGTATATTTAACCTTGTTTGACTTTCGTTTTCTTCTTGAAGCCCTCCTAGGTGTATCTTACGGGTTAGGCGAAAACAGTATGAAGTAGTGTTTTAATACACTATTACAATCACTTTTTTTCATTAGATATCATTTAATTGTTGTGAGTAATTTATTAGAAAATGCCATCCCAAATTTAAAATAATCATGTCATCCATAAAATGTCTGCTAAATAAATAAAGATATTAAAACAAACTATTGGGACAAATACAAAGTTAATGAAATTGGTGTCCTTAAATTTCCTATTCTTTCGAATTAGAAAGTAAAATCCGTGAGTTATTTTTTTTGGTCAATTCCAATTCTTAACTTTTAAGTTTACTTGGTTATAAATTTATGTCTGAACACTTTTTACACTTCACCCGGCCATCAACGGCTGAGTCGAAAACATCCCAAACTGTACTTCTCCAGTCTTGGCCCTGGCATTATTTCGTACAATAACTACAATGTCGTCCAACAAATCAAACACTTGATGATATTATTTGGCTCACTCAGTTCAATTACGCACACACACAGATTCAGAATTACACACACGGCTACCTAACAGTTCAAGGATATTCACCTGTTCGGAAAACATCGGGTTTGTTCGGCAAACTTCGTGAGTCCCGCTTCGCTCCCGCTCGTCCCCCCGTTATGGGGACGCCGCGTGCTGCGATCGATCGGATTCAATCGGTAAACTTCGTCAATTTCCGTCCGGTTGGGTGAGGTCGGAGACAGTTAGACTAGCGGTCTCATGTTTTCCGAGTAGCCCGTTCGAAGCGAGTTAGAGAAACTTCAAACCGACCCGGTTTGGTAAAACACAGGACACCGTAGCATAATATCGAAAAACAAATTTCATAACTACGAAATTCATAACACAAAACTTCGAATATCAAAATGTCTTGACGAAATTCCTAAAGATGCATGTCCTAATGCACTTTTAATCGAATGATACCATTTTCGAAAATCAATATTCCTTTGTACAAAATGACTCAACATATCTAGTGCTCAAAATCGCGATGTACAAAAAAGCTTAGTGACAATTCTTAGAAAATCAATACATTTGATGCTAAAAATTCCACCCCTAACGTAGCATATACCTTCGAAAAATAAAATTCCTAATGTAAAGTCGAGTCATAAATATGTATGCACTTAAGTACCTTTGTCTATTTAATGTCATGTTCAAATTGCCATAATATACGAATTATCACAGGGATGAAAGTGACAAGTTACTAAAGTGTATACATAATTACGATGAAAGTTACACGAATCTTGTTACCGTAGAAATATTTTATGAATTTCGTACATATGAAATTTTACTTTCGATATTATGCTATGGACCCCAAAAAATAAGGCAAATGATGATTCATCAACGGCAAACTTATCCCTATAAGAGATCTGGGGCGTTATTATGACGTAGCTATGCAGTTCAATTTAACATGAGAAAAAAGGACAGAGCTATAGAAATTGTATAGCTCTGTCCTCTTCTTTTAGCGTAAACAGAACTGCATAGTTATGTCATAATAATCCCCCTGTTGCATAATAATATTGTAATGGAAATCCCAGCTTTGATTTAGATTGAATAAAAATGATCCGTTTCGTACCCTTTACACTAAGGACAGCTGAACGTAAGAACTAGGTCAACCAGAAGTAGGTAAAATGACGTTAGTATTTTCGTGCACTAGTGTTATTGTACTTTAGACATTTTAAAACAGGCTAATTGGGATTGACCAAAAAAAATAACTGACAGTTTTTACTTTCTCATTCGAGAGAATAGGAAATTTTAAAACACCTATTTCTTTAATTTTGTATTTGACCCAATAGTTTTGTTTTAATATCTTTATTTATTTAGCAGACATTTTATGGATGACATGATTATTTTAAATTTGGGATGGCATTTTCTACTAAATTACAACAATTAAATGATATTCAATGAAAAAAAGTGATTGTAATAGTGTATTAAAACATACTATTTTGTCAAAATAAATATCCAAACTAGATAAATATTTCAAAAACTTAATAATGCAGAACGGCTTTAAAACCCTATACCTCGAAATGGTTTTCGAATTGGGGTAAATGTAAAAATATGAACAATCCCAATTAAACATAGGACATGCTTCTTTAGGAATTTCGATATTCGAAGTTTTGTTTTGAGGAATTTTGTACTTATACATAAAAAAAATAACTAATATTTAATTAGAGTGTCCAATTTGTGCGACGCGACTGCTAAAAAAATGGGGTAAAGTTGAGAAAAAATAGTGAAAAACAATGACGACGAGGAACAAAGCCACATTACGGACACCCCGCCGTCAGGAAGGTCAGAACGCGGAACTTCTTACTGCCAAAGACGATTTATTTTATTACCGACGAAGTCTTAAGTCATAGAGGATTTGCAATATGGGTATACATATAGATAAAGTATCGACATTAATTGACATTACACAGCCGTCACGTAAAGTACATGTACTTCATAATGATTTTTGGACTAATAAACGTGTGTTCTACACGTAATGAGTAAGTACCTAATAAATGTTTCCTTTGAACTTATTAAATTTATTCTATTATAGTTTTATTTTTAACACTAACGTTCGGATTTTCATGTTTTATTTTTGATGGCAATTTTTTCCTTTCGTTAGGTTCATGATTTTTTTTTAACAAATATGAACTGTGTTTTTACTTCGTTAGTGATAATACAGAGAGATGTATCGACGCTGTCGTTGACCGGCTCAGCCGCTTTCACCCTCTTGCGTGTCCATCTCACTCTGTCAACGACGTCAAAATGGCGGCGCGTCCCGCTCCCCGCGTGCACAACCCTCACTACCCTAGCTATCGAGTGTACCTATATGATGTATGTAGATGATAGGATTTTGTTATGTTTTCTGAATACCTAACTATGGAATCTTCTAAATATATAAAAAGAGAAACTGACTGACTGACTGACATATCAACGCACAGCCTAAACGGCTAAACGTATTCACTTGAAATTTGGAAGGGACGTAGCTTAGGTACCGTAGAGGTGCACTAAGAAAGGAATTCCCGAAATTCCCACGGGAACGGGAATTAGCGGGAAAATTATTAACTCAAAAAAAATGTTTTGCCCAACGAAGTGGACACGGGATCAGTTTAGTCAAATTTAAAGATTTAGTGAGAAATCACGTCAAAAAAATTACTGCGGTTTTATCTCTTAACTGAATCACGAAAGGGACTCGTGCCGTCGTAGTTCAAGAAACTCCATTATGTATTAGAGAATTAAACGTATTTTTATATTTCAGGCTGGCGAATAAGATGGACACTGAGTTCTCGTCCCCGTCCCCTGACTACACGACACGGCACTGAAGGCACCCACATGAACCGCGAGAGAGACGGAATAGGTACGTACGTTTGATTACATTTTGATTTAAGTATTTGCAACATTTTTTTTTATGGCATAGGGAAGACAAACGAGCACACAGGCCACCTGATGGTAAGTGACAACTGTGACCTATAGACATTCGCATTCACAAGACTGCAATGCAATCCTAAGACTGCAAATGCGTTGCCAACCCTGAGGACTAAGATGGAATGCCTCTATGCTAGTCATTTCACCGGCTGTCTTATCCCCAAACCGGAACACAGCAATGCGAACACTGCTGTTTGGCGGTAGGTTAATGGATAAGATGGTGGTAGCGATCCTGACGGACCCTGCACAAGGTCCTACTACCCGCAAAGAACGCACATGATATTAAAAGAAAAAAAAAACAATTTCCACATACATTAAATCACGCCTGTTTCCCAGAGGGGTAGGCAGAGACCACTTCTTTCCACTTGCTACGATCTTGACAAATTTCTTTCGCTTCTTCCACATTCATACATCGAGTCATGCACGCACGTCGGTTTCGGGTACTTAAGATTCGGCCCTTTTCCAGTATTTCACCGATTTGACTCGAAAAAGTACGCCTAGGGCGGCCCCTTCCGACCCGTCCACTCACTATCGATGTGTATATCTCTTTCGTCAATCTTCTTTCATCCATCCTTTCCAAATGACCGAACCATCGAAGCATGCCCTTTTCAATCTTAGTCAATACATCTTCTTTTATTCCACATTTCTCTCTGACTTTTTCATTCCTTACTCTATCAATCAGTTTCACACCACACATACTACGCAAAGAGCGCATTTCAACGGCATTTACACGACTTTTATGCTTGTCCTGCCACACCCAACATTCACTACCATACATCAGGGTAGGGGCCAGCACTCCATTGTGAACAGCCAGTCGGGCTTTTTGTGAAATGCCCTGTCTGCTCACAAAGGAGTACAGGGCCCCATTGATTTGATTCCCCGCATTCACCCTCCTCTCGATATCCTTCTCACACTTACCATCTCTTGTAAACACACTTCCCAGGTACACAAATTCACTCACTTGTTCTACTAATTCACCATTTATATTAATCACGCACTCAGTCATCTCCTCGTCCTTCTCTATCACCATGACCTTGGTCTTGGCAACATTTACTCTCATCCCCTTTCGCTTAAATCCCTCATTCATCACTGTCACCATCTCCTGCAACTCACGTACCGATGAGGCAAGTATAACTTGATCATCGGCATATAAGAGGCATTTGATTAGCAACTCTTGCATACGCAAACCCTTATCATACTCTTTCAGATCTGGCATACAACTGTCCATGAATAAATTGAACAGCCACGGTGAGGCAACACAGCCCTGTCTAACACCTTTAGAGATATTAAACCAGGCCGAGTATGCCCCATTGATCCTGACACAGGCTCTGGAGCCCTCATAAAGGGACCTCAAAGCCTGTACCAGGTTGCTGCTCACTCCATACATAGACAGCACCGTCCACAACTCCTTTCTATCTACCCTATCATAGGCCTTTTCCAGGTCCACAAAAGCACAGAAAACTTTTTGGTTGACAGCCAAGAACTTTTCTGTGATGGACCGTAGTGAAAAGACCTGATCCGTACATCCCATTCCCTTTCGAAATCCCGCTTGTACATCCCAGATTTTGTCATTCGTAACATTCAATACCCTTTCAATTAAAATCTTCGCATATACTTTGCCGACAACACTAAGGAGGCTGATACCGCGGTAGTTTTTGCAGTCTTGCTGTGACCCCTTTCCTTTATACAGAGGGACGATAACGGCTTTGACCCAATCTTCCGGGACTCGGCCGCTACTCCAACATGCATTGAAAAGACGGTACAACAGACTACCCACCACGCCATCTCCTCTCCTCAGCATTTCTATCGACACTCTATCACAACCTGGTGATTTTCTCGCTTTCATACTTTTTAAAGCTTTCATAATTTCATTCATACTAATCACACTTTCATCTTCGCTACTTGCATCTTTACTCGTGCTTTCTGGCTCAAGACAAACATCTTCGCATTCAAACAAGCTTTCAAAATAAGTTTTCCATCTATCAAGCATTCTTTCTTCCTCACATATTAAATCTCCAGACTCATCTCTCACCGCGCTTAATTTAGTTTTCTCTGATTTCCCCCGAGCCGATTTAATCAAGCTCCAAAAGAGTTTAATATTCGACCGGAAGTTGTCAGAGAAACTCCTATCATACTTTTCATTCAGTAAATCTTTCTTTCTAGCTACAACTTCTTTCACTCTTTTCTTTGATCTATTATACTCTTTTTTCTTTATGTTGCTTAGATCTTGTCCTGGCTCTACAGCTACAAAATCCAACCAACACTTTTTCTTCTCTTTCACTACATCATCTACCTCTCTATCCCACCATTCCGGACGTTCATTCTTGCTTTTCCTTCTTTTTACTACACCGCATACTTCGGTGGCCGATGTGACCATGCCATTCTTCATAATCTCCCATACATTATTTACATCATTCTCAACTTCACTATCATCCATCTTATTAACATATTCAAAACAATCTTTCAGCTTTCTTACGTACTCATCTTTTATAACTTCATCATCCAGTTTCTCTACTTTTATCCTCTCTAACGCAGTGGTCGGTACGGGAACACGATGGCGCCAACGTGTGAACAGACCCCTTACTCGTGTTACCACTAAGTAGTGATCTGAACCTACGCTAACCCCTCGAAATGCTCTGGTATCTACAACTTTGCTACGCAACCGTTCATCTACAATCATCAAGTCTATCATTGACTTCTCATTCTGACGTCTCCACGTATACTTATGAATCTCTTTGTGATCAAACAAAGTGTTGGTCACGCAGAGATTCTTAGCCAAACATACATTGAGAAGGCATTTGCCATTCTCGTTCACTCGCTCATCACCATACTTACCCAGTACTGATTCATAACCATCCCTTTGCACGCCTGTCCAACCATTAAAATCGCCTAGCAAAATAATCCTTTCATTCTCCTTGCATTTTGTTGAAACCTCATGCAAACTTTCCCAAAACTCCTCCCTTTCTTTTTTCAATTTACTCATATCTGGGGCATAAGCCCCAATTACGAATAAACGGGTGAGACCTACCTTGAGTCTCACCCAGAGAAGTCTTGGGCTCACACATTCATGCTCTTGCATACATTCAGCCATTCGCTCTGTGAGTACGATACCAACTCCCTGACGACCGTACTCGGATACCGGGACCCCGGACCATAATGCCGTCAAGGTTCCGTGTGTGGACGTACTCACCCCTTTTTTCTTCGTCTCAGTCACACATAGAACATCCAGCTTTCTCTCTTTCATCATCATACACACCTCATCTAATTTATGTTCCATCCCTCCACACACATTCATCGTAGCAAGGCGGCTTTCCGCGGCCCGCTTTTTGCCAACCCCCCTACGAACACAGCGTGACGCGTGGCAAACGGCATCGCCACCGTTCCGATCCCCGGAGGGATCTGAACATGCTCGCACTATTTTGCCCCCCCCAGAGTACGAAGGGCTGCCCAGGCTAGGCCTGGAGAGGGATTCTCTGGCATTGCCAGTACCCTCCTGGGGTATAAACCTTTTAAATGGTGCTCGCATGGTCCATATGCAGGGTCGGGTTTGAAATTGGAGTTTTCCTTCTCCTAGATAGGTAGCAGTCCAATGCTAACGACGCCTATCCCGCCGGGTTTGAATTCGGAGTTTTCCTTCTCCTAGATAGGTAACAGCCCAATGCTAACGATACCTATCCCACCGGAGGAGATCTTTCCATGTAATAAAACCCTTAATCGTCTTCTACGATACCCACGGGAGGATAAGGGGTGGTGCTATTCTGCTCTACCGGCACCACACAGCAAACCGGCACCACACAGCAAAACAATTTCCACTTTTTTTTTAATGTAGTTAGTTTTTTCTGGCTTCAAATTAGTGCTGTTGGTTCGTGGCGCTGACCACAATGCTGAGCCAGGTCTCTTTTTCACAGTGATTGCAAGTTTGGGAAGTATCGCTTGAGCAAAGTATACGTTCTGCGAAATATGACTGAGCGAAATGCGATTTGTGTGAGGTATTGTTTGTGCCAAATGTGCCAATGTAAGATTACGCGATGCATTTGTGCGAAACAGCGTTTATGAGACATGTGATAACGTATTCTAAGCCACTATAGACTTTTAACGTAAGAAACATCTTAAGAGGTGGTATACAACGTCACGTCGGTATAGTCAGTAGTGGCCTAAGACTCAACTTGTTTGACTATTATAATGGCTGCTAAATTTCATCCGAACGGAGTATTGTTTTTGATATGTATGAATGCGAAATGTCATCAATGTAGTATGCGATGTACGACTTGCCAAATGATATGATATGTACTTAACGACTGTGCGAAATGTAATTTGTGCGAAGTTTTGTTTGTGAATTATGATAACGCGATTCACGTCTGCGTGAAATGTGATTTACAGTCTTCTAATTTGAATCGTCACCACTATAGACGTTTACGCTACAAGGACGACGTTAACCGAACGTAAGAAGCATTTTACGATTTCGTTTACAACGTCACGGCGGCAAATAATGACTGCTAAATATCATTTGTACGCAGCTTTGCTTGTGGAAAATATCATTATGACTGTTCGAAATGATATATTTGAGCGAAATTTTATACACGATGTACGACTTGCAAAATTATATTAGGGCGATTATGCGACGTAACTACCTACCTGCGACTGTGCGAGATGTGATAATGCTATGTACTTATAGTTGTGCGAAATGTAGTTTGTATGTATGATTATCTTTTAAATGACTGTGACGAGTGTGATATTAAGAGTTATCACTATATCTACCTGAGCGCTGCCTGTTCTATTGAACCAATGACACACGCGCTAGTTTTGATTATTGATTTTTGTTTGTATTTTGCTTTTATTATTTTTTTTGTATTAATTTAAAATCTATAATGTATGTGTCACCCTACGCGCAAAATTCGTCTCATTTTCTTCTTTTTTATTGTTACTTATTTTCTTGTTGTGTGTTATTGTTGTAAATAAATGTTTTACTTACGCAATGCTTGCTTAAGCTTCATTCTAGTGTTTTATGTTGTTACTGTATTACATTTCACGTGTGTTATAATGTTGTAGCAAAACGTCTCTTAGAATATCCCCTGACATTTATTCATTATTTCCGTACTCTTCAAATCAATATCGGTTTTGTAGGACGTCAAAACACAGGATAGAAAACTGGCTTGGTGACGCGGCAGTCACGTCCAGGGCTTACACCTGCAGCGGCTGACGGAACCAGCTCCAGGTCTGACTCCTGCCTGACCGCCGCGCCCTGAGCTGCTGCCCTCGCTCGCGCAGCTCCAGCTCTTGGGCAGCGCCGGCTTCCTCGAGCCGTGGGACCATGGGCCACGGCTGTAACACCGACGCGGCGTCAGCGACCACCTTGACGCTAGAGGCAGCCGTGCGCGCTGACGTCACAGAAATATACATCACATGACGTCACATCTGCTTGGTTTATTTTAGGTAGTTAAAATAGATTATTTATAGGGAAGTTGCAATATTCTATGGTCGGTTAAGGTGGAATTAAACTGAAGTGGCAGCGGGGATAGAATGTTTTAGTTATCTCCTTGAGGTGTTATTATGACATAACTATGCAGTTCATTTTACGGTGAGTATAAGGGACAGAGCTATGACAGTTATATAGCTCTGTCCTTTTCTCTCAGCGTAAAATGAATGGCACAGATAGGTCATAATAACCCCACAGTCCTGTTCACTCAGCGTAAACAGAATTGCATAACTATTTTATAATAACCCCCGGTCTGGATAGCATGTTTCTTCATCTATATAACGTGTCCCCAGCCTGTGGATACATAATAGACACCCTCGTCATACTAATTAAAAAAAATGCTGTGAATCAGTTTTTGTTTTCATTAGAAGTATACATAAAAAATCTATCAAATCTAATTCCAGATAAATTACAGAAAAAAGTAGCAAACTGTATAATTATTGGCCCGAATGAAATGAAAGGGATTACTTTTGTGTGTGTGTGTGTGACACGCATGTCAAAGTCGGAAATGTGTGCGTGTCTACAGGCAACACATACGAGGGTGCTCCTAAAGAAAAAATCTAAAAACCATTGTTTTCTTGCTAAATACTAGACTGATTGTTTTAAAACTTTGCATATTCGTCACAACCCTGATAAACGTGTAGTGTTCGTTTATATTCATACGCTAAGGACACGTTGTATAAAAGACGGAAAGAAAGGGTTATTATGACATGGCTATGCAGTTCATTTTAAGGTGTGCGTAAAGGATGGAGCTATAGCAGCTACATAGCTCTGTCCTTTTCTCTCAGCGTAAAAATAATTGCATAGATACGTCATAATTACCCCACAGATGGACGGCAACTACCTTAAAATATTTGAAATTGCATTCTCTGTGTTCCTTATGCATTCTTTAACCCCAACGCAAAAAATAGTGTTATAATTTCGACGTGTAAGTGTGTGTGTGTGTTTGTGTGTGTGTCTGTCTGTGGTACCGTAGCTCGTAAACGGATGAACCTATTTGGATACCGTTCTTCTTGAAAGCAGGTTTTTTGGCGGTGGTTCTTAGACACGTCTTATCAAAATCATTTTAGCCGTTTTTGAGATATTGAGCTTTTAGGGGGTTAAAAGCCCCCCATTTAACGGCAACACCTACTTTCAAAGCTGATATCTCGCAAACGGCTGAACCAATTTTCATGAAATCTTGCCAAGAACCATCCCGATTAATAAGGCTTTATTTAAAAACAACTGCGTCAAAATCCGTTTATCCCTTAGGGAGCTACGATGCTACAAACAGACACTCAGATACATCACAATCAATATCTCAAAAACGGCTGAATCGATTTTGATAAAAAAAAATTCTAAAAACCACCGCCACGACACCGGCTTTCAAATAAAAAAAAATGCATTTAAATCGGGTCATCCGTTTTAGAGCTAAAGTGTCAAAAGTAAAAAAATGCCACTGTATTTTTGAAGTAATTAATACTATTTAAGGTGACTCTACCCCGCTGCCAGCTAGGTTTACATATTTTTATAATGTTTATTTTTACAATTTACGTGTGCCTTATTTTACACAATTACTTAAATATTGACTCTATAACTTTATTTACAAGAAATTATACAATTATCTAATTCTCCCCTCCTACGGTGAAAAGGTACAAGTGCAATAATTTTATAAAAGCATATTAATCTCACGTCCGTTATAATAAGGTTCTAAGTGCAATCATTTTATAAAAGCATATTAAACTCACGTCCGTTATAATAAGGTTCTAAGTGCAATACAATTCATATAGTAGATAAGCATTTTTTCCGTAGGACGGCAGAATTATCATTTACTACTATGTATTTTTCTTTAACTATGGATCGTAAAGACTGAAAAAAATATTTACTTCTATGCATTCACTACTATGCCTTTATCTTTAACTATGGATCGTAATGACTGAAAAAAAAAATTCAACACACTTGCTTTTCATTCTACCGATTTTTGGCTTATAATCCTAGATATTAAACACGCGTATTATTGAAGCAGTCCTTTAGTTTATTAACCCGACCAATTTACATTTGTACCTTAGTAACAAGTTGTAAGTATCAAGAAGAAGCGATGTAATTTAGTCGGGTAATACCTTTAGTTTTTTAGCAACCAACAGGTTTTTTGCGGCAAATAACAATATCTACATATTTATTTCAAAAGATTGGTAAAACCAGCTTTAATACTAAAAAAATAACTCAAATTCATTAAAATCATTTTTATTTTTTATGTTTTAACACAAATTATATATTTTTTAATACTTTTATTTTTTTAGCAACCAACAGTTTATTATGCGGCAAATAACAGTATCTACATATTTATTTCAATAAATTGGTAAAACCAGCTTTAATACTAAAAAAATAACTCAAATTCATTAAAATCATTTAAAATTTTCTGTTATTTATGTTTTTAACACGAATTATATTTTTTTTAATACTTATATATTTTTAGCAACCAACAGTTTTAATGCGGCAAATAACAGTATCTACATATTTATTTCAATAAATTGGTAAAACCAGCTTTAATACTGAAAAAATAACTTAAATTCATTAAAATCATTTTAATTTTTTATGTTTATAACACGAATTATAATTTTTGTAATACTTTTATATTTTTAGCAACCAACAGTTTGTATGCGGCAAATAATAATATCTACAAATTTATTTCAATAAATTGGTAACCCCAGCTTTATTATTAAAAAAATAACTTAAATTCATTAAAATCATTTTAAATTTTCTGTTATTTATGTTTTTAACACGAATTATAATTTTTGTAATACTTTTATATTTTTAGCAACCAACAGTTTGTATGCGGCAAATAACAATATCTACATATTTATTTCAATAAATTGGTAACCCCAGCTTTATTACTAAAAAAATAACTCAAATTCATTAAAATCATTTAAAATTTTCTGTTATTTATGTTTTTAACGCGAATTATATTTTTTTTAATACTTTTATATTTTTAGCAACCAACAGTTTTTATGCGGCAAATAACAATATCTACATATTTATTTCAATAAATTGGTAAAACCAGCTTTAATACTAAAAAAATAACTCAAATTCATTAAAATCATTTAAAATTTTCTGTTATTTATGTTTTTAACACGAATTATATTTTTTTTAATACTTATATATTTTTAGCAACCAACAGTTTTAATGCGGCAAATAACAGTATCTACATATTTATTTCAATAAATTGGTAAAACCAGCTTTAATACTGAAAAAATAACTTAAATTCATTAAAATCATTTTAATTTTTTATGTTTATAACACGAATTATAATTTTTGTAATACTTTTATATTTTTAGCAACCAACAGTTTGTATGCGGCAAATAATAATATCTACAAATTTATTTCAATAAATTGGTAACCCCAGCTTTATTATTAAAAAAATAACTTAAATTCATTAAAATCATTTTAAATTTTCTGTTATTTATGTTTTTAACACGAATTATAATTTTTGTAATACTTTTATATTTTTAGCAACCAACAGTTTGTATGCGGCAAATAACAATATCTACATATTTATTTCAATAAATTGGTAACCCCAGCTTTATTACTAAAAAAATAACTCAAATTCATTAAAATCATTTAAAATTTTCTGTTATTTATGTTTTTAACGCGAATTATATTTTTTTTAATACTTTTATATTTTTAGCAACCAACAGTTTTTATGCGGCAAATAACAATATCTACATATTTATTTCAATAAATTGGTAACCCCAGCTTCATTACTAAAAAAATAACTCAAATTCATTAAAATCCTTTTAAATTTTCTGTTATTTATGTTTTTAACACGAATTATAATTTTTTTAATACTTTTATATTTTTAGCAACCAATAGTTTTTATGCGGCAAATAACAGTATCTACATATTTATTTCAATAAATTGGTAAAACCAGCTTTATTATTAAAAAAAAATTCAAATTTATTAAAATCATTTAAAATTTTGCGTTATTTGTGTTTTAAACACGAATTATTACATTTTTAATCTTGGCTGTTTGCCGATGTCGTTCGCGCCTTAGCTTTGAGCGCGCATCGGTATCGCGGCAAGAAAAAAAAACAACGTGCCATTTTTCGTTAGTAATTGACAGCTGTGACGAAGTTTGGATTAATTGTGAAGTTGAATGAAGTGAAATACCAAATAAAACTGTCTAAAATTGTACTTTTACTAACTGTTTTATTAATTAAAATTTGACTAAAAGAAGTCTTGATTTTTCCTCGCAAGTGTATTGAAAAACGTCGTATGAAACACGTGTGCACGTGACCATAATATACGCGGCTTTCGTATGGCGCACTTGGTTACCGCTCGTCACTGTGTGCGTCAATGACGCCTAGTGTATAATGGTCAACTTAGCACACTTGTATCATAAATCATAATGTACTATTATGATATTCTATTCGATTATATTTAAAAAGTTCGTTGTTACAATGAGGTCAATATGCTTTGACCCATAGAGACTTATACATCTGTAACATTTGAATGTAGACAATTTTACAACTGTTCCTGGGACCTGTACATCCCTGCGGCATTTACACTAGTATGTGGTCAAATTGACCAGGGGGCCTACTTTGGCTGCGATTATTGTGTGACAAACTTTGGATAAGGCAACCGTCACCTTCAGACCCGTATACAGGGTGTCCCAAAACTCAACGATAATCCGCCAAGGGCTGATAGAGCAGCTAAAAAGCTATCGATTTAACACCTATGTATGTTCAGCGATTTTTGCTAGTTTAGGAGATATTGATCATTTTAATCTGAAATTTTGTAATTTTCCCTTATGCCCATGTCACGAAAAATCATTAATTTCGTTATGTATTTCATAAGTTTTTCAGTGGTATCTTACATAATTATAATCATTACGAATTGGCGAAGTTTTTAAACCTATTTGCCCGTTTATTTTATCAGTATTTTTTTAAGTAATCACCTAAAGTTGTTTTTTCATACAAAGTGAAAAGCAACCACTGAGACACCTAGTATGGAGAAACAAACATTATGTGATTACTAAAAAAAAATACTGATAAAATAAACGGGCAAATAGGTTTAAAAACTTCGCCAATTCGTAATGATTATAATTATGTAAGATACCACTAAAAAACTTATGAAATACATAACGAAATTAATGATTTTTCGTGACATGGGCATAAGGGAAAATTACAAAATTTCAGATTAAAATGATCAATACGAGTATCTCCGAAACTAGCGAAAATCGCTGAACATACATAGGTGTTAAATCGATAGCTTTTTAGCTGCTCTATCAGCCCTTGGCGGATTATCGTTGAGTTTTGGGACACCCTGTATAAGTACGAGAGTGACAGATGCTTTATTCACATTTGACACGCGATATAGACGCAGCGATACTAGGCTCGTAGGGCCTATATTCAACGCGGTATCCATACGACCATATCGTTTTTGTCCTGCTATCGTATCCTTTTAAATAGCTCTTATTTACTTGACTGTTAAAACAATACCATAACAGATAAAATACGATTTGCTTTTTACCTCCTTGAATAGAGGCGTAGGGAGACC